>CP092864.1:46724572-46981399 GCA_030710605.1 Cordylochernes scorpioides
AATATTCTGTGGTATATCATCATTAATATTTGCATAGTCACTCCTTACGATTCTTATATATTTTACTTGTAAATAAATTTTTAGATATAGTTTTGCATTTTCTAAATAAACTATTTTTACTTAAACTTTTGTAGTGCTCGTTATCTCTACCGTGACAATATATTTCTCTCCCGCTTTTAGAAATTTATGTGCACAATATTATTGAAGACCATGCCTCATATAGTAACACTTTTATAAATATAGAAAACCTCTCTTTCTATATATATGTATTACCAAAAATTGTTTCTGATGATTTTAAAATATTATTGAGATATAAAATTATTACCTGCTGATGCTGATTATTTTTTTGGATATTGTTTTGCAGTCGTGGAAAATACAAGAAAGTCAACTTTGAATCACTAATTGCTTTAATTGTGCTGATAGACTTAATTAAGGAATAAAGACCTGATTTTAGGTTTGAAGAATGAAGAAAACAAAATACTTATTTACATATCTACAAAATGATTTGAGCCGGCCAAAGGAAAACAACAACATTGGGTTTATATAGGGAGAGCCGCGATATCTGGCGGTCGACCCCACAGAGTAGTTTATTCTAGATATTATAATTTTAAAATTAAATTACTTTTTTATAAATAATATATATATATATGGCATATCCTGACCAAGAGCACATGTGCTTTACTGAAGGCAGAGCGCCATCTGGTGGAACAGAAATCAACTAAACATTGATTTAGCCTCTTCCCTGATATTTGGCCAACCCAATTTCTTGGTAAATCAAGAAAAGCCATCCACGAACGCGTTTCGCGCTTTTTGTCGCTCGTCAGCGTGGAGTAGGCTGTACACTGCGACCAAAAATATTTTTTGATCCCAGTAGCTTCTTGAAAAACCAAGAAATGGGTATTTAAGGCCAAACTTGCGTAAATTACCTTAACACATGAAAAAACGAAAGAAAAAATAAAAGATGAAAAGATCAGGTGTTGAAATGAAAAATAAAAATGGCATATCCTGACCAAGAGCACATGTGCTTTACAGAAGGCAGAGCTCCATCTGGTAAACTTTATGATCCAAAATAGGCATTTTTAAATTATATATATATATATATATATATATATATGGTATGGTTGCGTGCGTGTTGGTGTGGCTTATGGAAAGGCCGCTGATAAAATTATAATTATTTTTATAAAATAAATTAATTTATCCAAAGCCCCGAAATATATAGAGAGGAAAGAAGTAACGGCCGCTGGAAGCAAGCCTTGTTGTTCGAACCACGCGCGTGGCAAGAGTTCCGGATGCCGTCCGCGCATGTTCTCCCAGCTCGCGGTTTCCAAGGCGTAGTGAGGCCGCCACACTACTGCCCGTATGTGTAGTGAAGCTTTGTCCCAGTTAGCGCTTGCTGAGGCAAAATGTAGTCGCCACATATATATTAAAGACCACTCCCATATATTTGAATATCACGTCTTATTAAAAACATACCTCATTAGAGATTAGACCTCAATTAAGACCTCTATTTTTGTTCCCAGTATGGTGCTTCAATGAGCAGTAAATGAAACCCATTGAAAATACCAACAAACTTATGCCGCATTATACAGAAATATCTAAATTATATCAATGCTAACACATTTCAACGAGTATTATTGATGTAAGGGAAGATTTTCAACACCATATTAGCATGTTGGCGAAGTACAACAAGGAACGAGTTTTGTGTCGTCTCTCCGGTGAAATATTATTGCCAGCGCAATACCGCCACCTTTATGTCCCATTTTATTGTGGAGAATAAAATTGTAAACCGTTTATTGGTCCTTCATATTGACCGCAGGGTCTTGTTTCCAGTATTGCTACATACATCACTGTTCTCAGTCTACAGGATCTTACAGCACGGTGTACAATACATCTCTTATTTGAAAAGTTTTTTTTAGATTTTAAATTCATTTCTAATTCATCGATTTTTTACTAAGTTATTTACACATTAGTATTTGCTTTTTAATTGTAAGAATAGAATATCAAATAAAGGATACGACTCAATAAACATGGATGCTATGGGTCTTCTGTATTGGGTGATATATAAAATATTATTTATACTTCTCACTCTGTGACGACAGATTGATGATTAGAAAATCATAATAAATAATTCTAATACTCAATTTGTTATTTTTAATAAAGCAGGATAAATGTTCTGATATATTTATAAAAAGAAAAATGGGTTTACGTACCAATTCTGTAGGTCTCTGGTCAGATTTTATTTTTTCACATTTTTAAGTAATTTAATCAAGTTTGGCCTTAAATACACATTTCTTGGTTTCTCAAGAAGCCTCTTGGGCCAAAACATTTCTGGTCGCAGTGATACAACCTGCACCACGCTGACGAGAGTTATCAACCCGAAACGCCTTCGTAAATTAGCCAAATAGCAGGGAACAGGTTATATCAACGATTAGTTTATTTCTGTTCCACTAGATGGCGCTCTGTCATCTAAAAAGCTCTTGTTCTGGTTGGTGGTCAGGATATGCTTTTTTATATTTTTAATAACAACACCTGACCTTTTTTCATTATTTTTTCACATATATATATATTAAAAATAAAAGAGGCATATCCTGACCGTGCTTACATGATAGTTTCTAGATATATATGAAATACTGAATCGAGTTGTTTATTATTTTTCTTCGCTTAAATTACATTTGATTGAAATAGTAAGGAGTAAGATATGAAGTTATTTCGAAAATATTATGAATTTAAACGTATTCTAGCAATAAAAGAGGCTCCTATTGGAATTTTAAATGAATATGATATTTTTACGAGAAGTGTTGTATCTGAGCTGAAATATTACGTGTAGGCAAATTTAATTTTTTCAAACAGATATTCATATTTTTACTAATCAACATTTAAATTTTCTTTCCCTACGTAGCTATAATAGGTATATAAATCCAACAATCTGGTCATATCAGATTATATAGACGATGTCAAACTAGTTATACACATAAAAAAAAACATGGATACCTATTTTTCAGCAAAAAAACCCTCTCAATAAATATCAAGGAAATATATTACCTTTATACGTTCTAAAAAGACCAATAAAATATTAACAAAATTTATGGCTTTAATTAAACGAAGAGCTCTCTAAGCCAACAATGAGAATCTCCTAAATAAATAGGAAAAACTCGACGAGAGAAAAAAACAATTAAATTTCTTTCTCCAACAAATTTGCTTAGTGAATCTTCTCTAAGGAGTAGACCCATAATTTGTGACGTCATTTACCACCGCGTAATTGATATTTATTTATTGTGTCGTGGATTTATGGAGATATTATGGCATCACTGTAGCGTAAATCGGCCAGGTCGATTTCACGACCTAATGGTACAACGCACGGAAGGCACGCGACTTTCAAGGGGCAAATTCCTTTTTACGACAGGAGCTCTTTCAACTCTATGATTACATTAAGTATTTTTCTTAATAAATTTGTTTTTCTTTGTTATATATTTTTGCTTTATTATTGCATATGCGAATTTTGTATTTAATTTTAAAAATATGAACGTAATCAATATATTACAATACTCGGCATAGAGAATATGCTAACTTTTAGTTATTTATTAATTTTTGTATAATTTTTATTATAAAATTATGTAAATTCGAAACTATTTTAGACGCGTAAGATTCTTTTTGAAATTAAACAATTTCTACTGCCTTTATTGCAATGAAAAAAATAATGGGAGGGCCTATCTCATCAGTAATGAACCCTCCCCGCGGTTTCTCCAGTTTAATCTACCATACGCTGTTATATTGCATTTTCGATATTCCTTTAATTTTTCCATTGCAGTAAGGGTTGTTGAAATTGTTTAATTTCAAAAAGAATCTTACGCGCCTAAAATAGTTTCGAATTTTCATAACAGATAGCGCGCTAGTGCATCACAATAAAATTTTGTTTGTGAGTTTATATTATGTGGGATTGTATGCATTATTATCTCCAAATATTGTTGATTTTATTCTAATTTCCATGTTAGAACATTATAATCAGTCGCAAACACATATGATGGATATTTTAAACAATGCATAAAATGCATAATGCATCAAATAAGATAGTTTTACAAACTAACTATCCGATTGTATTTTTATGGAGGAAGAAAAGGAAAAAAAAAACCTTGAGGTCATTACTCATTTATAGAAGTTTGAAAATAGAGCAATCCATTAATAGATATTCAATTAAAAAGGCATATATTGGATCGAAATATATTTTAAATTACCAATATGCCAGTTGGCTGAACGCCAAACTTTTTCAGAGTAATTTATTATATTAATGTGTGTAAACAACATATGTGACGCTGAGTTTATTGTTTACACACATTAATATGTTATAATACCCTGAAAAATGTTGGCGTTCAGCCAACCGAAATATTGGTAAAATAAATGATATTTTGATCCAAAATATGTCTTTTTTATAAAAAAAATATAGAAGTATATTTTATATAGAGTATTTTGTACATTCTATCTTGTATGTTGAAAACCAGTTCAACTGATTAAAATCCATTAAGAAAAGAAAAACATTGTTTTCTATTAAAGTTACTGTGTATCAAATATATTTCAGAATTATTGTCTGAATTCTAATATACATGCAAAAATGTATAACTTCCTCAAATATTGTTTATGAGTGTATGTGACCTATCATATGATACGAATTGAATGCATTTCTTTAGGAATTATACACCCATATTAGTTATTTTAGCATAGTTGATATTATGCTTTCTAAATCTTTCTAAAGCTATGTAGAATTGAAGACGAAGAATGGCTCCATTTCCTTTTAATCCCAGTTATCATATGACTCGGGTGTATGTCTATTCAATAGAAAGTTTTACTACAATGCTGGTAATGGTGAATAGAGTTGAAAATATATTATGTTGCAGCTATAAGGGTTAAATTTACTTTACTATATGTATGTTATATAAAAAAAGATGAATGGTATTTTCTGCTTGGATTTAGATCATGTTGAGGATTATGGTAATGCAGTCGTGGTTAATACAATCTTGAAAGAATAATAATAATAATATTGAAGATCAGAGATTTCTTTATTTGAGCTGAAGAATATATAAAATAACATAATTTGATAAAAGTCGATTTAGCAGAGTATTTGAATCTATGAAATTATAATTTATAATAATATAATACTTTTTATATAACATGTATATTTTATTTTTTTAGAATAAAAAAAATCCATTTGAGAATATATTTCTGCAGTTTTTTTCCTTTTTAAATAAATGCAACTATAAATTATGTAAATATAGTTGAAAATATATATATATATTTGTTAGTTTGCTTGCTGTGAGGGGGGGGTAGTTTTTATTAGAAGTAAGATTCAATAAAGAATCCATGATAAGTGTATTTTTCTTTCAATAATCCTTACATCGTGCCAATTACAGTAATGTTTTAGGTTATGCTATATTGCATTAGGTTTTTTTTTTCAAATACCTGGGTGATAAAACCACTGCTTTCAGGTTATGGTTTTCATCATTCAAACGACGTTGATTCAAATCACTAAAACTTGAAAAGTTTTCTGATATTCTCTAAATTTAGAATGAATTTTATTTTTATAATATATACACTCATGAACAAAACCTTTTACTTTTTAATATGTATATCGGGATTCAGACAATAACTCTGAATAGATATTAGATATTTGATGGCTTTTATTGAAGCCACACGATATAACCAGAGCTAGAGGTTCTAGAGCTGAATTAATTTTCAATTAATAATCGTTGACGACCAGTACCATTATGTAATCTAACATAATGTATCTTGTGTAATTGTATGCCTCACATATATATCCTAGTAGTCGCACATAGTTTGCCTTTTTTAATGGTTTTGAAGAAAAATATATAAATGTAAATTTCAAGGCTCCAATTATTCGAGAGAAATTTCATATATATCTCTAACAGCTTCACAAATCACATCAAAATGTGTAGACAATATATTTGATTAAGCAAATATAAATCTCCAAGAATAAGTCTCTTTATTACACTTTTAGCGAGTTTACAAGTTTTCGGGTTTCAAACCATCCTTCTACAGGTAAATATTTAGATTTTAAAACCCGAAAACTTGTAAACTAGTTAAAAGTGTAATGAAGAAACATATTCGGAGATTTATATTTGATTAATCTAATTTATACAGAGGAGTATATTTATAAATAAAGAAAAAAATACAATATATTATTTGATTAATAAATGATTCATATATATATAGGATATGCATTAGTTCAATAAATCCCTCAATATGTCATGAGCGTTTTTGTTATATCATTCCAGCAAATTGATAGAGAAATATAGCAAATATCCATCACGTGTGTGTTTATAACCATCAAACATTATTTTCACTTTATTTTTATAAAATCTGAATTTTTCAGGTGTTAATAAATAGATGCGAACGACGCCCTATTAATTCTCCTGATTAAATAGATATTCACTCTCTCTCGGTGGATAAATATATCCTCTATGGGATTTGGTAAAACTTTGTAGAGAGTAGAAATTTGCTCTCACAATTGCGCGCATCCTCTGTTTATAGAGTAGATTCTCTAATGAGCGCCGTATCTAAAGAGAGAATAACCTAATTAAGCTTCCTCTTTCAAAAACCAAAAATGACTTCAAATAATATATTAATTAATACAAACCAATAATATATTAATGCATTCGAAACTATTATAGACGCGTATGATTCTTTCAAAAATAAAACAATTTCTACTGCCCTTACTGCAATGGAAAAATACATAGTATTGCAGTAAGGGCAGTAGAAATTGTTTTATTATTGAAAGAATTATACGCGTCTATAATAGTTTCGAATTTTCATAGCAGATGGCGTGCTAATGCATCATATAATGAATACTTCAATAAATAACTGCCTCCATGTATTTGATAATGAATAAATATTATAAATGATTGTATAATGGTTTTTATATGTAAATTTAGTTAAGAATATGAACTAGAGAGTTATATCGATAAAGATAATCGATATAGGTCATTAAAAATAGTCGCTTTCAAAGTGTGTAAAAGCAACATTTGGACGGCTCTAGGTTAAAGTTTGATCTCGTATATCAGTAAATATTGGTGCTCAGAGGAAATGAAACTTGGAGAAATTCTGAGGAAAAATTAAAAAAGAAAAGAAATAAGAACAAAGACAGGTCAATAGAGGAGACCTGTGGTGAGATTATTGTTTTCTGCTTCGCTACCCCAGTTTCGATCCAATACTGGAATTTGAAAGATATAATAATAGGTTGGTATTTCCAGATGATAAAGATCGTGGAATTGTCTCACTCTGCGTGTGTCAGTAAACACTATTTTATGAGAATTCGAAAAAAAACGGAATATATCTCTCACTTTCCTATGAAGGATGTACCTGAAAAACCTAACCTTTATAGCCATAATTCTTTTTAGAAACTTTAAATGATATAACTTTCACTGGTCAATAGCTTCTTTACTAAGTATCTTCACATTCATCAAAATTATTCTTTCATAAAAGAATTTACGCGCGAATTAAACCGATTCTTTTCTAAATTGAATATTTGATATCTACAAAAACTTCAAGATAAACACATTTATAAATATATGTACACTAATGTATAAAACGTAAGGATGTTTTGCCTATAAGCATGTAAATCGATATTCATACAATAACTCTGAAATATATTTAATACACTAGAAGAAACACGAGACCAAATGTGAACATATTATCTCTGTCTCCTTCCTAAAAATACATTTCAATTCCTCATGTTTTGTCCATGAGTATATATGCATATTTATATATTAAAATACTAATATGAGCAGTCAGGATATACTTTTTGATTTTCAATATATATGTCGTATCCGTCGTGGTAGAATGTAAGGGCGCAGCCGTTGTGCATGTGAGCTTCGAAAAATAACTTGTTCCACACTCGTGAGCGCGCGCAGGCGGCGGCGTGCCGTAGCATCCCCCCGCTCGATCTGGCTCTCACGTTTATTTTGTACAGTGTATTTATAGATGGATGAATTTGTATTTACAATTTACCATCATAATTATGGCGAAAATAAATTATATCTCTTGAGCATTGGGCAAATTATGACATATATAATTTTTATGTTATGATTATTATAAATTATATTTTTAATTTATCTCTGGATAAACATATCAGGTGGAAACATTTATAAATATACATCACCTGGTTATACAAATGAAGGTTTTTCTGTTGGCTTTCCCCATCTTCAGCAATAAATATCAACTTTATATTTCCCTATTCTCCAGATTGAGCTATTACATTCTTTCTTGGTGAAACAAGTCAGTCTCGTACGCGCTATAAGCTCTAGACCCTCATCTGTGTAGTAAAGGTTGTACCTCAACGATAATTAATTTTCATTACTTAACACTCAACGTCACAACTGTCTGGTTTTGTCTTCTGACTTTTTATTTGTATTAAACATATCGAACTGATAAGATTTCGCTAGAAAGTTTAGTTCTCTTTTTAATTACCTCAACTAACAGAAGGCAGGTTCTAAAAGGTTCTCTGAAATAACAAGGAATAGGTATTTGAAATACGATGTGCATTAGAACTCAAAACACTATATTTAAATTGTACAGGTTCATATAATATTATTTAGAAGAAGAAAAGGAGGGAATCTCCTGATTGTGTAATTGGAAGTATTACTGAAGGCGTACTCCATCTAGCGGAATAAATACGAAATAATTACCAATTTTATTTATAAAGATGGTTTCTATTTTTGTCGTCTATTTTGACCTGGAGGGGTTATTTTCATTTTTAAATTAGGTGTTTATAAATTAAATATTCTACGAGCGAATGAATAGGGACTTCAGATGATGGGGACTTATTAAATGGATCTAATAATATATGTATATGTGAAATGATTTTCCAAAAATGTAACACATCAGTTAGTTCTTTATCATGAGCGTTTTACCGTGCAACTCGTCTTTAACTCTTCAACAGTATTCGAATATATGAATTCATGAATTTATTAATAAAATAGTTTAAACTCTGTAAATATAATAGTTCAAACATTTACACGCATATATCCACATAGGATATAACGTGTGTTTTGTAATAAATAAATGAAGAGGTGGCTGGTTATTACTCCTATTAACTCCGCCTTTGCCGGTCCCAAGCCGGATGGAAAAGGAGGAAGAGGAGCAGTAACCAGCTCGCTAAAAAACCTGGGCCCAGTTGGCCCTGATGATAGTACCCTGTAAGGGCTCCTAATCCAAGGATACAGGATGAGCAGCGTTTGTACTCTATGTTAGGAGCGGCTGCACACGGCGTCTGTTCCTCATGTCAGAGGCGGCCATTTTTTTCAGAGCTAAGTCGGCCTGCCACTGAGTAGTGTTCCCAGTCTTAATGACAAAGGCAGACGTATTCTACTTCACCCATTCATGATGGTTGTCAAACAAGCTTGATATCCTAATATGATTGAGTGTATATAAGAAAGAAGAAGACTCCTATTCATCAATAAATTGGCACCTAGGAAAGAAATTCATTTTTATTTCATAGATGTTTCAGTGACCTATTATCCACTTTCCTCAGGATTGTAACTGAAATTAACTCTAGCACATATATTATATTCAACATTTATGTTAATTATAATAGATATACCTATTTAAAGTACACGTGTTAACGCCTATAATAATTATGGTGGGTAGGTAGCGACTGCCGTTTATTCTTAGTTCGAAAGATTGAATCCTCTGTGGAATGATAACGATAATAAAAACTGCTTCTGAAGATGTTTTTTTTTTTAATTTATGTCATAATTTGTATATAATTGTATGCCCCCCGACCCACTATGCATGTACAATGTATGATTTTCAAAGATTTAATAAAGAATAAGGTAACTGGAGGAAAGAAAGTGGCAACAAGACATAGGAAGCAGGCTAAAAGCGGGCACAAGTATAAATAACTTGTACAGTCAATACTTCCTGGCAAGCCCGGACGTATCTGGTATCCGCAGAAGTTATATTAGTAGAGAGACGCCCAATATTTCCGGACAGGACCGGACGTATTTGATAACGCGGAAGTAAATAGAGTCGAACACACCCGATACTTCCTGACCAGGCCGGGCGTAACTAACACCAAAGAAAGCCGCCGGTCCAATTAGAAAGTCTCCCCTAAATAGGTCAACCAATAGAAAAACGGGCACGTTCCATCCTTCGACCAATGGGAAAGAAGACGACTCTTGGTGTTAAATCGAAAGGCAAGAATTGTCAGTAGTGACTTGGCTCCCACCGAGTTCAGATCAGTAGTGATTTCGCTTCCAACAAGGTGACATCGGCTCTGGACCTCTCTCCCTCTGCTCATCCCGTAGCTAAGTACAATCACCACCATGTGATCAGATAATTAACAATCAAAATCGCTCCGCTCTTCTCAAGCTTTCTTTCCTCCAACCCAGTTGCCTTTTATTTTCAAACCCCATCACGTGTCCTGATTATTCCTAACTGTATGCTTCACTTGCCACTCAACGACTGCGTTTCAACCAATCCTCACCATTCAAATCGGACAACAAGAAATTCCGCAACGATATTGTCACAGAACGGTTAAGTCGACAGGATTCTACAACAGTGTAATACATCAAATATTGCAGTGTAATAACTTTGGATATATTACATTTATTTATATATTCTTTCAAGTTTGTGAGTTATCATTTTGTAACAAAGTATTTATTATTTTATTGGCAGATTTTTATTTTTTTATATTTATATTTTGCTATACTCTGTACACTCCCCTATTTTGCTTATCTTTTGTTTATCACTCATAGTTTGTTTTTGCCTGAAATAAATTGTTGTGTCATCCCGAAGTTGGTTTTCCCTCATTTTCCACGTGGCAATTAACTCCTTTAGAAAGGTTTATAATACCCGAAAGCTTGAGAGAATATATAGATAAAGCAAGAAACTTATACAAGTATTGTATATCCTCGGAAGCAGTGTATTCTTAGTACGCCACATATTTGAACACGCAGTTCGAATTTTTAAAATTCACATGGCACCAGAGAACCGTTTAGTTACGTTCACTTCTATATGGGGTTCACTTTTGCGCATGAATCAGGGGCCATGATAAAGAAAATACCCTCAATGAGGGTTTCAATCACAGGTCGTGGTTATCATCGGTACGTGCTATTCTTCTACCAACATCCAATATTTAATCCTATGAAGATAAATGATACTCGAGTGAAACGTCGGTTAAAATAAAGATACCTCTGACCGAAGTATCAATTTATTAATATATCCAGAATTTATATCAACCCAAAGGCCTCCCTATATTTATGTTTAAAAATATAGGAGCGATTGTATGCGAATATATCTGTTACGGTCTGGCTAAATATTTATATTGGAGAGTCGATGTCTGCTCTCGTGAAACTAGCGCCGTATTAAATATTTAGGGAGGTGAGCGACTGAATTTTATCCAGGAATCCGTCAATATATTTTCTTTACTCTCCAAATTCCGGTCTTAAACTTGAAAACATTTAGAAAGTTGAGGAGGAATTTAAGCAAACGTGTCCTGGGCGCCAATAGCTGCTGTAAAACTAAAGCTGCGACCATTGGGTCAAACTCTGCAGGAGACACTGCACTTGCTTTATTGAGACCTACACAACTTCCCTTGTCCTTTACCATTTAATCTATGAGTTATCTATGTGAATATACTTATATATACATGCATTTATATTATAGCAGACAACTTGATATTTATAATTATTATTGTATTATATAAACTATTCAATAAAAATGTAAATTTCAGGTACAGTAGACTTCTATGAGAGGACTTTCTTGCTTCAGAACACCTATAAACAAAGGTCAGCTTTTATAGTATAATTACCTTTTTATCAATGAGCTGATTTCCATCTGTCTTTAATATTTATTTTAATATTTAACCTTACATAGAATCATATTCATATATGTACAATGTGATTAAGAGTAGTTTCAATCTCAATCTCTCTCTCTGTGCACCTCTCACCAAAGGACACAATATTCTGTATCTAGGTATCGTTGAGAAAGAGGTTAAATTGTATCACTTTTGTTTATCTATTTTAATATTTCACATAATGATTTTTATATAGAGGTTTAATGTTATTTAGATAAAATGTTTTGGAATTTTAAAAAAGGGCTTCAAGCGTTCACTATATAAACCAATATTCAATTTTATTGAACAGAATATAGACACACGATATATTTTGAGAATATCTGCCAAAGATGTCTCAATGAGTTTTCGGATTCCTTGTGATGTTTTCTATTTTCAGTGTTAAAAGCGAATATTCCACGCGAATAAATATTTCGAATAATATTTATTATTGAATAAAATTAGAATACGCGATGAAACCTATTCATAAACTCAGAAGCCAAAATAAATTATTCTGTTGAAATCCAGAGAGGAAATATGATGGAACCCATTTTTTTTTTCTGACGCGGCAGGAGATGTGAAATCGGATTTACCGCGAGATCTGGTTAAAAAAGTGTCCCGAGGAGATTACGGCTCCAATCAGAGTCTAATCGCATTAGACCATCGCCGAATTCTGCCAATTAAATCTTCTTTAAAAAGCCGTCGCCGCCTGTCTGTCAAGATAATTGGACCAGGCGTTATTAGAAGAGCATCGATCATTTGCATTCAATAGCGTACACTTTGATCTCCTTTATTTCAGTCCTTGGATTGAATTCCAAGGTCTTTAATGATCAATAGTTTTACTGATATTTTCATATTTTTCCAGGGTCTCAATACTTTCGTCTTCATTTCCATGTTTCTATTACTTCTGAATTTATATCCAAGGCATATAACAACGCGGTCGTATATATTTATGGGTATTTACCTCTTTGATATAATACTAAGGTAGCCGTAATTCAGTCATTTTTCTTCACGGGTTTTAGTTCTTAGATTTGTATCCAAGTTCTTTAATATGTACCTTTCGGAGCTGATTTTTTTAAATTTTATTCTTAGATTAAAAACACATGGTTATATTATTAGATTTTGATTTAAATTTTCTTGAATCTAATTAAAACTCTAAAACCTTCAAACTCATACCAGAGGAGTTGTATCCTTCCTTTTTCAGAATATTTTTCGGTGTGAATATTTAGAACTTCAACCAAATTCTTCAAGACTTCCCTCTCAATGTTGTGGGTGTTGTGAGATATATTCTTGAATTTCTTTCCTCCGTATATTTATCACACAGAAATGCTAAATTGAATCTCATTAGGGTAGCTATCCTTGGATTCGAATTCAAAGACTTTATGGCATGGCTTTGAATTCGGAATCGTAGTTCTTGTTTTTTATTCCAATATATTTATATTTTCTATCTTCGTCAATCATATTGAGCGCTGACTCTAAAATTTCATGAGGACATATTTATCATGTGCTCTTCATATTATCTGCGCAGAATCTTCAATCATCTCAGGCTTTCCGTTTTTGTCTCCCATTCCAAAATTTCTACTACGGGTTCAATCTAAAGTTAAGTAATGTTGCAAAGTTTGAAAAATAATTTTCTCATAATATTTTATATTTTATTGCAAAGATATATTTTAATACTGTTTTAAATTCTTTATGGCGCGCTCTTCAAACATGCGGCTCCAATACACATGTATCTATCATTATACATTCTATTCTCGTGTATATCTCTATACTGACAAAACCTGGCATGCATAAAAGAGGATGGTCAAGAGACCACAATACCTCAACTATATCTTTCTTCATAAAAACTCAAAATCTACAGTTATACACAACAACACAAACAACAACAATAGCCTTTATTGGGCACACGTGCCATACAGGATTCTCTCTGTAGGACAAAATAAATAAATAAAATCTACAGTTATGCACAAAAGAAAGTTGAAGAAACATTATTTAATTCAAACATACACATGCCTTCAGATTTTAAAATTATATTGTATTTCATAATTTTTAATCTCTGGGAATTAATCTATCACGACTTTCTATAGTCCAGGCTTGCAATTCTTCAATTTGATATCAGTGACTTTATCTTATGGTTTTATTGACGGCTCAAATACTAGACAATTTGTGGTGAATATCTTCCTTCTTTTAGCTCCTCGTACACTTAGGACTGACCATAAGGGCGAATTGAGCAATGTTTTACTCTGAAATATGGCATTATTAGTGCCTTAATATCTTATTTTCATTTATATGCCATATGAATAATCGATATATAAGAATTTAATTCATATTTCCACTAGATACCGTTATGATAATTAGTAAAATTATGCTATAGTTTAATTATTAAACTAGAAGATACAAAAATTAGTATTGAGTACGTATATTTTAGTAACATTTTCTAGGTTCTCTCTCTTTCTATTGTCGGTAATACTCTTATTTTTCCTAGAATAAGAGGGATAAATTCCTATTTCCATATAGGTTCTTTATACTTGCACCATTGCATATACACCAAGACTAACCCTACTATATGGAAAATACAATCTTGTAGTGGTCTGATAGATTAAATTAGCGACACCGCTGGGAAGTTTCACCACAGAAGAATTAATCCATCTCAATACTTTAATTTTATCTTCAAATAAGATATTATAAAAATTCTTTAATATATGATTCTGAAAAATTAACGTAAAATCAATTTAATTTTTAATATGTTTCTATATTAATCTTGCCAAATAACATATGACGTTTGTATGATATATATCAATAAATCTATTAAAAAGAAATAATAAAAATAATGATAGATGATTAAATATGCCATCCCCATATGGTAACATAATCTATCCACCAACCTCTACCTAAATATTCAAACAATACATTAAATACACCTTATTTTTGCTTGGATAAAACAAATAAATTTTGTATTTTCCAAATTTTCTTGGTCATTGCTCACCCAGAATCCTCTCCATCTTTTAAACATTTTTTTTCGAATTATGATATTAAATATTATATTATATATTTTTTGCGTAAATACTTTTTCATCTCATTTTTATGAATCAGTGTTCTCTATTATATTTTGTATATCTTTTCTTAACATCGTTTCTCTCTTTATTCCAAATTTAAGCTAGATTTCTCTATTAATAAACTGATATATTTTAGGATTATGAAATATGTATCTAGTTGAACAATTTTTCATTTAGTTTATCTGGTATCTTGTAAGCTCAAAAATGATCAATTTTGTAACAAATCTGTCATATTTTATAAAACTGAAATATACATATTTTACGAATCGTTTTATTCATAAATAAATTTAAGTTACATTTATCAATTACAAGACCTCTATTCTTTAGATATTTGATTAATAAAATAAGACACGCTCTAGGTATTTTAAGCAGGTGTTTCGAATATAAATATGAAATTTTTTGAAACATCTACTCTGTTTTTTAAGAAATAAAATGATTAAAATCTACTTATATATTTGCCTTATTCTGTCTGTTTGTCTGTTTGTCTGAAGCTCACGGATAGAATGCGCGCTCATTGGCTGCCAGGGAACACGTGTCCTCCCTGCCCCCCTCTAGACAACCCTGTTATTCAAAAACCATACATCCAATCGCCATGAAATTCTGGGATATTATTAGGTATATCCCCGGAAAGGTTTTCGAAAAATAATTTCTTGAATATCTTGAATATCCTTAGAGTTATTTGCAGAATTGTAGATATAACTCGCAAGCAGCGCCGCAAGACGGTGATAGGCCTAAGCTTGCTGCTCCACCTCTGTTGACCTTGGGTCATCGTGTGAGTCACAGCATGATGCAACAAAAACACTCTCTCTGGGGATTGCGGCGTCAACAACCTGTAAGTTTGCCTCTCTCATAAACCTGTCTATACAGACCACCCTGACTATAGCGACCACTCTAGACAACCCTGTTATCAGCTGCCTGTCTATACAGACCACCCTGTCTATAGCGGTCACCTTAGGCAACCCTGTTATCAGCAGTGTGATACATCCACCTGTCTATACAAACCACCCTGTCTATAGCGACCACTCTAGACAACCCTGTTATCAGCTGTGTGATACATCCACCTGTCTATACAGACCACCCTGTTAATAGCGACCACCCAAGTCAACGTTTTTAAAATATATTCGCACTCGGGTAAACCACGGGCGTTGCCCGGGGCATTCGTCTAGTAAATTCATAAAAGAGAAGTAAAAGAGAAGTTTTAAAACCTTTCTCGTGTGACGCTTGTGGTGCAGAAAAATGTATTTTTATTTGTCATCTCTCTAAAAAAAATTCTTAATATTGAAATCCTCCTGAGGCAAAATATAACTAAATTCTGTGCAGTCTATATAGGATTCAAATAAATGATTGAATTTAATTAGATGAAGACAATTGATTTGTATTCAATAACAATTGTGTGTTGAAATAGATAAATAAACAAATAATTATTGTGAATTATAAAAATAAAATCCTTAATAATTTCAAACACACATTTACATATATATATATATATCGAATAGATGATATGTTATCATTGCGAAATAGGTAAAAAGCATTATATTATTATCCATACTCAAAATATATGTATGGAAAATAGACAGCATTCCCTTTAAAAATTCATTAAAATAACTTAAGTGGGGGTATAAAAAATAAATGCATTTATTTGAACATATTTATGAAGAGTGCGTGCTTAACGATAAACAGTTAAACAATAAATACAAAGTTAGTTCAATAAACAATATATAATAGGTGATATTTTTATTGACAAACTATCCAACTTGAACTAAATGCATATAAGAACTCTTGTCTCCCTCTATATATATATATATATAATTAGAATCATTCAATACACATTTTATCGAGCGTTGTTAACAACTTGCAAAACCACTTTGGTAAAAGACCTTATCCATAATCACCTAAACTACTCTCTAACAAGGTAAATAGCTCTCTAACTGTTATTACACACACCTTCCAATCAGAGACCACTTTAAGAAGAACCCTGGCGCATCCATGTTTTCAGACATACTCTTGTGAGGAGTTCAAAAGTATTTGTAAGGATGATGGAAAGTTGTTTAATCCGATTCCTTATAATAAGTTATCAAACAAATGCCCCACGTTTCTGGAGATAAGTTTCTTCTATCTTTATTAAACGTATTCTCGAGCTTTCGGATATCTCTGTCCTTCTACAGGAGTGCATTAAACATATAAACGCCGTTAAGATGCTAACTGATTTATATATACATTTAAATAACAGGCTAATTTACATATTGCTTGATGTTGGACAAAAAAAAATATATACATGTTTTGATGATACCCCGAAACTACTCCTCCAAATGCTTCGAAACATCAAGCATGGATCTACCTCCACAACAATCCTGACCGGCCATGGCTACATTCAGGCCAAGATGAAGACCAAACCGTAGACCAACTCCTCTTCACTTGCCCAACCTTCCAATACCAAAGATTCCAGACAGCCACTCTCCTAGGTATCACCAACATATGTCCAGCATCCCTAGAAAATCTCCCAAGAAAGAAATCTGCCTGGCAACACCTCATTAATTGGACTTTCACTGGCATTGTACATAAATCCAAGAAGACTTAGGTCAGAAGGACATCCCGGGTAGTTGGCGACTTCTGTACGCTCCAGGAACCTGGGTTAATTAAATAAATAATAATAATATACATGTTTTTATTCCGTTTGTTTGTATTTGCATATTGACTATTGTTGCTTTAATTTTGGGAATTTTTATTCATCATTTTTATATATAATACAATATATTCCCATCCCTGGACACTTTTATTTTTCCGTTTATCATTACTCTTCATAATTCATTCTTTCAAACTTCATCCCTAAGGTTAGAAATAATCGTTATTTCTCCTTAAAATAAATTTTAATTTTTCGTTGAAAAGAAACTCATGCGGGATAATTTTCAAATGTCGTTATACAATTTTTATATATATATTTTTATTGTGAATATTTATGATATGTTATATCAATTTTATTCAATATTATATGATAAATAATGAACTGTCAAGGCTATGATCCGGAGATTGCCATTGGTTCCTGTTTAGCCAACATCCGCCAGTCATTCTTCAATTAATGAAGAGGAGTGAGAGGCGTGGCAATAACATGATTTTTTGATATTTCCGCAATTTTCTCTTATTACTTTCCTCTATTATGGGTATTTTCGCTTTTTCCAGGAGACACTTTCATGATTTCAACTCATTTCGAGGTCGACAATATTTTCACCGCATGTTTTATTGTATCACCCGAACAGTATGGACAGCACAATGATTTCTGGCTTTCCATTTTAAATAACAGGCAAAGAATACTATTTGATCGTCCCAGTTTGTCTTAGAACCATTTTATAGCTTCTATTATAATTGCAAATAATATTTTACTTTTCGTCCATCTCTATTTCCTTTTTTAAAATTATCTATATGTCTTATTCTAATGTTTTAATAATGTTTTGACATGAAAAATATGACCCAAATATCAATAAGAAAACATATTCAGAAGAGACAAAATTTATTCATGTTTTAGGTGTCTCAAAGTACGTTATAGCAACAGTATCCGTGTTTAAAAACTACCATCGATCCAATATACTCAACCTGTATTCATTATAATGATAATTTATAAAGCAGATTTACTTTTGAAATAAATAGAGAGAGATAATATGAAGCATTTTCCAACCATTTCAATTAACCTAACCATTTTTATTCACATGACATAAAAATATATTAATTATTAAAAAACAAATTTATAGATAGAGAAGGCCATTCGTTCATTAACCTCACATTTTCTAAATACCAATCAATCATCTCACATAAAAAATGCTAAAGAAACTATATTCATTAGTTTTTTTTAGTTTTTATTTCAAAGCTGGAGAGAAAGTGGAGTCTTTTTTTTTTATCCAAGATTCACCTATTAGAATTTAAAATATCCTTTAATTATTCCCAAATTGGAAACAATGGGCCTTGTTTTTAAACCAATTTCTTCAATGGATGAAATTATTTGTTTTTATATAAAAACAGTAAATTTAAAATCTAATTTGATTTTCCTACTAAGATTTAAACAGATTCAACTCATTATGAATGTTTATTTTCATAGGAGTTCTACCTTTTCTGTTGCTAAATCGTGTTTACATATGTATATACAAGTACTCTCACATACGATGGAAATGTAAAGTATAAAATACTAAACATCTATATCTTCAACAATAAATGCTTTCTTTGTATGTGTTTTAATAACCGCACATACCTTCACACTGTATCTAATATATTTGTCTTTAAATTTTACTTTAAAGCATGTCGGAACAAACTTTGTTCGATGTTCTTGAATATTTTCTCTTTTTCTCTACAAAACCTGTTTCTCAGTCTCGAGAATCTCATCTTGTACGCCAACAATGTAAACAGAAATGAAGTGCGTATGCATCAATTTGATGACGTTGGGATACATGAGAGAGGCAATCAGCGAGATAATATACGAAGGGAGAATCAATATATCAATTATAAACCTAAATACACACACATATGTGAAAAATAATAGAAAAAATGAATAAAAAGGTCAGTTGTTGATATTAAAAACAAAGAAGGCATATCCTGACCAGTAGCACATGTGCTTTTTTTAATGGCAGAGAGACATCTTTTTTTACACACACATATATATATATATATATATATATATATATTGAATATAAAGAAGGAATATCCTGACCAGGTCCTGGTCATATGGGTATATTCCAGTTTCTCTATACAGGCACTCTAACTGATAAATGTAAAAATGTTGTTGATGAATTATCACCTGTTTCAAATAGCTATATGTCGCTACAGATATCCTTAATGAGTTAATTCGAAAAATTTATTTTATCTTTTTCCAACCTTTCGATGACCTGCTGTCATCCTTTGAAAAAAGGGCTGAAGTGACGCATTAATAATTGTTATAAACCTGAAATAATTGAATATTAGAAAGAGAAAACTGATAGAATGTTATTAATTCAGGGGGGTAGAAACCTTATACTGTATATTGATAATAAAAATTAATAGTTACTGCTCGTCTGTTTCATGTATAGGAATATATATTTCCATACCTTGATTTAATTAAAAAATAGCGGCCAAATATTTGTTTTGATATATCATTAAAATCCTAACACAGACGTGTCTCGGGCTATTGGCTTTTTTTTTTTGGCAGCTCAATATTCAAACAAAAGGTCACCAGAAAGGCTTCTTGGTAAAACGAGGAAAAGGCATTTCAATCTAAAAATGCTTGTATTATTGGTGAATATTTAAAAATATAACAAAGGGAGATTAGAAGAAGCAATTCGAAAGTGTAACCATCTTGTGATATCCCCTTATAAATTAGATAGTTTAATACCCGAAAAGTATTTTTCTTCAATGGATAATCACCATAGCGTATGTAATTATAAGTTCACGTTAGAATAATGAGAAAGTTTTAAAAATTATTCGTTCAAGAATTATTGTAAAACAATAAAAAGGCGTTGAATCAATACGATTTTGCCATCCCATCGGTTTGAATTTCCACAAGTTCTCTCGATCCGCCTTGAATGTAATCCAATAGTTTCAGACCTCTTCAAATCAAGCGATATTCTCTAATTTGAAAAGAACTTTCTAATTATTTGGGAAGAATTCTTTTCATTGTCGGTAGATGAAACGAAAAAATGCTTTTAAAGTTTTTAATTGGGTGAATTAAAGACCTGAGATGTGTTATCGACCAAAAGAGAATAAAGTAAGTTTCAGTAATTAGAAATAATTAATTGAAGTGATTCAGTTCTCTCTCTTCCTACATCTTGCTGAACAAATTTTATTCCCCAGTTCTCGTCTACTTCTCTACTGATATACTTTGATAATTATTTTATCTGATATTAAGGTAATTAACTCATTCTGTTTATTATTCCTGTTTTAAATACCATATTGTTTCTTGACTCTCTCTCTTTCATGTCTCAGTAAATTTTACACAAATATTTTGTTAATATCGTGAATTCCATGCTCTCGTGTCATATATGTTATATTAAAATATTATTTTTTTGAGAAATTATATTTCATAGATTCAAATACTCTGTTAAATCGATCGCCAGAGGTCATGCTTCCACTATAAAAACTTGTTGTTGTTGTTGTTTCCCGTTGGCCGGCTCAAATTTTTTTTAATTATGTAAATAAGTCTTCTTTTTTTTTTTCATTATCACGCCTTAAGCCAGGCATTACTTTTATCAAATTATGTTTTTATATATTCTCCTTTAGCGAAATTAAAGCAATTACTGATCAGAACAATTTTTTTATTATACTTTCAATATTTTAACCACGACTGTAATCAAATTTCAACAAGAAAAATATTTTTATTTATAATATATATATATTGAATCTGTTCCTTATATGAGGCATTGTTCGTTTCAATTTACATGCCCATATAACAGGATTATTTTACTTTAAGTACAACGTTTTTTATCACTATTGAAAGTTCGTGTAGACAAACTGGCCACGGTTGATAATTTTCTACCGGGCTATGTTCGATGTGCATATAATTTCTATTGAATAAAGGTAGAATGGTTGTTTCCGATACATCAGGCATAGTTTCTCTTTGAGGTTAAAATTTTACATTCTTATAACAAGTAAAAATATATAGAGAGCATATAGAGCATAGTATTGTATATATAGAGGAGACACCTGTATGCAGGATAAGACATCATTAGATGTCTGTTATATGTCATCTTAGATAATATTTCGACTTAATAAAGACAAAAGTGTACTGCTCCTCGAAATCTCAAAATAAAACTATCAGATAAATTCAGAGAGGCATATATATTAAAATTCTTAATAAATTGAAATATATCCATAAAACAAAAAATAAATAATATTTAGAAAAAATATATATAAATATATATAAAAGACGTTTTTATTTCTTTGTTAAAAATTAGATATCATCTCGGCATAACAAATAATTTTCTAACAGAGAAAAGAATTCTATAAAATATCTCGCTCCATACCACATCGATCTTTTATTTTCTGCCATATAATATTGAACATTGATTTCACATTGAAACTACTTGGTAACATTTTTCTCTGAGGCGCTTTTTCTCAATTTATAGCTTAGCTAGACTCCTGCACAGTGTAGAAGGGTAGCTGGAACATTTTTAGTGTTTATAATAAACTTTATATCTTATCAAACTGAAATATAATATCTAAATACATATAATTAATGCATTGCATTAACTCTGACGAAAATTTATATATTAGTTTGATTTCATTTATTACTTTTGTATAATAGTAAAGTTAAATAATTTTAAAGTTTTGAAAAATATAAAAAGAAATTTGTGTGCCATGATGGTTATGTTGATTAGTAAACGTCCTATTTATATTTCGGTAAGTATGCAACATGTATATACAACAATGCTCCTTTGGTTATATGAATCTACTGGTGAATGTGAATTTGTTAGAATTGTGCATCATTGAAGAGAATTTATTTCTATTTTAAATGAAACGCGCTGCTCAATTCTTAATTGTTGAATTCAGTTTATTGCAATTGTCTGCCAAAATTTAAACCATATATAAAACAGAATGTTGAATATAAGATACTATCCTATGTAATTGCAATCATAATAATGCAAATTGTTCAAAATATCTACTATATTTATATATTTTATTGAATATAAATCAAATTCAAGCTCGTTAAATGAGCAATGAATTTTAAAGTTTACTCCACATTGACTATTGGACGAGTCATATGTTTGTCAATAAAGAGATCAAATCGGATAATAATGGGAAATAATTCGAACAATATATTACTCAAAACTTTACCGGTTATCACACATCTTGAAACAGACTGTAAAATTGGGAAAAAATGAATATACTCTTCAACAACATTGAAGCAGTGCACATTCATATTCAATAAAACTTTAAAATCCATGGTATTAATTACCTAGGAAGCACTGTCTTCACGTGAAGGATGAATCCAGAGAGGAAATTATATATACTTCAGCTTAGAAAATGATTACTAGGTTACTGTCCGAATTTCATTGTGAATATACACTCATGGACAAATTTAAGAAGGTGGAAGGTCTTTGATATCCCTGATCGTCTGTTTTATTTTTAGACAGAGGTAATTTTTTCACATTTGCTTATCTCGTGTGTCTTCAATAAAGTTCACTGTGTATCAAATATTTTCAGAGTTATTGTCTGAATCCCGATATACATGCTAAAAGGTATAACTTTCTTAAGTTTTGTCCATGAGTGTATATTGTCATAATCATATATTTATCTGTATCAAAAATATCAAGTATTAAACGATAAAAAGGTTTATTAAATATATAACAAAAGCATGTATTGCAAATGTGTATGCTAATTCTTTCATTTGTACGTAGTGTTGAACCTGGGTTCAAATAGAATCTGTACAATACAACCATTTGAATCAAATGGCTATGTGTTCACCTAAAACAGCGTTTAGATATGTTGTATTCTCTAGTTAAATAATTTTTAAAAAAGTGAAAGGCGATTAAGCATTCATTCAAAAGGAATTAGACATGTGTGCACTTCTTCAGATATAAATAATAAAAATTTATTCAGTGAAGAGAGTTATCAGATTTATTTATAATATCATATAATATAACATCATTTTCATATTTTAAAAATTATATAAAAAGTATCTCTACTTTACTAAGTCAATACCTTTTACCTGAAGAGGTAAATGGCTGAGAGCTTCTATAATTCTTTTTAATAAAACTCTCTACATCAGATTTTTCTATTATTGTGTGCCAAAAATACAATATCCTCTTGATACTAAATTCAACAATTTAAAGATACAGAAGATGAGGCGAACAAATCGTTAGCTAACTGTCTGTATAGTTGCAGTGCGAAATTATACAAAGTGTTGAAGACGAGAATCCGTTCAACTTGAGAAGTTTACATTCTCAAGAATCATCCACTAACAGAACGAAGGATTGCCTCCATCAACGCAATATTTCCCTATCCATGAGGAATTGTTATACTTACTACAAGCAAGGGCTGTATGTAGAAATGTAATCATAATGATCGAGATCTTGCCAACTCCTACGTAACTGAGACTGAAGGAAAATGACAAGAAAGAACCCTATTTCCTTTCTAACTAAACAGCCCAAATTACACGGTATAAAATATTTGAATTCAAAAGGGGATTAGAATTTTAAATGGGTTGGCCATATATTTTTCATTTCTAATTTTAATAAAATTGCTTTAAAATGGGAACGAATAAATATTTTATAACGCGTCCCTTAGGGGAATTTTTGTGTTTTAAAGCTATTGAAACACTTTGGGGTATTTTGTGTTTAGTTACTATTCTCTTGTCTCTTTGTTTTTATTTGGCATCTTATTTACATATGATGGTTCAATAATCCACATCAGTTTCTAGCATTGGAATCTCTATCTAGTAATATTCACAAAATATATTATCTGAATTAAATATAAAAAATAAATATTATTTTAAATTTCTTTTATTTTTACTTCAAATTATAAGTATTTTTAGTGTTATATCTCATGTAAAAACAAAATTTAAGTAATAAAAATAGGTTAATCATTTTGATATCAAATTTTCTAAGTTTTTCATCTATCATATATAACGTGCAAGAAAAAGTGTTCAACCCTCACACATCAGAAAATAATATTAAATTTAGGATTCAAAAATCTCGTAGTCTATCAAGTATATTTATAATATATATTTATAAATATATTTCGTTCTCTCACTCTCAATATACAACAACAAAGCCTTTATCAGGGACACTCGTCTCATACAGGATTCTCCCAGATGGGTGAAAAGAAGTAAACATAGCAGTTATTAACAGAAAGTGAGAATGGTATCAATCTATATCATCACTTTTATTTATATATTTTTTTAAATATTTATATTATAAATAAATAAATATTTGACTATTTTCATTCACCTTATGAAGATCTTTTAGAATATTGATTTGAATGACTAGTCTAACCATTAGATTATTCCTTATACATAGTACTTTTGAGCAGAAAATAGGAAAATATATTCCAAAAGATCCTCTAATCATGTAAAAAAATATATTTTTAAAAATATATTTCTATATTTCTAAATAAATGTATTATATATAATATTCATATTATAATAATGTATATAATATAATAAGGACAGTAGAAGTTTGATTTATTCGTGAAAAGAAACATTCGTGTTTTGATGTATTATATTATATATACACATATACATTCACCTATTCCAATTACATATGATACAGGTTATGATAATCATGCTAGGTATTTGCGAAGTAACTTTTACTGTAAGTGCACCACCTGTCTACACATGTAGAAAGCCGTTCGACCTTTGCAATTACAAGAGTGTCAAATACCATTTGGTTAATTGTACTCGCTAATAGAGTTGGTATTTTTCAATAATTCGAGGACATTGAAGCAATTTATCTCATAGACAAAACTTTAGGAAGTTTATTATTTTAATATATATATGCAATATAATTCCCACACTACTTGTAAATAGTCAACACATTTTTTATTTTTTATATCCATATATTTTAATATCCATATCCATATATTTTAATATCCATATCCATATATTTTAATATCTATAATCAAAGAGTAAATAGCCAATGCTTGTATATAATTTTTTGACCAACGACCCGAGGGGTAAGAGGGAGAAAAAAGGAGGTTGAATAAAAACAAAGAGAAAATGGCTGCGTTTCTTTTTGTCGCGTCTATTATTTCTTATATACAAATTTAGAGTTTTAAATTTATAATTATTCAAAAATATACCTTAATACGACAGTATTTAGCCGACAGGATATAATAACCGGTACGTTTTTTTTTTTTTTTTTAAACTTTATTGGATTTAACCTTTAGCCTACAACCATTCGCCACAAAAATGCCAAAAAGGAAGTCAGATACCGACACTCATTTTTCTGACAGAAACGATAATATGGAATTTAAATTAATGAAAGAACAAATTAATTTACTAACACAAATTATACAACAACAGACGATCTCAAATAAAAATCATATAAGTAAATTCTCTGGCCTCAATCAAGATATAAATATTTTCTTTCGTAACATTGAGGATGCAACGAACGATGAACGAGACAGAAAAAATTTAGTTATTCTAAATTTAGAAGAAGAAGCTAAAAATATATTTTATCGATTGGGCTTAGAACAAGAGACTTATTTAAATATCAAACAGAAACTGTCCACAATCTATATATCAAAGAAGAAGACAACGTTGGAAGAATTGTTCACTCACCAATGGAAAAGCCAGAAAAAAATTAACGATTATTACCATTTTAAGGTTGTGGGTGCATTAGAGAACTCACTTCCAAACCAACAGATTGTTGAAGCACTTACGGCAGGTGTAACGTATGATTTGAAGAAAATGATATACACCAGGAACCCACAGACGCCTGAAGAATGGTTGGACTATGTAAACACCATCCAAAAGCGGGCCAGTAACTCGAGGACAACCGACACCACAGCGTGGCCTCGACCGCTGGCAACCCGAATCCACTCCCCCGCCTAGCCGAGGTCATTACCGGCCACAATATGGGCAATTAGCAACTTTTCGTCGACCTGGAGATGGACGTTTTGCCTTTCGCAACTACGCGGATAACACGCTGCCCAAGGAACCCAGGGAACCAGCCACATCGAGCGGACATCAACCCAGATCACAAGGATGTGATCCCTCATCAAGGAAAGGACCAGCATAATGTAAGACTATTCTTTAATTTATCTATTTTCACCTTCAATGTTAAATTTCTTGTGGATACTGGCTCTACCATTAACCTAATATCTTTTGATTATTTGCATAAAATTTTGCCATCAGATATATTTCGAAATATAACTAAATATTCAGTTAATAAGCATTCTAGAATTAATACATTGAGTGGACCAATCCAACCTATATTTTATGTTATTTTACCAGTCAGTTTTTTTAAAAGAAAAGTTAGCTTAAAATTTTATATATTTAATCTACCATATGAAATTGCACTAATAGGATTATATACTCTAAAAAAATTAAAAACTAGAATTGACTTCAATAGAAATGTAGTGAGTCAAAAAGGCACAAATATTCCTGCTACTCTTTTTTATTTTGAGACAGATTTGGCTTATGTAAATGATGCATACAATGTGATAAATCCAGATAGGAAATATAATATAAACCAACACCTTCATATTGTTAATACACAAATCTTAGATAATCACTGTGCGCCTTCAGGAAGTAATCCACTCTATGTTAATCATTTACAACAGACACTTTCCACTCAATCAAGCATTCCAGGGGAAAATAAGTTAACCAGTGATTTAATTGATAAGTATCATAAGATAAACAGCTTATTAGACCTTAAGTTAATTAGGTTATTGAAAGAATTTGCTGAAATATTTCCTACAGACCCATTTAAAGTTCCTACCCTACATATCCAACCTGTACAGATTAAACCAAATACAGATAGAGTAATCAGGTTGCGGCCGTATAGAATACCATTTACATATAGGAAAGAAATAGAAATACAAATCAATGAGATGTTAAAAAATAATATAATAGAACCGGCCATAGGTGAATATGCTTCACCTATTACTCTAGTAAAAAAGAAAAATGGAACATTTAGAATGTGTGTGGATTTTCGAAAATTAAATGAACACATTCCAGTTGATTCCCAACCTATACCATTAATATAATCAGTGATAGAAAAACTGTCGAAAGCTAAGTATTTTTCCAGCCTTGATTTGAGCAACGCTTATTGGGCAGTTCCTATCCATCCGGATTCTCGACCTTATTTAGCCTTCACCACCCACGCAGGAGTGTACATGTTTAAAAGATTACCTTTCGGGCTACGAAGCTCACCACAGATCTTCGAGAGAGCTATTGGACAAATACTTAGAAAATATAACTTCCAATTTCTAGAACACTACTATGATGATTTTATAATTTTTTCTGATAGTTTTGAAGAACACTTAGAACATCTTCGTTTATTCTTCCAACTATGCAGGGCAGAAAATATCCGCCTCAACCTTAACAAATGTCAATTATGTAAGACCTCCATTAGCTTCCTAGGATACGAAATCACACAGGGCACTTATAAACCTCACCTAACTAACACTCAGGTAATAGGAACCATCCAACCTCCGACTAATGTTAAAACTTTACAGTCATTTTTAGGTGTCGTAAATGTATATCATAAATTCATTCCCCATTATGCACAGCTTAGATCGCCTTTAAATATACTTCTTAAAAAGAATATTCCTTTTAAGTGGACTCTTGAATGTCAGAAGGCATTTCAAGATTTGAAAAGCAGCCTAACTGCATCACCAGTTTTACATATCTTTAAAGAAGATTTACCCTGCTTCTTATATTGTGACGCGAGTACATTAGGGATATCCGGAATTCTAAAGCAAAAGGATGAAAATGGAGAAGAACATCCTGTACAATATTTCTCTCGCTCTCTACGCAAGTATGAACAGAACTACTCCATCTCGGAGCTGGAGTGTTTAGCTATCATTGAGTCTATCGAATACTTCAGGGTGTACCTGCTTGGTAGACATTTCACCATTTATTCTGATCACCAAGCTCTGGTCTATTTGAAAAATATTAAAAATCCGTCAGGTAGGTTATTTCGGTGGTCCTTGAGACTCAGCCCATACACTTTTGACATACACTATCTGAAAGGTAAAAAACAACTCGAAGCAGATTTATTATCAAGACAACCATTTTGCGAATTTCTAGAGGCTCAACAATTAGAGGAACACCAGCATCGTGTACCTGAGAAATATCAATCACTCATCAATACTGATGGACTGGCGATTATTACTAAAAAGGGCGTACCCAGAGTAGTCGTACCTGATACACTAAGAAATAAGTTACTCCAGAAAGCACACGAATGGTATAACCATCCAGGAATCACACAACTCACTAGGTTAATCACTAGTCAGTATTATTGGGATGGTATGACCAAAGATATAAATAACTATGTCCGTAAATGCAAAATTTGCCAAATAGTAAAACCTCCGAAAGGACCCACATATGGAGAAATGGGTACCTTACCACTCGCGAAGGAACCTTATGAACTTATGTCAATGGACACAGTAGCCGGATTTACTAAGTATGGTGGTAACCGAGCTTATTTACATGTAATATGTGATCACATGAGTCGATACTGTTGGACTTTTCCTAGTAAATCTACCTCTACCCTGACCTATATTCAAACCCTAAAAAAGGTATTTCAGGAAGGTATTCCTAAAAACCTACTGACAGACCGAGCTCCTGCATTTACATCCGCTCAATTTAGAAGGTTTTTAATCTCACAAGGTATAAAACCCTTGTATACCACAGCAAATCACCCACAGTCAAATGGTTTGAGCGAGAGATTGAATGCAACCATAACAGGGAAACTAAAGATACTCCATTTAGAACACCCCAAACAGACATGGACCAAACAGATAGAGAGGGTCACCAGAATCTACAATCTAACTCCACATACAGTGACGGGATTTCCTCCCATCTATTTATTAAAAGGGATAGTCCCTAACAATTTAAACAACCATGTTCAGACATTTCCCGAACTCTCAGAAGCAAGAAGAATAGCATTACAAAAGACCCAAGCAAGGCATAAGGCCGAAAAACTAATGTACGATCAAAAACATAAAAAGATTGATTTTGTACCAGGGGATCTAGTATTGGTGAAAGTTTATAGACATCCGAATACTCCAAAGTTGGAACCTAACTATACAGGCCCATATGAGATCTTGGAAATACTATCACCTCAGGTAGTGCGCATTAATAGACCAAATAGACCTTTGCAGTTACAGACAGAAATTATAAATATAGAAAAACTTCGTAGATATGTGGAAAATATTCCCCATATCACACCTCCTACGGACCTTCCCGACTCTCCTCCTAGACAAAACTATTTTCTATTTCCTTATAGGCACTTCACTACAGATATCTTGGGTGATCCGGGTTCCTCCAGGCCAAGGAAATGGTTTCAACCGTTTAACCATTTGGACAACAGTATTTTCACGGATGAAAAATTTTATAAGCCTGATTTTCCAATAACATCCAAACCAACTTTTTCATCAATAGTAAAGCCCACTAAATCCAGTACATTGGTCTTAGACCCTAAAATCAATCCATTCGATAATATGGTGGAAAGTAATTTGGGTGCTACCAAAGAAAAATTACACAGTAAACTTAATCCAAATGCTGATGTCTTTATACCAACAACCTTGGCGATCAAAGAATTTTCACATTATTTAAATAAAGACTCGTTAATAAATAATGTTATCACACTGTGTACATTTTTGTATAAAACTGTTATATTTAGAATTAAAAAATTTCCATTGTTTTTAATTACCACAATAATATTTTGGATTCTTTATACTCATTTAGCATCTTGTATATACCTTCTTCCTTTATTGTTTTATATCTTGCCTCTACCCATACAATCAAACCTACATATCTCTTATAAAATGTTCTTGATAAAATGGACCGTTAGAATAGTGGAATATATAAATTTGTATATAAATGTAATGTTGGACTATATGAGGCGATATGATAATTTTAATCAAGCTATAAACTCAAATGATATATGACCTTGAAGACTTGAATATATTACTTTAAAATGTGAACATAAAAACACTTAATGCGTGTGTGGGTTTAAATAGCTATAAATATCTTTAGCCACCTTACAATATGCAGAGGCTAGCGCTTATCGTTAGTCGGGTATAACAACCCCGCATACCTCCGTTCGTTTTGTCTGGTGTAGGACAGACAAGATGTAAAGGCCTACAGATATATTTAGGACAATAGTAATAAGTTAAATTACGTATAGCAATACGATAGAACAAGTATAGGATTAGTATAAGCGTTTTTATAAGATAAACTATCGAGGGTTAAAAGAAAAAAGAAAATTTTGGGGTTTTCGAACACATCATCCTCTAAGATATGGTATAACCCCATCGGTTAGTTTCGAAAATCGATGTTCGGTAAAACCTATCCTAAGATGTGCACTTCAAATGTTAGTTCGAATTAGAGATCATCCTTTTTAAAAAAGAAGTAAATTTTGGTTGTAGTGCTTTGACCTATGTACTTCCATTGAGTGAGTCGTAAACTCAATGTGCGAGTATATCATAGGAAAAAGTACACAGACAACGTTATCAAGATGGCGGACCCGGCTGTCGCCGGGCGGACGCTCGCGTCGAACACAATCACCAACTGTCCAAAGTCCCGAGGTGCCAAGTGACGGCCCCCAGGAGCCCCTTTTGGAATGTCCTGCTGTCTAACGTGACACCCTCCCGTCTCTCTCTGGATCGACTGTAGGCTTACTTTATTATTCCTGGAAGAGCATATATTATGACATATGGCCCCGTTGAAGAAGGCTGAACATGGTTTAAGTATATTTAAAGCTGGAGAAGCCAGGAATAGGGATCGTAGGATGAAGAAAGATATGAACATATTCAAAGTGAGCAGTCGTGGCCGAGAGATCTACCATCCGTAGTCATAGCTTTTTAACCCCGCACTGTTCGAATCCTATCGACATATTAGATAATAAAGATGTAATAAATAACAGTTTTAAAATATCAATAGTATATCATAACCTCGTTAGGATATTTTCAATTCAGAGAAAATTAAAAATTTTATCTAGACTGTGCAGCTACGAATTTCATCTTGCGCACCCCCACGCAGGTTCACTGCAATATAATTCCCACACTACTTGTAAATAGTCAACACATTTTTTATTTTTTATATCCATATATTTTAATATCCATATCCATATATTTTAATATCCATATCCATATATTTTAATATCTATAATCAAAGAGTAAATAGCCAATGCTTGTATATAATTTTTTGACCAACGACCCGAGGGGTAAGAGGGAGAAAAAAGGAGGTTGAATAAAAACAAAGAGAAAATGGCTGCGTTTCTTTTTGTCGCGTCTATTATTTCTTATATACAAATTTAGAGTTTTAAATTTATAATTATTCAAAAATATACCTTAATACGACATATATATATCGGGAATCAGACAATAACTCTGAAAGATATGATAAACAGTGACATTTAATTTAGAAACACAAGATAAACAAGTGTGAACAAAATTTCCTGACTCCTTAAAAAATATATTTTAAAAATAATTTTTTATTCCATTTTTTTACATATATATTGTTTTATAATGTTATTTATCAATCTCTCTTAATAATGTAAAAATAGATATCTATATCTCATATGTACGTTGGAATTAATGTCAAACGGAATTTTTATTTTAAAATTTTATTTTGTTATTTTCTATTATGCCCTAATAGTAGAGCGTCAATGTGGCGAGATCAAAGAATTCATATTTCCTTAAAGGTTTGTCCTTGAGTGTATTTCTTCAGAAAAAAAAAAAAAAACTCGGGATTCGATCTATGGTAGCGACAGTAGGATATTGACGGTTCAAAACAAATATCCAACATGCTCTTTTATATAAATGGCTACAATCAGTTAGTAAGGTATAGTGCTCAGATAAATGATAACAAACAATCTATTATAGAACAGCTAAAATAATTCCCAATTAGCATAAAACATACACGTAATTATTGGATTTTGATAATTTGACTTTATTGTTTTTATCTACAATAAAATTAAAGATAGAGAGAATTTAGAGTAATGGGGTTAGAGGTATTTTTTTCATAAATATATATATCCAGATAGTCTCATTATGATTAATTATTTGTTACCTAGTATTATCAGGAATTCCAAAATAACAACAACTACAAAAAGCTTCATCAAATAATATTGTGTTATACAAATTCTCCAGGCAGAAATATAAAGTACATTTAGGATTAATAGTAATTGTATCAGTAATCAGCAATGTTATTTACGGTGTATCAAATAAGCGGATAAAAGAAAGGAAGGGATATGCAAAAAATAATATACAATAAGTCGATAAAAACAGTTTTCTTTCTTTAGAACAATAATTAGTAGAGAGAGAGAATTGAGACAGAAATATAAATAAATACCAGGCATCTTTATAGTTTTATACATGGATGGATAAGGGTAGAGGGAGAATTTAAAAAAAAAAAGAGAATGTAAGGACTGTTACAAATAAATATTACTTTAGGTGGCATCTCGCCAACAAATTTACACAATCCATATTACCATACATTCTTCCACATTGACGCTCTACTATTAGGGCATAATAGATAATAACAAAATAAAATTTTAAAATAAAAATTCCGTTTGACATTAATTCCAACGTACATATGAGATATAGATATCTATTTTTACATTATTAAGAGAGATTAATAAATAACATTATAAAAACAATATATATGTAAAAAATGGAATAAAAAAATATTTTTAAAATATATTTTTCAAATCTCATTGTAACTATACATTGAAATTATCATTTACACCGTTCTTATCGTAATGCAAAATGAACGAATACGACTTGTTACAAAAATTTCGAATGACATTGCAGCCACAAATTCTCACAAGGCCTTTTACATCAATTCTCTCACATTGACGCCATAATATTGAGGTGTTAGAGAAATGGGAGAATGTAAAATTGAAAAGGTCCTCAAGACCATTTAATCCCGTGGAAGGAAGAGAGGGTATCAGGAGTGGATCTATTTAAATTGGAAGCCGATAGCGAGCATCATCATCATTCACAGACCCTATCAGCCTCTTTGTATGAGATGGGATGGTGGTCCAATTATATATAATTAGTTCATTGAGATCTTGCTGAAGATTGGCCAAGAATTATTTAGGAAAGAATAGATTTGTGAAGGGTAATTGAAGTTGTTTTGGATGTTCTTATTAGGTGTGAATTCCTTCAGCAGTTTATCTGTCCTTAGTTTATACTTTTGAAACGTACTCTCTGAATTATATGGATATTTTATTTCTTTCTTAAATATATTTCGAGTAATATGTATTGTCGTTATCGGTTTTCATATTTATATGATTCCAGTGTGTTATATTCCGATTTGCTATATTTTCCTTTATGCGCCATATGGTTCCTATCACCTAAAGGTGACGCATGTTTAATTTATTTCCAATCTACATCTATTTCCGTTCCTAAGAACGGGCACGTATTTAGGTACTGAAACGACCTTAGTTGACGACATGGTAAACCTTCTGTTGTTGATTGGTCATCGGAACGCATGCGCGATCTCGATGTTTCGCAAACAGATTTGGTGTTTTAACATTATGATTAAGCAAACATTTTATTACATGTGTAAAGCCAAATGTGCGATTGAATATTTCTTTTGATTCATACTTTTACCCAGATGTTTATTCTAAGTGAAGAAGCTAAAAAACAGAAGATATCTCTCTTTTTCTTGAGCGACCACTTTGAAAATAACCACATTTTTGTACGACCAATTTTATAAAATAAAAAATGACCTTAAGTCAGCTAATCGTTACCTCTAATGAGAGAAAAGCTTCAAGATTAACCAATAGAATTAATGCTTCCGATAACAATATTTCCTGGGACGTTCAATTATATTCACGAATATCATTATATATTTTAATTAGTCGTTCAATATATTTATAAAACTTTAATATTTGGCAAAGATATTTATGCTCTCCACGTTTACATTAATTATATTAATATAATATTAAAATGAACAAATATTAACATTAATTATTATATTAATTAAAGAGTATCTTGTTTATAAAAGACATAGTTTTTAAAAAGGTAATTATATGTGTTTACATATAATATATTTCTTTCTGTAAAATATATTTCCACAAATATAGACTAAATATGTATTTACTCTCGCTAATATGTAAGACAAAAATTAATAAGTGATATAAATAATATTTTGCATAGTTGTATCAATATCTATTTATTTTCAAAGTAGCAATATTTGTCTCTCTTTCATTTTATCGATAAAATAAGTGGTCAAAAAAACCGTTTATTCGCTTCAAAGTTATCTTGTATTTTTAGCATTTAAAGAATATACGTATTGAGTTCCAGTACAAGTTTTATATTGGTCATAAACAGACCTATTTATATTGCACAATATATTTAATAATTATTGGCATTTTAATTAGATATTCATATGTGCTAATTAACAACCTGTGCTCTCTGCTAAATAGTTGGTTGTAGGCCTCGGGCTAGAAAACATTCCTAGACAAATTGTCTGAGAGAAATGTGACAACATTATTTGAAATAAACTTAAAAATAGATTTTACCTCTGTTAAAGAATTTCCTACTTGCATGGATTGGAAGTTAGGTATCTTGACATTCTTTGTATTGCCAGCTACCTTAAGTGTTTGAAGTTCTTTGAGAGGTGTATGTATAACTTTTAAAGATTTATATTCCTGCAAACCCAGTTCGATCCAAATGGCTTAGTTTATTCCTGTTGAAGTTTTGATGGCGATGGCTGAAACTAACATACAATACATATGTGTTGCTACGAACCTGACTCTAAAATCAGCTAGGTAGTGTTTTTATTTTGAAGTTTTGGAAACTAAATGTAAAATGTAAAGTATGTTTTTCTTGTGAATCTGGTTCAAATATCAGCGAAGTAGCTTTTTATTTAAAAAAAATCAGTGATTGAAAATGTTAAATGTAATGTTCGTTTTCCTGAGACCATGGTTCTAATATCAGAAAGATAGCTTTTTATTTTAAACTCTCAATGACTTAATTTAAGATGTAAAGTGTGTTTTTTTTTCTCAGAGAACCTGGCTCAAATATCAGTCAGGTAGTTTTTATTTTATTTTAAAGTTTTGGTGACTAAATGTAAAATGTGTATTGTGTTTTCCTGAGAACCTGGTTTAAATATCAGCGAAGTATATTTTCATTAAAAGATTTAGTGACTAAATGGAAAATGTAAAGTGTATGTTTATCCGCGCCGGGGGAACTCAGTTCGATAATCAGTAGGGTGTAGCTTTTTTTTTTTAAGGTGTTAGTGGCTAAACGTATCATGTGCAGAAATTACAGATAAGCCACAGATGGTAGATTTTTCTGAATAAATAATAGATATAAGCTTATATATAAGCTTATATATAAAGGTTATTTTATTGATGCATTCAGACAACACCTAGAAGCTTTTTTATTGCTGAAAATCTTGGAAGGAGAACATATCTTGCATTACTAATCAGTCAGCACTAGTACATTATTGTAACACAGGCAGGTGATAGAAGCGTGACTTGGAATTGTTATACCACATCACCGACACTAAAATATCTCACAATGCGACATTAATATTGCAACAGCCTATATTTCCAGAACGGAATAAAGAAAACTCGAGCTATCAAGAATAATCTCGGACCGCAGTAAAGCTGGGAAGATAAACAAATCCATGATCGATTGCCATAAAATCCATAAGCGGCAGTTTTTGTAATCCCAACTGAAATCCATCTTCATTCCGGTGAGGTCTGGGCCATTTATCGCCGCTGTATTACGGTGGTAATGAAGCTGTTGTCGCACCACTGCTGTACCTGTGACAGCATTCTTCTTTACTTCCTACTAACCTCGCATCGTAGACAGCTACAAGATGGTTTTCAATAAACCATGCGAATACATTAAAATTTTTGAATTTGCATACAGTTTTATATGTAAACCAAGTATTCTCTCTTTATACATTTAATGAAAAACCAGCATACAACTCGAATACCTTTTTTCTCTCTTGGATAATTGGTCTCTTATTTTTATATTAAAATATAAATTTCCTTTTTATAATAAAAATAGGTATTTTTCTTATATTTTAGACTAGAAATGAGATTTATGAAATGAGAAAACCCGGATTCGCAGGACATTTTATTATTGCCTTTAATAATGAGAGAAATTTCTCTCATTTCATTGAAAGGCTACTTTCCGAAGTTTAAATTCAACTCTTTTATTATCCCTAGTACACGCGGTACAGGCTATGATAATCATGGTGGGTAGTAGTTGGCGACTGCTCTTACTGTAAGTGTACCACATGTCTACGCATGTGAAAGGCCAAATTTGACTTTCGCACTCGCATGTATGCCGGAGCTCCGTTTTGTTACTTGGACTCGCTAGTGGGGTTAGACCTTTGCAAGAATCGGGGGCCATTGAAGCATTTTGTATTACAAGGTTGTCCAAAAGTTCGTAAACCCTTGCAAAAAATTGAAATATCAATATTATTCGCCGTTATGTATAATGTATTTGTATCATGTATAAAGTAATTGTATTATGTATTATTATGCATGCGCCATAATAATATTATTCGCCAAGTGATAAGAAAAACAACGTTTTAAGAAAAACACACTTTTGGGATAACTTTATAGAAAAAAAGTGCCAAATGCGGGATTTGATCCCGAGTCGTAGTGGTCGAAAAGCAACGGTGTAGGCCAATCATCCACCGTTCCCCTAAACTCAATTCACAATAAGAGAATAACTCCAGAAGAAACCAAGGGAGAGTAGCCCTATTTTAGGCCATTTCTAAAGGTAGATCCAACCGTACTGTGAAAGGATGGCTGACCATATCCTGTGGCTTCAACGTTTTCCAAATATCGCACCCAATGTAGATCATCTAATTAAGTAAAATGCTAGGCCGAATCTAGCAAAGAAAACAACCCAAACTCTCAAATCTATTTAAGCCGATGATTATGTTTACCTTCATTTAATCTTCTAATGGAATTGGTCGTTTAAGGATATAGTCCTTGGATGAATCTCTCTTTTATTACATTAATCATTATAGTATATAGTATAGGATATAGTCCTTGGATGAATCTCTTTTATTACATTAATCATTATAGTATACTTATCACGCATCTTTGAACATGGGCCAACAGTCCGAAACGCATACGTTGATGATATTCTTGATTTAAAATTAAAATATATAAAATATTCTGGAATGAAATGAGTTTAAATTATATTTGATATTAAAACGACATTTGAAAATTATCCCGCATGCGTTTCTTTTGAACGAAATTCCCATCCCTGGACACTTTTATTTTTACGTTTATCATTATTCTTCACAATTCATCCTTTCATACTTCATCCTTAAGGTTAGAAATAATCGTTATTTCTCCTTAAAAATAAATTTCGATTTTTCGTTCAAAAGAAACGCAAGCGAAATAATTTTCAAATGTTGTTTTACAATCATAAGCCGCATTATATTGTAATATATTTGATATATTAATTTTTGCGAGAAAGATAATGTTATCAACAAAGTTTAGTTCGAGGATCAGGGGTGTATATATTTTTACGTTCAACACTTCATCTGTAACAGTCAACCATTTGTTTTAGTCTTAAATACGTATTTTTATAGAGAAGCTCTCTGTATTTCTGTTCCATATTGAACATCAATATGATATACGGAACTAAACTTAATGAAAATTGAAAAAGGTTGTGGCGAAAGTTCAGTTTAATGGATAGCATATTTATTGGATTTAATTTTCAAAAAAATATTAATTTGTATAGAAGACAATAACAAGCCATCTATAAATATGAAACATGAACATTAAGAACAAATTTATCAATGAAGAAAACATTCTCTCTCTCTCTCTCTCTCTACTATCTTTACTACGATTAATCATTTATTGGAATGGCTTGGCTCCTAAGTTGAGAACCCTCCAAGCGGATTCTCTAAATATATAATATTGCAATCGTACAATACATTATTAAAGCTACGAAAAGCCGTCTAATGAGTTGAATAATTGGAACACTTATGGGATGATTCACAACTGATAAGCCAAGATCTTCCAATAATTTTAATCGCAATATGGACAATATAATGTTTGTTATATTCAAAAAAAGGAAATTTCCTGCCCATATGAGTTATATTTCTTATATTCCTTTGTACAAAAAATATACATTAATTCCTTCAAGATCAAGAAATTGGTTGAAATACTATCTTTTTAAGCGACTACTTTCATATAAAATGAAAAAAAAGTAACTTAGCCATTCTAACCTCCAATAAGAGACTACTTCCAGGAGGTATTAGTTCAGTTTGCCTGATTTAAGGCGGTCTTTATTGGAAATTTTTAATGTAAGGATAATATTGGCGCAATAAAAAATAAGCTTAATGATTAAAAAAAAATTAGCCAAGACAAATTATTTCAAAGAATGTTTAGCATTCAGAGAAATAGTAAAGCGAAAAAGATTAATATATACGTTTCTCTGAGAATTAAAATATCAAAACTATAAAAAATACAAATGAAATGAAAATTTAAAATTGATATTTATGAAAATATATGACTCTCAAATTCAAAATTTAAAAATATAAATTGATATAAAAAAAATTGAACCGAGAGTCTTAAAATTAAAGGAATTGAATTTTAAAATATAAAATTAAACTTTTATTGTCCTCAAATTTGTTTCTCGAAGTTTTATTTAAAAATGTCGTTTTTATTCTATATTTTCAAATAGCGTGTAAAAGCTCAACTTTTTGAAGAGGGTAGGAAATATTTTAAATTTTCCTATTATTTGATAGATATAAGAAACCTTAGATTATCCATTTTGTTAATAAAATAAAGCATTTTAAAATGTTACTTCTCAGACCCTCTCAGGGAAAGTTTTGTTCGAAATATAATTTTACTAATAGTTTCACATTGTATCATTTGTATATTTTGTACCATATTTGTAAACAGATTTAAATATTGCCACGTGGAAAATTAGGGAAGACAAAAACTTAAGGAGGAGACAACAATTTATTTCAGGCAAGGACAAACTATGAATGGTAAACAAAAGATAAGCCACGAAGGAAATTTACAGAGTAGCAAGATATAAACATAAAAATGATCCCTCTGTTAATAAAAATAATAAAACTAATAAATACTTTGTTACAATATATTATATAGGAGCAGTTTATTTTTAAATAGAAGAACAGTGAAGGTACAATACCAATAAAGACTGAGAAGAACGTCTGGTCGCTCTAAACGATCCATAATTAATATTAATAATCGTTCAAATTTCAATAAAATATCAATTAAAAGATCCTGAAGGCAAAATTCGATTTTCTTAATTATCGTATTTTGGCAAGACATACATAAATTTCCAAAACATATAAAGAGAATTGAGTTTAATATCAAATATATATGCTACATACAAGTATTTATTACATGTATTTGAATTCAATTTTTAATGAATGATATTCTACAAAATATCTTTGATACAACTAATTCACTAAGAGGTGTTATGTTATTGTAGATTGTAATAATTTATATAGTTTTAAAGAAGGCTCAATATTATTATTCGTGATTTATCAGTATTTTACTACATTTACTATTTATTCACGAGGGATATCGTTTTAAGCAGGCAATAAAAGAATCTATATAAGATTGGTGTTTTAATGAAGCCTTTGTGTGTACTATATATTTTCTATACTAGGAAAAAGTGTTTCAAATATAATTTGAATGCAAAAATATAGTACATAGAGCTTCAATATATATATTACTATATATTAAATCTTGAAATCTCTATTTTAAAATAATAATATGCTGGCGAATAACCAAGAGATATACATAACATAAAAGTGTATAAATAATATAAAATATAAATTTCTAATGTCTAGTATGATTTTTCAGAATTAATAGAATCGATATTTTACAGTAAAAAGTAGTGTGTGTGTGTGTGTGTGTGTGTGTGTATTAACAATCTTTCATTTCTATTTACACCGCTATGTCCCACTAGCGATACATGAACTTTAAAGGTAAACTGAACATAGAAAGAAAATAAATAAATATTATTTGAAATATGTGTACAAGAATTAGTATGAAATATAGTTAGATGAAAAGAGAAAAGTATCAACACAATTGAAATTGTGTAACAAAATTAGTAAAGTAGTATTAAACGAATCTATAGAGGTAGAAGCTTTGGAATAAATATATATGGATTTTACAAAACAGCCGGAAATACAGCAAAACTAATGTAAATGTATTTTTTACATATGTTGTCTATCATGTATAAATGTAACGTTCATAGATGTAGCTACTGATGTTTATTTTTCCATTTTATCTATTCTACTTTGTTATATTTTTTTTATGTTTCAAATATTCCACAATATTCCATATTGGTATGTACTCTCGATGTACATATCAAAGATGAATGGTGTGTTGCACATATTTTCCCCTTTCCTCCTATCTAAACATTATTTTTTCTAACATATTTTTCTTTAAAGAGACGAAAAATACTACTTGGTATAACAGTGATGATCTTAATGAAATCTGTGCGAATAAAATGGTCTGATTGGTGGATATCTTAGATGATTTTCTGTTGAAGAGAAAGATTCGCTAAAGATCGCGAATAGCTTGTTTAAACTCACTAGGACAACTTGGAATATTCTATCGTTGAAATTGAATAGCGTTGTGGCACAGCGTAATTGCCATTAGCCCAGCCATATTGGCAATATCTCCACACTGGCGAGATATTGGACTCTAAATTGCCCCACTTTATATTAACAAATGGCCATTTATCATTGAAAATTATCATTTGATTATCCTAAGCTACCAAGTCTACCCTAGAGGCCAATAAACACACTTGTTGTGTGTAAGTATATTATTCCTATATTATAGTACATAGATGTTTATCAATGTATACATATGTTCCGCTTATATAAGAATTAACACCCGAAACTTCAGCGTGGACTTGTTATAGCCCTTATTGTTTGAAAATAAAAAACCTTATGATACTTTATCATATTCTTCATCCACTTTTCCGTATAATTTATTTTTTTCCTTCTTTATCTATTTCCTTCCATATATATGTTATATTGAAATATTATTTTATTTAAAAAAAATTATATTTCATAGATCCAAATACTCTGTTAAATCGACTACCAGAGGTCATGCCTTCCCTATAAAAACTCGTTGTTATTTATTTTCAATTATTCTGTATATATATTATTTAGAGATTGTACATAAAATATCAGCCCGTTGAAAAGCAGTATATTTTTGCTGGAAAACTTGCAAATTTAAATTAAAAAGAGACGTTTTACCTGATATTAATTTTTACTTTCAAATGATATATATATATTGAAAATAGAGTAATCCATATATAATTCTCTAATTAAAAAGGCATATATTGAATCAAAATATCATTTATTTTACCAATATTTCAGTTGGCTCTACGCCAACCTTTCTCAAGGTGTATTATAACATATTAATGTTTGTCATGGACATATTAAAATGTTATAACACCTTGATAAATGTTGGCGTTCAGCCAACTGGAATATTAGTGGAATAAATTATATTTTGATCCAATATATGCCTTTTTAAGAAAAAAATATATATATATTAAAAAAATAAAGGCATCTCCTGACCACGAGCACATTTATATTTATACTAGACGAATGGCCCGGGCAACGCCCGGGGTTTACCCGAGTGCGAATATATTTTAAAAACGTTGACTTGGGTGGTCGCTATTAACAGGGTGGTCTGTATAGACAGGTGGATGTATCACACAACTGATAACAGGGTTGTCTAGAGTGGTCGCTATAGACAGGGTGGTCTGTATAGACAGGTGGATGTATCACACTGCTGATAACAGGGTTGCCTAAGGTGACCGCTATAGACAGGGTGGTCTGTATAGACAGGCAGCTGATAACAGGGTTGTCTAGAGTGGTCGCTATAGTCAGGGTGGTCTGTATAGACAGGTTTATGAGAGAGGCAAACTTACAGGTTGTTGACGCCGCAATCCCCAGAGAGAGTGTTTTTGTTGCATCATGCTGTGACTCACACGATGACCCAAGGTCAACAGGGGTGGAGCAGCAAACTTAAGCCTATCTCCGTCGTCGCAATGGTGGCGCTGCCTGCGAGCTATATCTACAATTCTGCAAATAACTCTAAGGATATTCAAGATATTCAAGAAATTACTTTTCGAAAACCTTTCCGGGGATATACCTAATAATATCCCAGAATTTCATGGCGATTGGATGTATGGTTTTTGAATAACAGGGTTGTCTAGAGGGGGGCAGGGAGGACACGTGTTCCCTGGCAGCCAATAAGCGCGCATTCTATCCGTGAGCTTCAGACAAACAAACAAACAGACAAACAGACAAACAAACAGACATAATAAGGCAAATATATAAGTAGATTTTCTTTCTCTCTTTAGAAAACTGAAAAATATTAGGGCTTTTGTAAAATATATTTGTTAATATAAGGTTTGTTAATCCTTGTATGTAGCTTCTAATTGAATCCCAATATATATTATATATATAAAGCAAATATTTAAAAATTACCGATGTACTATATATAGAAAATCAGTTTAGTTTATTGTTGTTTATTTTCCCCTCGCACACACACAAATTTCAAAAGAATAGTTAGAAGTGAGTTGGTTTACAGTAGATAGAGAAGTAGAAATGCCACACTAGGTTACATAACAGACTTTAATAGTTTATTTTAATTATATTATTCTTTATTATCATTCGCTTATACTTTCCCTCTAGGCCAAAACCTTAAATAGAAAATAAGAAAACTATTGTTTTTTTTTATACTCAAAATCTAATCGAAACCTAACAAAAAGACAATTTATTTAAACGTTAGAAAGGAATTGGTTTTAAAATGATTTTTTTTATTTATTCTTTTCTAGAGCCATTTTCTATGTAGGGAAGAGCTTGTAATTATATTCTTTATATCCAGAATAAATGGCTAGCGCTTAGTTTTTTTTTTATTTAATGACTTCATTAAGGATGACACTCATAATATTATGCCCATATCCCAGATGGTAGCAAAAAAAAAAGAAAAAAAAAAGCGCTCAATAAATTTCTGAAATCATTATCATTAGGAAAAATATTAAGAAAATAAACCACACTAATACTTAAATATTAAAATGTTTTAAAATAATACCGTTCTGAAATGTCTTGAACATTTATTTTCAAATTAATATGGTTTGCGTATCATTAAATTTAATTTGGCTCGATAATTATATTTTAGATTTAATAGCGAGAAACATGATAGAATATTTGAATTCTTAAATCAAAATGTGTTCTTCCAATCACTATATATATTCATAGACAAAACTTAAGGAGGTTGTACTTTCTAGAATGTATATCGGGATATAGACAATAACTTTGAAGGATATTTGATACGCAGTGACCTTTATTTAAGAAACACGAGATAACCAGGTGTGAACAAAATTGCTGCGGTCTCCTAAAAAAAAACATACAGCAAAATCAAAGACTCTTCACTTATTTACGTTTTGTCAATGAGTGTTTTTTATTATCACTATGTGGTATCGTTGCTGATTTAAAAGATTTGAAGAAATCGTTCTCCATATACACGATCTTACGCCAGGCTATGAGATAGCAATATGATCTGAAATTTTTAGGACAAAATAATAAAGCCTCCGAGGTTGCGTTTATTTCTTTAAAACGCCCGGCGTTGCTCCTGTAGAAGGGCCACCATACCCGAAAGCTTGAGCATTATTAAACGTTTTAAAGAAATAAACGCAACCTCGGAGGCTTTAATATTTTGTCCTAAAGATTTCACAGAGGTTATAATATTGGAATGATCTGAAATTGCAATTAATATTCGAAATATGGAATTAATAATAAATTCTTCCAACTCAAACATAATTACATAAGCGATGCTCTTCATATATTTGCTTCATAACGCTTTGGTAACATCCTGAATCAGAAATAGAATTATAAGGGATATATATCAGGGAATCACTGAAACATCAGGTAGCAAATAAAAAAAGCGGTTGATGAGGTGTATTTTTAAAATAAAACTTCCAACGTAAACATTTTATATTATTATTATTTATATTATTATTTTCAATTTATTTATTATTAATATTATTTTGAAACGGAGCTGACAAAGAAAAGAAAATACCAGCTACTGGCGAGGGAAATGGCCCAAACAAAAAAAAAAAAAGCCCGTAAAAGTAGTGCCGATAGTCTTAACATGGGATGGAATAGTAACCAAATATAACAAACAATATAGAAAGGAAATAAACATAAGAAAAAGGGACTTCACATATATTCAATCCCTGGTGCTAAAAAAGACGATGGAAATTATCTCAACAGAAAAGAAGAATGAACCTCACGATAAGTTACAGAGAAATAAAGAAATGGAAGCCATGGATAGATTGTTGGAACGATGTAGGGAACTGGCGTGTGAAGATGAGGAAGGTGGAACACCGAACATGGAGCACAGGGATACGACGACCATAGAAGAAATCCAGAAGAACGACCTAGAGCAGATGACTGGAGACCTGACAGACAAAAATGGATCGAGGACAGGGGACCATTTTATCGAGGAGCCACTAGGAGAGGCCCTAGAAAGACTGCTGGAGAGCTGCAGGGCATCAGGGGACCATAACGGCAAGGGCCACAGCACTGACCAGGAGTCAAGATAACAAATGTAAATATCTTGGTTTACTTTTACTGTTGTTATTTATTGAAGTTGTAAATAAAAATATGTAAATAGACTGACCATTCGCTATACTTTTCAGAGAAAATCTTGTAACCTTCTTTAAAAAAAGTATATTATTTTGAAAAATCATTCTAATTCAAATTTGTGTATTTAGTTTCAAAATATAAATAAAATGCAATTTAAAAATAAATATATTTTGGTTTTAAGAATAATTTATTGAATATTAAATTGGATTTTCTATTCTAAAATCTGAGCCGGATATTCGACCCGCGGTTTTAGAGTGGTCTTTTTACCAGATTAGTTATCATACTCGAATTACATTTGAAACTTACGACCATGATATTTTGGTATTATATGTGACCATTACTAAAAGATAGTGTTCGTTAAACCAATTGGCTATCAGACAATAATTTTATTTGGAATTCTAAATCATAAAACTTTGGTCTCAAATCGGAATGTTATCAATAAAGAATTTACAGTGCCAGTGTAGGATATTCTTGGGTATATATCCACAGTGCCATCAATGATATTCCATTGTTGCAGATTCTTTCTTTATCTACAGTACCATTGTAGGATATATTCTATTATTGCAGATAATCTCTATATCTATAGTCTCATTGTAGGAAATTACATTGTTGCGAATACTCTCTATATCTACAGCAGCATTATAAGATATTCCATTGTTGCAGATAATATTTATATCTATTGTACTATTGTATATAGGATATTCCATTGTTTCAAATCTTTATATCTGCAGTCAATTGTAAGATATTATACGCATATTGTTGCAGATACTCTCTATATCTACAGTATCATTATAGAATATTCCATTGTTGTAGATACTCTCTATATCTACAGCACCATTGTGGGATATTCCATTGTTGCAGATTCTTTCTTTATCTACAGTACCATTGTAGGATATATTCTATTATTGCAGATAATCTCTATATCTATAGTCTCATTGTAGGAAATTACATTGTTGCGAATACTCTCTATATCTACAGTAGCATTGTAAGATATTCCATTGTTGCAGATAATCTTTATATCTATAGTACTATTGTAAATAGAGAGGATATTCCATTGTTTCAAATCTTTATATCTGAAGTACCATTGTAAGATATTATACGCGTATTGTTGCAGATACTCTCTATAATTGGATTTTCTATTCTAAAATCTGAGCCGGATATTCGACCCGCGGTTTTAGAGTGGTCTTTTTACCAGATTAGTTATCATACTCGAATTACATTTGAAACTTACGACCATGATATTTTGGTATTATATGTGACCATTACTAAAAGATAGTGTTCGTTAAACCAATTGGCTATCAGACAATAATTTTATTTGGAATTCTAAATCATAATATTGTTTGTAGGTTAATTCTAAGAATATTAATCAGCAGGTGTTTACCCATCCGTTTATTAGATAAATATCTTCTTATCTGTTATCTTGTTTACACACTTGATAACAGGAACTATTTAAAAGCATGCTGTGGTAAAATTCTCTCATTCAGTACTTTTGTCTGAAGATGGTAACAACGCTGTTACCGAAACGTCACACACTATTTATTTATTTGGATTTGGTCTTATTACCTTGTGTTTATAATCTACAATCCAAATTGTGCCTCATCAATTATAGAATATTCTATTGTTGTAGATACTCTCTATATCTACAATACTATTTTGGGATATTCCATTGTTGCAGAAATTATTTATAGTACTATTGTAGGATATTCTATGCGTATCATTGCAGATACTTTCTATATCAATTTTGTAAAAGAGTTAACATATGCATAAAATTAGCAAGTTGAATTCCTTTATTAAATTCAGGTCCGGTCGTGTGTGAAGTAACACGTCTTGGGAATTTCTGTCAATCTAATACCTCTCAACTCGGTGATTTCATTTGTGTAAATTTAATTTAGTATTCCATTGCACACAACTGTTGTCAACTCGCTATCTGCATACACTCTCTGCCATTGTTTTTAACAAATTGATTCTCTTTAAATAGTGTTATTTATCAATATATTTGGATGAAAAATACCTATCTATATATTATATTTTGATCTTTACTTAAAGACAGAAGAACACCATCTAAATTGATCTCTTAGGAATGACACTATTCAGCGCATCTTTCCAAATGAATCTTTACTGCCCAAATAAAATATTTTAAAAATAATTTTATTTTATTTGTAGAGAGTGTCGATGTGAAAATACATAGAAGAAGATTGGCTAACATTCTCAAAATATTGTAATTCAAACGAAATATTCAAGGAATAATATATTATTTATTAATATTATATTGGAAAGCATTTTAAATTGAAATTTCCTCGTCGTATAAAATATTTTCAATACTAAAAAATATTCCAAAAATAATAATCCTTTGTATAATATCATTTTAGAAAATGTTCTCATTCAAGAAAGAGCCTCTAGACGTAATTCTCTCTCTTGATTATTTTTTCTCTAAAATGATTAAAAATATCATTGAAGACTGTTTCTCCAAACCATCCCATCCGATCTGCACTTGAGAAGCTTGAGGGTGACAATTGACAAATTAAAATATTTTATTGACACACTTAGTTAATTGTTCCAAAAACTAATTGATAATTAAACAATGAAAAATGATACTGATTAAAATTTGGTGATAAAATAAATACATTTGATCCTCCAACTTGAGAAAGTCCTTCTCCAGACAAAAACAAAATCAACCTGAATTGCTCCCTGTTCAATGTTGAAATAAAATTATATAGGCAACTCTTAGTTGACAGACAGCAGGGCTGAAGGCTGAGTCAACGTTGATATTTCTATACTTGTCCAGGTAGCACACCGTGATAGATATGTCCTTAGAGGTAGAGTCAATTACAATACGATCATCTTGTCTTCGAAACTTTGACAATATGATATAGAATAAAGGATCTTCTCTGCCTTTATACTTTGAAAAATCAATAAGGAATCTAGGATTAGGTGTTTGTCAAACAATATGATATATCCAATAATCGATAATGTTTTTAAATTAATTAATAAATACAAAGGGGGATCAATAAATAAGGTGAATTATCTTATTTCTTTAAAATTAAAAAAGCAAAAATAATTTAAACCACAGAATATTAAAATATAACAAAGAGAGACTATTTAAGGTGTTCTGTTCTTTTTTCCCACGCGCGGCGCGAGACTTATAAATAAACTAAAATGGAAGCTCCCTTGAAGGATTGCACCACGCTTGAACAACGTGCAGTTATTCGTTTCTTGAATGCAGAAGGTATTCAAACATCTCAAATATGCCAAAGAATGAAAAATAACTATGGTCAGTCTTGTTTGTCTCAAAAAACATTTATAAATGGGTTAACGAGTTCAAAAATGGACGAATTACATGTTCCTCAGGTCTCAACGTTCGGCCTGTAAAGTTTTGTTAACAATTTTTTGGGATGTTGATGGACCAATCTGTCTTGATTTTTTATCCTCAAGGCAACGTATGAACAGCACCTTTATTGTGACATTCTTTTAAATAAGCTAAAGCCCTGTATAAGAAACAAAAGAAAAGGGAAGCTTAGTAAAGGTGTTCTCTTCCTTCATGATAATGCAAGGCCGCATACATCATGTAAAACTGTATCTACAATCATTAAATTAGGTTTTGAAGTTTTAGAACATTCTGCATATAGTCCAGACCTAGCCCCCTCTGACTATTTCCTTTTTGGACTACTAAAGAAGGAGTTAAACGGAAAGCGATTTGACTCGGATGAAGATGTCCAGAAAGTGGTGCAAGATTTTTTTCACACGCTTCCTAAGAGTGCCTATAAAGAGGGTATTTACAAGTTGCCAGAACGATGGAGACGATGTATAGAAAGCCAAGGTGATTATTTTGAATAAATCAAGTCCTAATTTTTAATATCGTTCTTATTTTTTTCATAAATTATAATTCACCTTATTTATTGATCCTACCTTGTATATATACATCATGCAGCGAAATACATACATGTACCAAAAAGAGGTACATATCTTCATTTGAAATAATTCACTTTGGTTATTTAAACCAGGATAGAATATAATAATGGCGATGCTGAAGAGTTTTCCTGTTTTATAACATGAATATGCTCAATATTTACATATAATGTGACAATTTTAATTCTCCCACTTTCATAGTATCATAATAGGTGGTTACTAAAGAACATTTTTATTCACAATTTTATTATTGTTATTTTTTACGTTCTAATATAAGGTTTTCCTAAAGATTCATGTTTTTTTTGAAACGCCGTTTTTCTTATTATTTAGCGAATAATATTATTACGAGGTGAATACATAATAATACAATTACTTTATACATAATACAAAGACATTATACATAACGGCGAATAATATTGGTATTTCAATTTTTTGAAAGTGTTTACGAACCTTTGGGACAACCTTGTAGTAACTTTCAGTAATATATTAAAAGAAGATATTAGAAAGAAACTGAGTAAAGTTCACTATCTTCGTCAAATTGAATTCATAGATTGGATGCAAATTGGCAAAAGTTAAGCGAGGCATCATAACTGGGACGAACCGATCTGTAACCATTAAAGGATTAGTGTCCTACTTAACCTTAAGCAAAAACCTAGGCCATATTAAATCCTCCCATTATTATATTAAGACCTAGTTTGAATAGAACCTACTTGAAGGGGTCTATCACATGGCAACCGCGAAATAATAAAATTGATATATATAGCTTGAAAAAAGACAATATTATAATTGTAGAAATTTGTAGATAGAGCAAGTACAAATATATTTGATTTAGTGTTTCATTATATATATTATTTTATAATATATCATATCTTATATTCCTTCCTAAAATTTTTCATTACGAATTTCCAATTCCGTTTAATTGATCAAATTATTTAAAATGGAACTTAACACATAAAATTTGAGGTTTGTTATATTTTATGCTTAGCTTATATTCAAAGGAATGATTATCAAAAAGAGGATTAATGGCTGGATTGTTTTTATGGCTTTTATAATTTCTAAATATTTTTTTATTCGTTGACAAATGGTGGCTGTTGCATCATTGTTTTAAAAATATATAGAATTTATCAGCTAGAACACAAGATCGAATATTGTATTGAGTGTATTTTATAATAGCTTCTAACATTCACAAAACCAACCTTATCATTAAGCACGGGTAACCGAGGAGTGCTTTGACATAGCATGTATATTAAAAATTCAAATGCTTTATATATGTCTAAAAGGGAGAAGGAGGGAGAAAAATAGAAATAGATATGTAGTGAAAATACCCTACAATATCGTAAAATTGAACATTAATACATCATCTTGGCATATATCGTTAGAACTTATATTAAGAGTGTTTATATTCTTGTTGTAATATAACTGTAATAGACTTTTTAAAAATCAAAATTAAAAAATCTAGGATTTATATTCATTCAAGCGATATTTATCTGCCTGCCTGATTACATATTAATGTGAAATTTCTAGTTATAAAAATACATTCATCTCTTCAATTCTAAAGAGATTTTAAACTACTTATTTTGAAGATATTTCATTTTATAAAGATATAAAATATAATGGGACATCAATAAGTAGAAAATATATTAATGTAGAAATGTATATCTTCGAAATTACAGAATAGAAGAAGAAAATATAAAGAATAAATGTAACAATGAATGGAAGCAAAGCTAGGAAGATATAAAGGAGGGGTTAAATCTTTAGAGACATGGAGATAACGTATTATACCTTAAGATCAAGATCTGCTGAGGAAATGAGAAATTAAAGAATAGGAATATTCAGTCAATACACTGTTTTGAGGCTTTACATCAACAAGCTAATGTTACACTTTGCCTTGATTGCTATTTCATAATAAATGTAGAGCTTTTCTGGATTAAATATACAGTAAAATATTCTATTGAAAACACCGCCAAACCTATATAGTCCTGACATTCCCCCTAGTTGGTTTCTCATTCGATAGTTAGTTTGTTCAGTAATTACTTGAAGGGATAGATGTTGTTTAGAGATTGATGTATGTCATACTCATAGACACAGAGAGATTCCATATAAATGATTGGTTTTCAATTCTCTATAGAAAATTTGATATTTCGAAAGCAGATTAATGATATTCAAATCATAATTGTGTCAGGTTAAACCATTCATTTAATAATTGAAATTTTAGCTGGAAGCAATATTTAATATTGGTTTATTTTAGGAACATTAATTTAGAATATAACTATCTTTTTATTTACACGGAAATACGATACCACTCTTTTACATTTAGCAATTATAATATATAGAGTAAATATGCCGCAACTTTTTTATGAAGAAAGATTTTGGCCGTTAGATGCTTGCAGCTTGACACCTGATGTGAAAACTTTCAAAAATTATAATAAAGTTATTTAATTTACAAAATAAGTTAATCTTCCCAATTGATATTCAGGCGTAATATATTCTGTTTCTAATGACCTTCGATATTCTAACAGAATTAGTTCGGTGATAAATTTAGAACAACAATTTCAGTAAATTCAAAAGACAAATTACATGGCCATAATTTCAAGATACGTCTCTCGTCAAAATATTTGAGGCTATTTTTTATGTATTGGTCCCTCATGAAGATGATATTGTTTTTGAATACTCATGAAAAGACGTTAAACTTAATAGCAAATACAATTAAAAAAAACGAAAGTTTAACTGCAATATATTTAAATTCTATAAATTTTTGGATAATTCATATATGAAGATTCGAAAGAAAAAAAATATTTTGATCGCATTAAATATAGATAGAGATAACTAAAATTGAAGAGAACAATTTAAATTCTATCAATTAGTGACTCGCTGGACGTTTCTTTTAATATATTGTCTTTAAAAATAAAATAAGTAGCAGGTTGAAGTATATAGTTCTCTTAAAGGAATAATATATTAAATATCTAATTCGAATATTGCCAGCATTCCCAGTTATCAATGTAAGTGAAGATAGATTTCCTAGCCCTATATATCCCCCCATACAAATGAGAAAGTTCTTATTAAGGTTGATTGTTATGGCGTTGTTGATAGAGATCGAGGGCCATATATAACATGGTGAGAATATGTAACTATGTAAGGTCCCAGGAGAAATGTACTGGTGTGAATATGATGATACACGACCTGCTACAACATCAATTAAGCTTACATTACCTGCAGATTACAACAGTGTACATTACTAGAGTAGTCTATACAACAGACTTCTAGATATTACCGTCTATCAACATACATATCAAGTTTAATTACGTGGGTGTACCAACTCTAGAAAGTCTGTTTTTAATCATTTATAGCCGTTTTATAGTGATATTTATTCTCTTAGTTAAAGTGTGTAATTATATATTGGATGGAAAAGATAACACCATTCCTGTATTTGTGTGCATATACTTATTAAATATCATAGATATAGGAAGAATCATTTAATGTAATGTAGCTTACCCAAAAAACTAAAATTGTAGAAGGAAGCCTCAATTACTCTTCAATTTACAAGAATTCAACTTTTTTTTTCTCTATAGCGGATAATATATAACAACAAAAAACTTTATTAAGACAATTTTGTCTTATACAGATTCTCCGAAGAGTAGATGGAATATACAGAAATAAGAGTAAAAGTAACGATAACCAGCAATGTTATTTACAGCGTATCATATAAAAGGTAAGAATAAAAAAAAGGGCTCGGCATAAACTTATATACAAGTAATCTAGAACAAGCAGTTCCTTTCTTAAAGAAAAATAATTAATAGATTTGACAGAAATTTATATTATCACTAGTATAAAAGGAATATACAATAATACATATTGTATATAATTATCCAAGCATCTATTAAGTTTTCTACATGGGTGGATCAAGTGTAGAATATTATTTATAGGCGGAATATAAAATCTTAGAGGTTACATAATTAGTTAATTCGACCATTTGTTCAGTATAATATAGCATATATACATTTTATTTTTGAAAATAGAAGAATACATATATAAATCTTTAATTAATATATATATGCCTTTTTAATTAAATATAAATATATACACATACAAACTTTATGTGGTACTTTTTTTTCCTTGAGACAAACGTGAGGGTTATTTCCTACTTTCTTTTGACTAAAGATTTTGAAAATTGCTATTATACTTATGCCTTCTAAAGTTAGTTTCTTTATCTTTATCACATTTCCATAGATGAGAAAATTATGGTAGTTATAGGGAAATCTTTAGACATATACCATTTTGATAGGACGAAACAAGTCGTTTTAAATATTAGATACTTTTTTTTATTTGAAAATATAAACGAGCTTTGGAGTTACTGCCTTCCAACGGGTCGCTTTAAGACAACGAAACTCGAACAACTTGTGCTTTTATATTTTAAACTAAATCAATATCTATATTTAAGTAAGCACTTACATTGCTGATCATGTTCATGGATGTTCACGATTTGAGCAGAAAAAAAGAGCTTTCATGAAATCTACTTTTATGTTTCTTTAATAAAATATTGCAGCATCATTCATTCCTCTATATAATTTTCTTACAAAAATACTCGTTTGCCATTTTATCCTTCGTAATTTAGTGTTTTATGCAAAAATAAGAAGTTTTCAAATTTATAATTGATAAACAAGTTTGCTGAATACTTATATATATATATATTTCTGGAAATACATTGACTTGAGACCTAGATTTTATCCATTAATGTGGATATTTTTCATTGAATTTTTATTTTCAATATAAAACGAAGTTGGATATTGTATTGATAGAAAAAAAGGAATGTCCTTCTCACGTGTGATATCTTCGATGATTTGATTGGTGGAGAGGTCAGCTGTAATTACCATCGATCGCCTGTTCCCAGAATTATCGTCTGAGACTAAATTGGCACAATTTGACACGGAGAGCAGTTGTTCCCGTAGCTAGCTAACATGGCGTTGCCATTTCTAGGAACTCGTGTCGCTGAATTAATCGGCTTGGAACAACTCTTTCCATTTTCTCCGTTTACAATCTCAACACTGATTCCTTAACTACTCAATATGTGAAAACTTCCCACTTACAGAATCTTTAACCAAGTTTTAATATATTAGCCTATTGAATAGTATATAAATAAGGAAAAGTAAAACCCTTTATCGTTGAATTTTGAAATAAATGTTCTACATTCTCTATTGATATGAATGGAAGGATATTGCTTCTAAGGTCTTCTGGCTATTTTTTAGTTTAATTTACCAGCCACTCTACCTTTTTACTAAGCTGTTTAAAATATATAGGAAGAAGACTATAGAAATGCACAGAGTTAGGAACATTTTTGAAAACTATATGAATACCAAGGAACAGTTAACTAGATATAACATGTATATATGTAGCCTTACATGCACTACAAAAAAATGCAGCGCCGAATATTGAGTCTAGACTACCAGGGCTGGATGCACAGTTTAGATGCGATGAAGCGCTTTTTTTTACATATATCGGTCACCAAATTCAAATCATTTGCATTTTTGGTCGAAACGTCTTCGCATACGTATTTCCATATAAGTATATGGTGCATCGAATATTTTGTTATAGAGTGAATTTTAAAAGTCGTTGTGTGTGTGATATATATACCGGAATATACATTTACTACATAATAAGCGCTAAGCATTTGAGAGAAAGAAACGATGCTATTTATTTCTCCAAATGGATATAAAACAATATTTGAAAGGCAAATTCTCCTTTTTTAATATATATCTATTCGAAATGAAAATGAAATTTAACTTCGAATTTGAAATTTAATATACAAAGAACTATAATAACTTTGAACAATATATTCATATTTAATAAAAATGGAATTTTACTTGTAATTAAATGAATCGTTTGTGCAAAAGTATCTAAAATAGAAAGAGATGTAAAAGCTAAACAAGACGTCAGTTGGGGAGCACGTAGAGTATTTAATATATCATTTCGGATCAATAATTTAAAAGTTCAATTTCCTCTTTTCTTTCAATCTCAACTCGCTCTAAAATATTGTCAAATGATTTTTATATTGCTAGTCACGTAGTGGGAATGGCACCTGTCGGCTGGGATTAATTGAAAGCCGTTGCTGCGACAAACTGGATGGATGTTTATTGCCACTACCATTGGGTGTGGAGAAACCTTATGCCATGTAACATTTCATACCTTCACCTAAAAACACAATATATTAATTGAATTTATGATTATTTTGAATAGTATTTGGCCTTTATTGTATATTTCTTACAGATATTTACCATTGTATTGATCTCCTGATATTTAACAATATATTGATTCTACTTAGTGTACTATTTTCTCATTAACGTCTATTGTTTTGACTAGTATTTTGTATTTATTTTACATGGCTTTCATAGATATACTCCATATTCATTCGTCGTTTAAACAATTTATAAATTCAGTTAATGTTCGATAATTTCATATATAGTTTGATTTTAGTATTTAGAAACTATTTATTATATATATATATCTTTGAGAATACTTTCGATTGGATATTGACATTTTTTTCCCATTTAATATTTTATACATTTACTGTTTTCTTTTTAAAATTATGCAGGGCTCATATGTTTCTGTTAGTATTTAATATTTATTATAAATATTCCATTGAAAATACTTGTGATAATTAGATAGAGCTTATTTCTCTTAATATATCTTCAAATGTTCTTTAAGTCTTTTTATGTCTTTTAATGATTATTATATGCTCTTTCTTTTATGCATTTAACTGAATATATGAAAACAATTTATTCCATTAGACATTGTTTATTACATTTAGGTGTTGACAATATATAAATTTGGACCTATATAGCAAATCCTCTGATTTTAATGACGTTCTGAAATTTGACACATTTTGAAATATGCGAAGGATTTTAACATAATATTTTTAAACTTATAATTGTCAATGATTATTATTCAGATTATTATACAGAGAGTATCTTCTCTGTATATAGAGATGATGGTATATTTATAAATATCTTTAAATATTAAAAAGGTAACTAAATAGATAAACATATTGAAGAAAATTTATAGTTATAGTTATAAACATCACATATATAAAAATTAAATACACATTTATTATTTACTATTTTATAAAGGAATACTGAAAAAATGTCATAACTAGATAAAATAGCAGTCATATCTTCAAACGAATAGAAACGCGATTTGAATTCTTCAAAATAATTTTCAATATATTAAATAACTTTCGGAAGATATTATTTATATTTTAAAATATTCCAGAAACAATTTTTATATATGACAATGTATTAATTTTATGCTGATATATTAAAAATTCTGATTAAAATGCATTTGTGAAACATTTTACTAATTAATTCGCTGCAGATTATTTTTTAAAGACTTCATATTTCATATCTATCAAAGCTAATTATATCTTCTTTTATAATTAGGAAAAAAGTGAGAGAGTTTTCAAATTAATATTCTTAACCTATATTACTTTTTAGAATATTTTGATGGGTCTTATTCATTTTAAAATGAAATCTGCATAAAATTAATTCCAACATTGTATTCAATAATATATTTACCTCTCTGGCTGTTTTGAGAATATATATTTATCTCTTCAATATATATTTACAAGAAGACCCTGTTTGTTCTTCGAAAAAAAATGATACAAAAAAAAATAATATAAATGAGTTTTAAAAATTGTAAAAAAAAAAAGAATGCATCGGCCTGGAATCAAACCCGTGCCGCCCGCGTGGCAGGCGAGCATTCTACCACTGAACCACCGATGCTTATAAGAAATGGCCATATTTGGGTATTTATTCCATTCACAAAAGCAAACGATGACAGAATTGATTGTTGATGACTCTGATACTTGTATATTTTAATATTTATTTATTATTTATTATCGTCAAATCAGACGCGATATCCCCACAAGGGATGCTTGCGTCAAGCGACAACACTAAATTCAGATACTATATTACATAAACAATTTATTAATTACAAGGTTTAAACAGAAGTTTAAAGAAGAAAATAAGGGAAAGGTAAATTAAACTCATGCTTGATATTATATCTTACCTAGGAACAACCAATAAATTAAATACAAAAATACATAGTTTATCAATTACGGTCTCTTAGCCAGGAGAGAAAATTATAAATAAATTCACAGAATTTCCTTAATTTTAAATATGTGTTATACTGTTTAAAAGCATAAAAATATCCCTGCATTCAATGTCTTATCGCTTCCTGTAGTTCTGGAAGATTGGACATAAGCAGGTGATTGGAATCCTACCTTCTCTCTCTACATAAACACCCTGGATCATATGATAAACATAGAGTGAAACATTTAAATATTTATATAGTATTATTATATATTCAAGTATTTAAAAGAAAATGACTTTTAGATAGAAAAATAAACAGCTTTTCTGAATCGGTATGTCCTGCAGCCAAAGAGATAATAACTGCACGCCTTTTTATTTCTTGCATAAGAGTAGTTCTGCCATGTCTACCTGCACCATAAAAAACTATGTTACTATAACACACTGGAAAGTGTTTCACCTATATTGTGTATTTCTAAATAGCTGCCGTACCCTATATATATACATTATACTTGTATATAAGTTAACATAAGAGGCTATAAAGCGCCATCTATAAATGAGAAATAAAACCACTAAACACACTTTTTTTACAATTCCAAATCAGACAAATTTTTAACCGTTCTTACTGGGATAAGAATATTTGTAGGTAGTTCTACTGTTCCAAGCATATGTCTATAGTTCGATTAAATATTGTAACTAAGATTCCAATAAACAATGTCGTATATATAAGCAGAATCTTCCAAAGAGTAATATAGTTCTGATAAGCGGTCTGATGGTTTAAAATTGGCAAAATCGTTCAGATAAATCCTAATCTTGGATAAAAAAGGAGCACCAATTTTATAATTTGCTAAATAACCATAAGTACATTTTCTATAAATATCCTTTGGTTCTCATAATAAATTAAATTTGTTTGCTATTAGCGTGTCATAAGTGATTTTACATTCGACGTATAAACGAATATGCATTCATTTCTGTTTGAAAAGGTAAACTCTAATTACAGAAATGTTGTTGAAACTTCGAAATAAATTCAGCAAGACAGATCTAAAGAGAATTGCAGTTTATAAATAGTATAGCCGTTTTGAGAGTGGACACACACGAAGCTTAATCCAAAATGATTTGAATATCAGAAGACCTATTGAGAATAAAACAGAAAAACCTCAACCATATTCCTGAAATATATGTCAGAAGTAATAAGTTGTCATAACAGACCCTTCGGTGAAAATAGTTACCTTGCTGACCTCTCTAACCATAATACATTGCATTATCCACAACAATAGCCCTTGGAACAGAGGTTTTTGTGTTCCTAACCAACGCCAGATCCCGTACAGTTGTTGTCCTTAATAATTACGCAAATAATTGAATCCCCATATATTTTATAAACTCACCGGATCTTGTGTCAAATAATTCATATAGAAAACAGTAAGAATAAAATCTTCCTTCAAGCCTCTAAGATTGAATGAAGACGGTTATAAAAATGCTACGAAAATCAAGAATAGAAATGCCATAGGTGTTTAGATGCGGAATGGAATTATATTCAAGATTTTAGAATAATTTATTATTTTTAATTTATTTTTATTTTCTATTTTACAAATTCAGAAAATTTAACAAATATATTTTGTGTGTGTGTATATATCTATATTATAAATGCATATAACATATACCTAAAATGACTGTATGTGATATGCGAATCTATAAAAATGAAATAAATGTTGAGTATTTTCACCTTGTACCTAATATATAGTTAAATCTTTCAATATATAAACAGCGAAGCGCTTCTATGAAGGCATGCCTCTTTACCGACCAGACTAGAGTAGTAACAATTTTTTTAAAGTCCAAATTCATCGAATATATAAAGCCCCCTCAATAGCGGCCAACTTGACAAATCCGACAGGCGACTTTTCAAATAACTCCCAAAATTTCAATTTCTTTTAGAAATATTTCTTCAGAGCGACCAATTTCTCTGTTCCAATTTATTGTTGAAAAAATAATAATATTTTAGCAAAATATATATAAATATATAATGGTGATAATTGTGTGAATTACAATAAGACTATTGTAGCTTTAGCAATGGTTTACACAACAACCACGCCTAATTAAAGACCACTATATAGTACACACTACAGTAGATGTTTACAATTAGTCTATTTATTATTTCTTGTATTTTCATATATAGGGAGAATTGCTGAAAAAGAATTGATCTAAAAGTATTTAATTACCTTTTTAGTGTAATTTTGTAATGATCTATATATTAATATATTTTTTTGATTAAAAATATTTATAAATAAACAATTGAAATATGTAAAATAGTATCCGATTATATTTAACTCGTGTTCTATTGGCGTATCATTATACCATGTTTTCTCCTGTAGAAGGGCGTTCGTGCCCGAAAGCTAGAGAACAATAAAAATGTTTTCAAAAAGATACTTTTCCCTGGAGGAATGATTGATTTTACTCAATATTTGTGCAAGGGATTATTTTATAGAATTATAAATAAACAATGTAATTATAAAAATATAACAATAATCAACTAAATGCTCTACAAACTCTACTTCATACTATTGAGACCTAATCTCTATTTAAAGATAATATCATGAGGTATTACAATTTATACATCTATATTTCGCCAGACCTGATCCTGATACATTATCAGGATAGAATGAGCAAGCACCAGCCCCTTGTACTCGAAGCTATACTCACTAAAAAACTCAAAGGAGTCAATATATCCATAGATTTACCCGACGTATATCATAGTATAATTCCTCCTACCTAAATAATAATCTCCTGCTTCCCAATTTGTTATTTACTGTAATCACACAACCTCAATAGAGCATTAGCATTAACCAATAATCCATTTTTAAACTGCATTTTGTAAATGAGGTTTTGTAGATTTATCTTATATTTCCTATTCCATTGTATATATATATATGGAGTTGTTTAAATTCAAAATCCTCAGTAGTGTAGTTATACCTATCGAAGGGCTGTTGAGCCCGAAAGATTGTATTGCCGTTATATATATTGTGTAACAAAGTTTTTATTATTTTATTAGTAGAGTATAATATTTCAATGTTTATATTTTGCTCCTCTGTACACTTACCACTTTGTATTTCTTTTGTTTATCATTCATAGTTTGTTCCTGCCTAAAATAAATTGCTGTCTAATTCCGAAGTTGGTCTTCCCTAATTTTCCACGTGGCAATAAAGGAAACTCTTCTTTAAGCGAATTGTCGTTTATTTATAATTAATCTATCATACAGGAGGTATTTTATCAAAATGGTATTTCATGTATAAGTTATTATATCAAAGTTTTTATTTTTCAGAGGTGGTCGTTTAAAGCATACAAACATTAATTTCAAATTCAAATAGATACGCGCTTAAAAAAAAATTGCATTTATTCTAATGAATTTTATCCTAACTGATGATATATTAGATACCTGAACAGTATTTCAAAATTTTTCAAAATATTAAGCGAATAATAATATGCTTCTTGCGCTTCTATTAAATTATATCATGAATAAGGTGAGGGTCTACCAGAATATATAATAATATATATTTATATAAGTAGAAAACAACTACAATGTGGGGTTCAAAAGAGAGAAATGAGAAAAATATACAATACAATTATGTTCTAGGAGTGAGTATTGTAATTCAGGTTGGGACACAATTGTTGCTGTGTGCTTCAAATATTTTATTTATATCTTTTTAGAATATTCAGAATTTCTACCGATGGGGGAATATAGAGAGAGAAGTCTATTTTGCCTGAACGCTTTTTCTCAATTTTTGTAAATCTCTTAGGATTTCTGTATGGAAGCTATTCAATTCCTAGGTGAATAGATATGACGTATATATATAGGTATATCAGTTTTACCTAGTGCTATTATATCTTATTGTAAGCATCTCATAATTATACGCATAAAATAATTGCCAATATATGGATCATAATCTTATTCATTAAATTTAAATTAGTTCTTTTTATCTATCTAAAATATTAGGCCTAACGTAATGCTATTTACTCTTTCTTATTATATAATATTAAATATAATATCAAAAAAGAAATTGAAATTTCGAAAGGGTAATTTGGGTAATGCTCACTTATATTTTAAACATAAGCTTTAAATCAGTTAATAATCTATATACTGTATATATAAAGATGGCGCTCTGCCATCTAAAAAGCATATGGTGCTCTTGGTCAGGATATGACTTCTTTATCTTTAATACATATAAGAGAGATAGAGAAAAATATGTTTATTAAGATATCAAATCATATTAAGGGAAATTAAGAGTTTTGAAATCACCCTCATTAAAATTTTGCTCAATTTGGAAAATTATTTCTTTGCAGATTGGATAAGAATTAACAGAAATTAAATTTGGATCAGTTTAAATTCCAAGTTTCTATATATATCAGAAAATATCCACAAAAAAAAAACACGCACACACAAAGTTTTTACTTTTTAATTATTTAAATCATTTTTTTTAAAGGTTAAAATTGAGAGAAAAAATAAGAATAAACAATAATGAAACTTCGTAAAGGTTTATTTTCTAATGCATTCCACTATAATACCGCTTAAATTATTATGCTACTCTATAATAGATCGTGTAAAAAATATAAAATTTTCAGAAAAATCGGAACGGCTGAAGACGCAATTTGTTATTATGTATTCAAATCCGAAAATGCAGTTAGATACATCATGGTTATATACTATCAGAGGATACTTTACAGAACTGTTTGAATCTGTCGTAAATATATAGAAATGTATGCAAATTTTGATGTATTATGTATATATATATATTTGTTTAGGTTAGGGGCCGGCAACCTGAGAATCGCGAGTCACATGCCGCTCTTTGGATGCGAAGAAGCGTGTTGTATTCGCATTAATAAAATTAATATTTGCGAGTACTATTTATTGTTGGCAAGAAAAAAAAATTGAGGCCCTTTAAAAACTTTGAAATTTTGTAAATTGTAATATTTGACTTTTCCATCTCAAAAGGTTACCTACCCCTGGTATAGGTAATCACTTTTTTTTTGTAATTACAGAATCACAGATCTTATGTTCTACATTTCCAACAATGGACGCAAAGTTGTAAATAAATTACATTTTTCATGAAAAAAAAAAAAAAGAAAATAGTAGACCTTACTTTTCAAAACACCTTCGTACTTGTAATTTGTTTATATTTTGTTGTAAATATGTTATAATTATCATATATAACTTTATATAACATTTGTAACATTATAACTAACGTACCTATATTTTCAGAGATATAGCTTTTCATATTGAAATTGAATAATTGGCTTATTTTCCTGTAGAAAAACTCTAAGGTAGAGAAAATTTAATTCTTTGATGACTTAAAATTCTGTTTGAATTTGACATACAGGGCATTAATTTAGGAAACTGTATAGTCCATATATAATCTGATTAAAAGGTATTATAGAGTATCGGAATATTCTACTTTGGAATATACATTTTAAACATAATAACTAAATTTACTGATTAGATACGTAGAGAATATATGAATGTAGAAATATTCAGTAGGCGTCTATACACATTTAATATGTGCTCTTGAATCTAATATATGATTGGATATTCAAGTTCTGAAAAACAAAATTTTAAATATTTGAAATGTAATCTAGATAGATTCCTTCGAACACATCTTTTTATAACTAATCATGTTAAAATAATAATAAAATAACTGCGAAATATATTTATGTATAAAGAGACAAGGGTCGCCTCTCCCGTCAAAATAGACGTCAAAACCAGACGCCATCCTTTGACCGTCGCCGCAAACTAGCGGCCTCGTGTCGTTGACAAAGCCACAACACTAGCTTTTGACGTCTATTTTGACGGGAGAGGCGACCCTTGTCTCTTTAGATCAATATCCTTCCGGCAAGATTTCCATCTATATTTATGTATGTGTAACATTTTCTAAAATTCCCATTCTTTGCTATAAAGATATATGTTAAGTAAATACAATTTAATCAGACACTCTATCAATATAATTATACATGTGGAAGTCTTTATTGAGAATAGAAAATTACATTAACTTAGGAATCTATAGAATTACATTCGTGTAATAATTAATTCATGGTAGCTCTCAAAGTAATTGTAGACATTAGGCAAATACATTGTTATTAAATGAACCAGAACATTATCACAAGGTACCTATGGTAAAGAAATTTAAAAAGAAAATCTTTTTTCCAACATATAAAATCTCATTTATATTAAATATATAGGTTTCAGACAAAAACAAATTATATTAGTATCCGTCAAAGAGAGAGGCAATTCATACAAACATTTAAGATATAAATATATTATTTTTTCACATACATATTTTGAAATTTATAATAAATATATAATCAAAGAAGGCATATCCTGACCATGTTCACCTGAACATTTTAGATGGCAGAGCGCCATCTAGTGGATCATGAATCAACTACACGTTGATGGAGCCTGTTTCCTAATATTTGGCCAACCCATTTTCTTGTGTCATCAAGAAAAGACACAACCACGTGTTACCACCATATATGATATGTAAGACAATTTACAATGATATACATTCGAGTAGGCTTCCCCCTCGCCAAGTAGTCCTCCTCCAGATAATCAAGGAGTATTCTCTCTCTCTCTCTCTCTTTTTTTCCGCACCTTAAGACTAGGAAGAACCTGCCGATGGATGTTGCCTTTGTTGATACCAGAATGGCGTTGTCATTCTTTTTTTGTTCAAAGAGCCATTCCTGCAGGCTGAGTGGACGCTGATTCTTATAAATTCTACAGACGTTTTCCTCTATATATTAAGAATATCTTCTTGTATGTCATAAAACCTTTTAAGAAAAGTATAAGATCAAAACCTCCATAATATCCGAAAAGCGGTTTATATTCATAACATTACATTACATTTCACCGGCCGTCTGTTTTTTTTTTTTCGAAGGAGACAGAGACAATTTCATTCACACTTTTTTATCTCGCGTTTCTTCAATAAAGGTCACTGTGTATCAAATATCTTTCAGGGTTACTTTCTGAATCCCAATACATATGCTAAAAAAAAAACAACTTTCTTAATTTTCGTCATTAGTGTATATACATCTTTAAAAAACTCGAAATTGGGTTTCCGAAGGTAGCCATTTAGAATACGTAGATTATTCTTCCATTTCACTTTGTTACAATTAAATTTATTCTACATAGTCAAAAGAACGATTCTGTATGTAACGCATTCCCTGATAGGCTGGTTAGATCATGTGACCGTTGTCGTTGCCGCTTCTATTGGGTTTCAACTATCACGACCTTAGCGGACTTTAATCAGAGTTGAGTTAATCAGACAATCAGCGTTTAATACGGTTGCATTGGACAACGAAGTTCTCTGTTAAATATACACTCATGGACAAAACTTAAGGAAGTTGTACCTTTTTGCATGTATATCGGGATTGAGACAATAATTCTGAGAGATATTTGATACATATTGACTTTTATTAAAGACACTCAAGATATATAACCATGTGTACACAAAATTATCTCTTTCTCTTTAAAAAATGGGCGAAAGTCGACATCAGACTTAAGTTTTGTCCATGAATTCGATTATCGGAGAATGTGTGTGTGTGTTTGTGACTCTAAATTATTTTTTTATTTCTCTCATTCTATTTGTGTTTCTTTCGAAAAAAGGTTTATGTTGTAATTTAAATATATATTGATATCAGTTTTTCAATATTTGTATAATATATGGATATATGTGTGTGACGATTGATTTTTTCTATGATGGTAGAATTTATCATTATAGAAATATTTGGATTTATTTTTCATAGACGTATATAATTATTCTTCAAATATTCCGCCGCAGGTATACGACTGAACTAATTATCTTTAGAACATTTGCTCATTCAACAAACGGGTTTAGAACGAAAGTGTGCGGAAACGTGCTGTGGTTCTACCTTAATAAGGCGCCTAAACGATGAAATATGTATGAAAGAAAGTTTCATCTCATATACATTCAATTTAGACATATTAAGATAAAATATGAATACGGCTCAAACCTGGCAGTCGTTTTAGACTCGTTCGTTTATAGAACCGATATTCAAGTAGTATATAGTGTTTTAAATTAATTATATATTTATATATATTAAAAATAAAGAAGGCCATTCCTGACCAGGAGCACATGTACTAGTCAGGATATGCCTTCTTTATTTTTAATATCACACCTGACCTTTTTTTTTTTAATTTTTCTATATATATTAAAATATATATAAATATATATATAATATAATAGATTTTTATATTTTTAATTAATAATAATATATATATATATGTTTTGGAGTAAGAGGATTGTAAAATCAAGCTCTATTTTATTTATTTGAATATTTCGAATTAGTCAATCCTTTATTAATAAAAAATTCCGGTACATAAGCAAGCTGGCTTGTATCTTAAGAATACATCCGTCTCGTGGTTCCGTAATGCTAAGACGCAGTAAGTCTTCAAGCCAAGTTCTATTGCTGTTATAAACGTTAGAACCATTCCATTACTTTTATTTGGTTTAATGGAGTATCCAATGTTTTATTTGGCTCTCCCAACGATGTAACTTACTAGACAAAATGACCTGGTTTCGAACCTCTATGAGATGAAACTCTCGCTAGAAGACACCTCTCTACAAAGGACAGTTTTGATTGTCAAAATTCCTACTCAGTGACTTTCTGGTTAAAGTAAAGCTCTTTCTCTAAAGAACAATTTGACGATACAACTATGTTTTCTTTGCAGAGTTTCTACTCTAAATGTCCAATAACAATATAGTAGAATCTACCAAAGAGGGACCACCCGAAACATGTTTTATCAGAGATTTTTCACGTCAAAACATGAATTGACAATAGCTTTTAACCAAAACAGTTTCCGATTAGAGATTACGTCAAGGAGACACCGGATTTAGACATAACTTTAGGCGGGTTTTCATTGGATACTATGGTAATAGTAGTATTAATAGTATTAATTGTTGTTATTGGACAACCTCAGATATCTCCCGTACATCTGTTTCGCAGCAATGTTCTTAATCTTGGGTGTGTAATCTTGGCTGTTCCGGGTAGTAATATTAGTAAAAGAGATGAATATATATGTTTTCGTTAATATACTTTCATTCTAATTATTTTATGGTCCCAGTATACTATAATTATCTTGTTATCGGACTTATTAGCCTACTGGTATTGAATATATGTCAATATTCTCTTCCATTCCTATCTCTATATCATCTCAGGTTTTACTCCTGATAGGTCAAATATTTTGGAAACGCATGTAGAACAGAAGGTATATGCAAATTGAATTGTCATCGTTGTAATATGCATTTTTCAAGGTACACTATGACTTCTGAGGAACTTGTCTTATATAATGGCAAAGGTTCACGAGGATATATCACGTCCGAAATGGTGGTAACGAAGTCTAAGTAGCGGTTAAGTTTTTATCGGGTTAATTAACATATTTCGTGATAGGAACTACGATAGGCATTCTTTCTCGATCTTACATTATATTGTGACTGTTTCACCTGATAAATATCATATATTTCAGCAACCTTTTTGGAACAAAGAAATTTAAACAAGCATTTCTTCTTTATATATTTTTTTTTCTTTCGCGAACAATACTTTTGAAGCGTTAGCAAATATTTATGCAACAAGAACTATTTCATGGATATATATATATATATCCCCACAATAGATCATCCCATGACACAGCCTATAACCTAAAAACATTACCAAACCCGGTATTTTAACCGAGACTTTGAGTCAGGTCATGATGTTTCTTTATCCCCAAAGAGAGTCCAATGAGAATTCATCTCAAAGTGAGACCAATATAACTATTATTCAGGATATATCCCACGTGGAAGACTCTATGCGATAAAAATAATAAACTGAGGCAAATGTTTTAAAATCTAATTTAGTCTATATTTATATTATTTGTATTATTTTATTAAAATGTGTATACATATAAATGGACATTACAACATTACAACTACCACAAAGAAAAGGTATAATTAGATTCAGAATTGAATTCAGAAAACAATATAAATGTAAAAGTCAATATTTGAAATTGATTAATTATGCTTTTAACGATTCAATTTTTAGTATCAAAACATGAATTAAAATATGTTCTGGTTGCCTATAGAAAATTGGCAGAATATTTTGTAAGGAATTTCAAAATATTTCTTTCTGGGTATTCGTTCAATCGTAGACTCCATCAAATCCCAACACAAACGGTAGTTGATGTACACCAGCCAATACACTATCAAGTAAAAGCCCCTGTTATTAAGGCCAAACCAGGAGAATTAACAAGCGGCCTCACGTCAGTTTAGAAGTCCAGACCATAAGAAGCGAGTCGGAGGCCATAAACTGGCAGTTGAGGCCATAAACCTGTTGCAACTTGGCAGGATCCTGGGCCAGACTGGAATTCCAAAGAGATTTCTCCTCCAACGACGCCACGAGCAGCTTGTAAATGAAGTTTTATCCACTTAGCTCTATTTATTGGTGTTCCTTTATTTTCTTGTTATTCGCATATTAATCAGCAAATGGGTGTGAGATAAATATGATTCGAAGTGTTCTATATTATAAATAATTAGTTGAATATATATAATTAATATTTATTTATTGGTATTGACTTTGACCTTTGAACTCTCTGATTTTGATATGCTAATTGACTTAATGGGTCATTTATGGCAAAATTCGAAATATTTTCTTAAAATTTAGTTGTATTTGACCTCTAACTCAAAAATTTTGAAATACAATGATATGGGAATACATTCCTATTTTATTAACAGGTGATTGTAGTATGAATACAATAATTAATGATTTTTTTTCTGAAAACCAACGCAACATTAATTTCCTTCGAAATGAATCAAGCATATTTTGACAGATATTAATTTGATAATTCTCTAAATGAATACCTAAATATTCTATTAAAATATCATTAATCAACTTAAAATCCTTCGATAATTAATAAGAAAAAAATTACAATAACCAAGGATGAGTATCATATATTTAATATTTAAATTTAAAGCTTTCGGATATTAACGACCCCTCTACAGGAATAAGAATTAATCATTCCTATTGAAGGGTTGTTATAATACATGAAATATTGAAACGTAAATATTAAATATAAGAATCTCATCCTTGGTAATTTTCTTTTTCTAAAAATATCATTTATAATACAATATAATGCGGCTTATTTATTTAGAACGACATCTGAAAATTATCCCGCAGTGTTTCTTTAGAGCGAAAATTCGAAATTTATTTTAAGAAAGAATAACGATTATTCAAAACCTTAGGGATGAGGTATGAAAGGGTAAATTGTATATATAAAGAGTAAAGATAAACGTGAAAATAAAGTATCCAAGAATGGGATTCGAACCCACAGTGTTCTGCATACCGGGCAAATGCCATGTCCACTACCATTCAAATTTCGTTCTACAAAAATATTTCATTTATTCATATATAATATCTTTAATTTAACGCCTCTAGGGTAAACAGTGTTTCCCTTTTTGAATCCCTTTCGAAATAAATGCTGATATTGAAGGAAAAAGGTGCTGATATTTACTAATATCAAACAGATGCAAACATATTTATTTTATTTATTTTGTACAAATCAGTTTTCCGGAGAAATACAAATGTCGCCAAATAAAGAAGAAAGCAAACAATATAATTGAAGATTAAGTGGTCATAGATGAATACTCTTATAAAATGGATAAATTAGTTTTTAAAAAGTGTTTCTTAATTTACTATACAATTAAAATATATTTTAAAACTGTAAAAAATCGAAAAAAAGTATTTTTGAAAAACAGTAGTGACGAATCACTGTTGTCCGTAGATGTCAAATTCAATGAGAATTTAATTTGAATTAGGCAATTACAAATTAATTGTCGTAAAAATTAAGATTCATCTGCTTTTCTCAATTATCAAAAAAATATATATTCATTTGACACATTAAAAATTTAATATCTATTACTTCATACTATTAGGTAAAAATGTATCAATCAATCGTCTGAGAATATATATGTTTAAGCACAAAATCTTATGCGCTTGAAATAAATATAAATATGCGTACCAACATATAAAAAAAGAGGAATAATAAGAGAAATATAATTAAAAGAAGAAACTTTCTAATTTTAATTTTGAGGCGTCTTTTTGAATATATTTCGAATGTTTCTATAAATATCTAAATGACAATTTAGGATTGTTTTTATTATATTTTCCAAAGTACACACACAAAAAAACGACTACATACCAATACCATAATACTCATTTATTTCAAAATCAGCTAATAATTCTATATCTCGGGAAATTTCTCTCTCATCTAGAAATTATATATAAATGTTATGAACATTTTTGGCTTGCTAGTATATTATAATTTCAAGAATAAAAGAGATTATAATTTGTTTGAGGTTTTGAGTGTAAAGGGTTATTATAGTATTGTTTGCTGTCGTGTTTATTTTATCTTGAAAGAAAATATAATAAATCAGTTTTAATCAAAATTTGCTTTAATAGTGCTAATGAAGTATTGAATACATAATTTGAGAAAGTACTACATGACTTAAGACGAGTAGAATAAAGAAAATAAAATATTACATAATTATAAAAAAATTGAGAAAGTGATACATGACTTAAGTCTTGAAGAAAAAATAAAAGAATAAATACGTATTTACATATCTACAGAAAGAGACGGCCAAGGTAAAACAACAAAAACTGGATTATATAGGGAAAGCCGCAATATCTGGAGGTCGATTTAACAGAATCGTTTGTTCTAGAAATTATCATTTCAAAATGAATAATATTTATATATAGCATATACATATATATGATTCATTGAACCAACAGTTCTATTTAAGAATTAATGATTAAATACTCAAGGCAAAGACGAGGAAAACACAATTTGCGAAGAGATCTCATTATATAAAGTTGTCGCCATTAAAGAAGGCGTCAAAGGTTTGGTGAAAGTTTGACAGGACCGCCATGTATAAATTTGGACGTGAGGTCCTTGTGAAATATTGATATGCCATTATTTATTTAAGCAACAAGCAAGTTAGCCGGCCATCAAGTGGCCAACTTGGATCAAATATTGATGGCCATACATTATTCATTCTCCTAAGACGTGTCCAAAAACTAACATAAATTAAATTTTCGATAAATCATATCATAAAATGTATCCATCCATTCGCAAAATATTTGTTTAGGACATCAGAATATATCACAGCACACTGGAAATGGTTAAGTTTATAGACAATAATATGTTGATTGGCATAAATAGTGACATATGTTCAGATTATATTTATATTATATATCAATTATTTTATTCCATTACAAGAAAAGATCTCAGCATTTAGATATATTCCAAATTTATTTTCTGTTAGTCTTAGAATACTATTGAGATATAGAATTATTACTTGCTAATTCTGCTTTATTTGAAGATACATGAGTATTTTATGTTATTGCAGTCTGGTAATTATTAAAAATAACATCTTTAATCACAATTTTCTTTAATTGGCTAATGAAATATAAAATACATAATTTCAGAAATCACTACCTGACTTGAGACAAGTAGAATAAAGAAAACAAAATATATATTTACATATCTACAGAAAGATTTGAGCCGGCCAACGGGAAACAACAACAATAGGTTCATATAGGGAAAGCCGCGACATCTGGCATTCGTTCGACAGAGTAGTATGTTCTAGAAATTATAATTTTAAAATAAAATAATATTTTTATATAACTTATATATATTTGAAAAATAGTATAAAAGTGAAATTGTGTACCATTTAAACAGGTTGATGCATTATTTGATAAAGATATCTTCTGATCTACTTATTGTGTATAGATGTGAAGATTTGAGAAATCAATATTTTAATCAAATAAATTACATTCCTATTTCATATTTAAATGTTACTTAAAATAAAAGACTCGATTGCTTGTCATCTTATCTAGCCATGGAATCTTGAATGTTCTTTTGTAAAGGTACATATTGAAGTCTTCTATTCCTTTGATTGAAGTTTTTATTAATGTCCATGTCTCACATCCCTATGTTAATATAGCCCAGATTAGTGTTTTAAATATACAGGTATATTTATTTTATATATAATTCATATCAAAAAAAATTTAAGCTATATATTTGAAAATATATTTTATTATTTAATATATACTTTATTATTAATAATATTTGATATTTTAATTCAATCTATATTTAAGGAATCTCTTTATAGTTTATCTTATAATTTTGTGTGTGTGTGTAATGCATGGAATTTTTTCAATATATATATTATTTTAAAACGTTGAATATTGAATCTTGATTTCTCTTTTTGATTATATTTTCTATTTTATTGTATATAGTAGAACCTCCCTGTAAAGGACACCTGATTGAAGAGCCAAAGTGTCCTTTAGGGAGAACTGTCCTCTTACCGGAGAGTTGCTAAATTGTAAAAATAGTAATTTTGCAAATGAAAATTGTCCTTTGTGGAGAGGTGTCCGCTAGCAAGGTGTCCACTAAAGAGAGGTTCTACTGTATCTCTTATCGGGGCATTACATCACAACCTCATAAAGTAAATTTTCTATAAAGAGAGCTATCATATTTTTGAATATAAAAATCATGTTTCGAGTTTATTACCCAAATAATAAGCTCATAAATCAATGTAATCATAAGCATGAAAAATATATATCGTTATGGTTAAACCTATGCCATACTTTATCTACCTCAAATTAGAGCCGCAAATATGTAAACCTTAATTTTTTTTGTGAGTTTGGGTAAATAAATATATATATATTTTTTATTTATTCACAGAATATTATATTTGTTTATTATATACTCTTCATCTATATATATATTAAAATTAAGAAGGCATCTCCTGACCACGAGCACATGTGCTTTTTAGATGGCAGAGCGCCATCTAGTGGAGCAAAAATAAACTAAACGTTTATTTAGCTTGCTCCGTGATATTAGACCAACCCAATTTCTTGATGAATCAATAAAAGCCATCCACGAACTCGTTTCGCGCTGTTGGCGCTCGTAGGAGTAGGCTGTAACCACTGTGACCAAAAATATTTTTGGTCCCAATGGCTTCTTGAGAAATCAAGAAATGGGAAAAAGCACATGTGCTCGTGGTCAGGAGATGCCTTCTTTATTTTTAATATCAGCGTACCCATTAAATTCTGTATGTTTATATAGCAGGGGTTTATTTATAAGTATATAATCGCTAAGAATATATATTTTAATTTACAATACACCGATGAGATATACGGTAAATTATCATTTAATACCGTATAACTAGACGAGATTTCACACGAGCCTGTTAAAGATCTTTTTACCCTTGTTACACGATATACTAATAGAACCCTGTCGCTTATACCAAGAGAGGAAAGAGGTTTATTCTGAACATTCTCAATATGATAAAACAATAAATTATATTTTCTCTGTTATATATAACCTACCTCTCATCTAGTCACAGATAGTGTTCGGATACTTGGATTTCTCCTTTATATAATTTGTAGTCATCGGGTGAGAGGAGTAATCATTAACATAGCGTCACCTATTGTTGATTATTCTCTTTGTATATATCTAATTGGAAGATATTTATACAGACTTCACAATACTTGAATAATTATATTTGAAAGGTAGAGAGCACAGTGATACAATAGTAGAGCTATCTGGAGAATTAACTGTGAAATCGCCGAGAGGATTCATCACTGATGCGAATTACCCGCAAACCTTTGATTTTTATATCTATTTCAGTTATTAGATATATAGAAATATATTTTTAATGATATATATATCTCCACTATACTGATTATTACAGATAACTTCATTAAATCAACTTCCATCATTGTGTAACATATTGTAAATAACTACCTTGTGGTTTCGTCTATCTACTCATGTTTTTACTTATTTGTTTAATGTTATTAAGCATTATTCTAATGCTTATTTTCTTAATTGCGTATTTTATTTTCAATAATTCAGTTACCTACTCTACTACAATATAACTATTGTGAATAGTTTCACGCGCAATTATCAATCTTATTTCAAACTGGTAATAAAGCCTTATATTATAAATGAAAGGTTGAAGTTAATATTAATTCCCAAATATATGAAGAATAAAGTGCCATATGAAACCTTTTAGTTGAACTACCATCTACAACCGAGGCCAACTTGGTAGAAAATAGATTTGACCTGACAAACCCTAATATAGAGATAATAATAGAGAGACTACCGTTTAGAAGGAATAGAAAGAATATTTTAAAGGAATTTTCTCATTTAAGAGGTATCTCTATATTTTATATATGAACACACAATAATGTAAAACATATATAAATCTACAAGAATAAATCTATTTTTCAGGTAATATTATATTTTAAATATATTCAAACCCCAAATAGAATATGCATATGAAAAATAAAACATGCTTTTGAATATAATGTAAATTATACACTATAAATTTAACATGTAATAGAGACTATATAATTTCTATAAATATTTAATAAAAGATAGAAGCACATTATAAATATTTTAGAAGTTACTCAAATATGTGCAACGATTAAATTTCACTTGAAATATTTAACAACATTTTAGCATGTCTTCAAGTAACAATAAAAGAAGTTTAATAAGTTTCCTTCTTAGTATTTAAGTTTATTATATTTATCCTCTCTTTGTGTTTGGGCGAAATTCCTTTAATCGTTTTTTAATAACCGAGAACTCTTTATTATTTTAAAAGGATTAGGAGCGAGGGATAAGAGAGTACTTAGCTACGTGGCATTAGAGGATAACAATGGCGGCTAGGATGGATACTGTGAGATAAGCGATTGAATAATATCAGCCAGAATGGCCGGTCAGGAAATGAGGGTATTACACTTAATTTCACCATCAAACGCCACTTCCTCCATTACATCTAACACTTGATGATAATCCTTCGCATTGTAATAGGAGAAACTGGGCCCTTCTTTCACATTACACATTTTGTTATAGTTATTAATATAATATATTTGTTCGATTTAACATGTTTTGTTAAATATTTTGATTATTATTTATTGAAATTAGTTTCTTAACAAATATTTGATAATATATACATCTAACACTTGATAATCCTACACATTGTAATAAGAGAAACTGGGCCCTTCTTTCACATTACACATTTTGTTATAGTTATTAATATAATATATTTGTTCGATTTAACATGTTTTGTTTAATATTTTGATTATTATTTATTGAAATTAGTTTCTTAACAAATATTTGATAATATATACACCTAACACTTGATAATCCTTTACATTGTAATAGGAGAAACTGGGCCCTTCTTTCACATTACACATTTTCTTATAGTTATTATTATAATATATTATTTGATATATAACATGTTTTATTATGAAATATGTGATTATTTGTTGAAATTAGTTTCTTATGATAACAAATATTTGATAATATATACACCTAACACTTGATGATTATCCTTCACATTGTAATAGGAGAAACTGTTCCCTTCTTTCACATTACACATTCTGTTATAGTTATTAATATAATATATTTTTTTGTTTTAACATGTTTTATTATAGAATTTGTGATTAATTATTAAAATTAGTTTCTTATGATAGCAAATATTTGATAATAAATATATCAAAGGAAACATATTGCTATAAATAATAATTTCAATTTTTTTTATGACAAATGAATTTATATATAATTGTAGGTTTTATTAGTATAAATTATAGTTATGTAGAAATAAAAAGAATGAGTTTTTTTATATTTGATAATATATTTTATATGCATAATCTTCAATTCAGTTATACGAAATTGTGATTTGCTCTTTTATAAAATAACAATAAATCTTATGCAATATGTTTCTTTAGTTCAAAAGCATATTGCGAAAGGTTTTTTGATATTTTATATTCTCCAATGCGGAACAAATTTAATTTTATATAAAAGGTTTTGCTTGAATTTACATAACCCTTTATTTGCATATGGGCTAGGTATAAAATAGACAGAGATAGTATATCAAGAAGTACCAAACGATATTCAACCGAATACTGTATATATGGTTTGACGCTAAGTAATACTCCGTTTTCAGATTAATTGTGTGTATTGAAACTATTTTCTTTTTATAATTTGATATATTATGATGCATTAGCGCACCATCTGTTGTAAAAATTCGAAACTATTATAGACGCGTATTTCCAATGCAGTAAGGACAGTAGAAAATACTTTTTTTTTTAAGAATCATGCGCGTCTATAATAGTTTCGAATTTTGAATTTGAAATATAATGGCATAAAATGATTCATTTTAAAATACTATAAAATATATTTTTTTTTTCAGTTTTTTTTTTTGCATTTATGCATATGTCCTACAGAAAGCTATAAGGAGAAAACGAAGAGAAAGATGGTTTCTCAAGAATTGGATTCTCGTACTTGTTCAAGCTCCATACACACCGGATCTGGCCTTAAATGACGTTTTCCTATAATAAAAATTTAAAATGTCTCTTAAAAAGCAAAGATTAGAGTTACGTTGAGTCTATTAGAAAACCGCAGAAGTTTCACGTAGTACTAAAAAAAGACGACAAAAATATGCTGTGAAAATTATCAAGCGATATGGCATATGTTTTTGAATGCAAAATATGATTTTTCGAAGATTACTGAATAAAATTTTATTTTTATATTGTATTATTTTTGGTTCTTAAAATTCCTGTAAATTTAATGAACGTACTTCATACGTTATACGTTATATGAAATTCAAACTGTTTTGACGCGTATTTTTCTTTTTTGAATAGAACGAATTTCTACTGCCTTTACTATGATAAATTAATATAAGGGCCTGACTCATGAATGATTAACACTCTCAGCGGTTTCACCAGTTTAATCTACCATATCGCTGTAATATTGCATTTGGCTGTTTTCATTTTATTACGATACTGGAGATAAACTTTTGGAAAAAGTTTTATAAATGAACTATAACATAAGTTTCAAAGATAAAAAAAATAAGTTATTATAAATATCTAACTTGCGTCTCGCGCGAGCATTTCTCTTCCGAAAATGTAATTGAAGTATTTTAAAACATAATACAAGTTTCCTTCCACATTCACTCTTAATAACAGTCTTTTTTTTCCCGAGAGCTCGAAGCTCGTGGTTAAAGTTAAGGAAATATAATATGTTTAACCAATATATAATATGTATTACCAATGATCCCCTTAACCTACTAGAAATTAGCTTTTAATTTCCTACCAACATACTGATACTTTGTAAAGAAAAAATTCAAGACAAAGAGGATGAGTCTCTTTTTATGAACATGCGTTCGAGCTTTCGGGCATAATGTCGCCCTTCAACAGGAATAAAACTACAAATAGAATCAAGATACGTCTATATATATATACAGGTGATTAGCATAAACAAGAAAACTATTATTTTTAGAGAGATAAAATTTAAGTTTTATGTATGATATACAAAACAGGAATCATGAGGGGCGTGGAGCCCGTAAGCTTGCAGCCCGTGCATTTCAATAAAAAATTTCTCTCTTCGTTTTATAGCTATTTACAATACAAAACAGGTAATAGGAGAAATGTAATTATGTTAATATATGGTTTAATCTATTAGTAAAGAATCTATAGGTTGTTGTGTGAACAACTTATGTAAATATTTCATTATAAAGTTCCGAAATATCAATGTGCCTATTGATGCTATTATATTTCAGAGATAGCAGCGCCTCTACAACCAATCTTTTATATTTTTGCTGAATGTTAGAAAAATGCGAACGGGGTTCTATTGTATTAAAAGTATGTCCTGTGTTTGAAATGTGCTGGGCTATGAGGGATCTAGGGTCATTATTTCTGATATTTCGGATATGTTCATCAATTCTGTCTTTTATGTGTCTACCAGTTTCACCTATGTATAGGCTAGAGCAATTATTACATTTTAACGAGTAGACTGCATTATTGAAGTGTATGGGTTTTAGGGGGAAACTGTTTTTGGTGATAGGGTTTCTAAGTAATGTGCCTGAATTAGGAGTATTGGAGTAGAAGGTGCGGATACCAAAGTTTACTTTCTCCTATGCTCAGGGATGGTGGAGCCACGGCATCCATATCTTCTACTCCGGATTTCTTGAACCACATCCAACAGTCACCGGTTCTACCCAATAGCATCATGGTATCCTTCGATATGGTGAATTTATACCCCAGTCTACCCCATCAACTTATCATAGATTGTACCACACAGTTCTTATCAGAGCACAATTACCCCAATAACACCATTTCCAGATTAATATCCTTGATCAGAATCAGTTTAGATAACAGTATATTTAACTTTAATCAGGTATACTTTAAACAAACAAAAGGTACACCTATGGGTAGCCCACTATCTTCCCCACTATCAGAAATTGTTATGCGCCATATAGATAAGCATATAGTTGAACAATACCACATAGATATTTTATCATGGCACAGATATATTGATGACATCTTTGCAATAGTCAAAACCAGTTCACTTGATAACATTTTCTCCACATTAAACAATCTATACCAGGATATACGTTTTACAGTTGAAATAGAGACCAATAATACTTTAGCTTTCTTAGATATACTTATCACAAAAATAGATAATAGATACACCACAAGTGTTTATTACAAACCGTCATTTTTTCCATCATACGTACATTTTTCTTCGTACTGCCCACTTAGCCATAAAATTAATACAGTAAAAACGTTAACTAAACGCATATTCACTCATTGTACCACAGAAATATCAAAACAGCAGGAAACAAATACCATATTATCACATTTATTATCATTGGACTACCCAAAAAACTTTATTTTGAGACACTTTCATAACCCTTTTCAAACAGCAGTTAATCATAGTTATAAATCTATTTGCACTATTCCTTTTTCCCCTCAGAGCCTCAACATATCCAATTATCTAAAAAACTTTGGTATCCGCACCTTCTACTCCAATACTCCTAATTCAGGCACATTACTTAGAAACCCTATCACCAAAAACAGTTTCCCCCTAAAACCCATACACTTCAATAATGCAGTCCACTCGTTAAAATGTAATAATTGCTCTAGCCTTTACATAGGTGAAACTGGTAGACACATAAAAGACAGAATTGATGAACATATCCGAAATATCAGAAATAATGACCCTAGATCCCTCATAGCCCAGCACATTTCAAACACAGGACATACTTTTAATACAATAGAACCCCGTTCGCATTTTTCTAACATTCAGCAAAAATATAAAAGATTGGTTGTAGAGGCGCTGCTATCTCTGAAATATAATAGCATCAATAGGCACATTGATATTTCGGAACTTTATAATGAAATATTTACATAAGTTGTTCACACAACAACCTATAGATTCTTTACTAATAGATTAAACCATATATTAACATAATTACATTTCTCCTATTACCTGTTTTGTATTGTAAATAGCTATAAAACGAAGAGAGAAATTTTTTATTGAAATGCACGGGCTGCAAGCTTACGGGCTCCACGCCCCTCATGATTCCTGTTTTGTATATCATACATAAAATTAAATTTTATCTCTCTAAAAATAATAGTTTTCTTGTTTATGCTAATCACCTGTATATATATATAGACGTATCTTGATTCTATTTGTAGTTTTATTCCTGTTGAAGGGCGACATTATGCCCGAAAGCTCGAACGCATGTTCATAAAAAGAAACTCATCCTCTTTGTCTTGAATGTTTTCTTTACCAAGTTACTCCAGAGGATTTTACCTTGTTTAAATACTGATACTTTGCTATTTATACCTGAATACCCAAATTGTAGGTAAACTGGGAAATTCTTTAAATAATTTACAGAGAGGTTATTGCATTTGCGTAAATGTTAATTCAAAAGGTGTGTTTTTTACCTCTAATTTTCATTGAATATTGTAATAGAAAAATTTATAAAAGAATGACAAATTTACCCCAAATTGAAACATCATGGGACAGTTAGGTTTTTGGAATCAAATGGTTATTCATTTGCTTTAATAAGAGGAATTTGTTAGTAATTATTTCGCACACTTCTACAGAGTTGATTGCTAATAAGTTTTCAATTTAAAATACATTTATGAAACTTTCTTATTGGCTATCTCAACTCAACATAACATTTAAATCTCAGATAAAAATAAGAATAGTTCATCCAAAGAATTATTTTTCAAAAAATTAATACTGAAAAGGTTATTGGTGGTAATAGAGATTTAATTAGCCTTTTTTTTTGTGTGTATGTGTGTGTGTTTCATTTTCTGATTATAAGCTACGAGTTAAAATATCTCTAGTTGATATGTGAGTAAAAAGAACTCATTATTTATTAAACAATTATATTATCTCCCAATAAATCGATACCCAACGCCAAGATGTGCTGGCCCTTTAAGAAAGCCTCCGGAAACAAGAAGCACCAAGAAAAAAATTACGATTATGACGAAATATTGAACAAATATTTCAAACAAGAGGTTGACATTCTTTCGTGTAAAGAGAGAAATGAAGAACCTATTCATTTGCCGAAAAAGGTCAGCTTCGGCCGCGAAATTCTCTACAAAGAATTTGACAGCTCCGAGAAGCCAGAAGAGCTATCAAAAAAAGAATGGAAAAACATGGCGGAGGACGCTTTCTTCTTGAACGAGGTTAAAGAGCGATCCATTCCTCACTGCCCTCCATGTACGCCAAGAAGATATTTTTTTCAGCGTTCAAAAACCCGGCCACCTTACAGCGTAAGAAAATTGTTGAAAGAAGTTTCCGGTCGCTTAGAGAGCCACAAAAATGATATAATATGCCAGTTGGGAGCCAAAAGAGCTAGAAAGGCCAAGAAACGGGAGCGCCATGATGAGCTCTGGCGGTCATCAGAAATAGAACTGAGGCAACTTGAAGCCAGCGAGGAGCCTGATGACATGGCGTTGCTTACAGAAACATCAGTTGCAACTTCTTCCAGTGCAATACATTTGGCAAATGCACTCTAAATTCCTCTAATTCCTACTTGATAAAATAATATGTATTTTTAAGAAGAGGAGATTATGATAATAGATGCTTTTGAGACTGCTTTGAGACAGGGGGCTAGCGAACCCCAGCAGGGTAGAATATCCACGGCCTGCTCTGAACCCGGGGGCTAGCGAACCCCAGCAGAGGAGGAGATCCACGGTTTGCTCTGGAACCGGGGGCTAGCGAACCCCATTAGGGTAGAAGTTCCACGGGTTGCTCTGGAACCGGGGGCTAGCGAACCCCAGCAGGGTAGAATATCCACGGCCTGCTCTGGAACCGGGGGCTAGCGAACCCCAACAGGGTAGAATATCCACGGCCTGCTCTGGAACCGGGGGCTAGCGAACGCCAGCAGGGTAGAATATCCACGGCCTGCTCTGGAACCGGGGGCTAGCGAACCCCAACAGGGTAGAATATCCACGGCCTGCTCTGGAACCGGGGGCTAGCGAACCCCAGCAGGGTAGAATATCCACGGCCTGCTCTGGAACCGGGGGCTAGCGAACCCCAACAGGGTAGAATATCCACGGCCTGCTCTGGAACCGGGGGCTAGCGAACCCCAGCAGGGTAGAATATCCACGGCCTGCTCTGGAACCGGGGGCTAGCGAAACCCAGCAGAGGAGGATATCCACGGCCTGCTCTGGAACCGGGGGCTAGCGAACCCCAGTAGGGTAGAATATCCACGGACAGCTCTGGACCCGGGACTAGCGAACCCCAGCAGAGGAGGAGATCCACGGCCTGCTCTGGAACCGGGGGCTAGCGAACCCCAGGAGGGTAGAAGATCCACAGCCTGCTCTGGAACCGGGGGCTAGCGAACCCCAGCAGGGTAGAAGATCCATGCCTGCTCTGGAACCGGGGGCTAGTGAACCCCAGCAGGGTAGAATATTCATGGCCTGCTCTGGAAACGGGGGCTAGCGAACCCCAGCAGGGTAGGTTATCCACGGCCTGCTCTGGAACCGGGGGCTAGCGAACCCCAGCAGCGTAGAATATCCACGGCCTGCTCTGGACCCGGGGGCTAGCGAACCCCACCAGAGGAGGAGATCCACGGCCTGCTCTGGAACCGGGGGCTAGTGAACCCCAGCAGGGTAGAATATCCACGGCCTGCTCTGGAACCGGGGGCTAGCGAACCCCAGCAGGGTAGAATATCCACGGCCTGCTCTGGAACCGGGGGCTAGCGAACCCCAGCAGGGTAGAATATCCACGGCCTGCTCTGGAACCGGGGCTAGCGAACCCCAGCAGGGTAGAAGAACCACAGCCTGCTCTGGAACCGGGGGCTAGAGAACCCCAGCAGGGTAGAATATCCACAGCCTGCTCTGGAACCGGGGGCTAGCGAACCCCAGCAGGGTAGAAGATCCACGGCCTGCTCTGGAACCGGGGGCTAGCAAACCCCAGCAGGGTAGAAGATCCACGGCCTGCTCTGGAACCGGGGGCTAGCGAACCCCAGCAGCGTAGAATATCCACGGCCTGCTCTGGACCCGGGGGCTAGCGAACCCCACCAGAGGAGGAGATCCACGGCCTGCTCTGGAACCGGGGGCTAGTGAACCCCAGCAGGGTAGAATATCCACGGCCTGCTCTGGAACCGGGGGCTAGCGAACCCCAGCTGGGTAGAATATCCACGGCCTGCTCTGGAACCGGGGGCTAGCGAACCCCAGCAGGGTAGAATATCCACGGCCTGCTCTGGAACCGGGGGCTAGCGAACCCCAGCAGGGTAGAAGATCCACGGCCTGCTCTGGAACCGGGGGCTAGCGAACCCCAGCAGGGTAGAAGATCCACGGCCTGCTCTGGAACCGGGGGCTAGCGAACCCCAGCAGGGTAGAATATCCACAGCCTGCTCTGGAACCGGGGGCTAGCGAACCCCAGCAGGGTAGAAGATCCACAGCCTGCTCTTGAACCGGGGGCTAGCGAACCCCAGCAGGGTAGAATATCCAAGGCCTGCTCTGGAACCGGGGGCTAGCGAACCCCAGCAGGGTAGAAGATCCATAGCCTGCTCTGGAACCGGGGGCTAGCGAACCCCAGCAGGGTAGAAGATCCACGGCTTGCTCTGGAACCGGGGGCTAGCGAACCCCAGCAGGGTAGAAGATCCACAGCCTGCTCTGGAACCGGGGGCTAGCGAACCCCAGCAGGGTAGAATATCCACGGCTTGCTCTGGAACCGGGGGCTAGCGAACCCCAGCAGGGTAGAAGATCCACTGCCTGCTCTGGAACCGGGGGCTAGCGAACCCCAGCAGCGTAGAATATCCACGGCCTGCTCTGGACCCCGGGGGCTAGCGAACCCCACCAGAGGAGGAGATCCACGGCCTGCTCTGGAACCGGGGGCTAGTGAACCCCAGCAGGGTAGAATATCCACGGCCTGCTCTGGAACCGGGGGCTAGCGAACCCCAGCAGGGTAGAAGATCCACGGCCTGCTCTGGAACCGGGGGCTAGCGAACCCCAGCAGGGTAGAAGAACCACAGCCTGCTCTGGAACCGGGGGCTAGCGAACCCCAGCAGGGTAGAAGATCCACAGCCTGCTCTGGAACCGGGGGCTAGTGAACCCCAGCAGGGTAGAAGATCCACAGCCTGCTCTGGAACCGAAGGTTGGTAGAGAATCAGCTGAGTAAACCCCGGGAAGTTCAAAACAACACCAAACATACAATGATGGCTTCCAAGATGAGCTGAATGTGAAAAAAATATTATCTTCTCCTTTTTTCCTTTATAATCCAAAATACTTCTAAATTGAATAAAAATTGAGCCTCTGGAAAGGTATAATATGATGAAGAAAATAAAGGAGAAAAGTAACTGGTGTCATAATCATTTTTCAAATGTTAGTTTACAAGGTTATTTTATACAAAATATTTATATCTTTCTATGAAAAAAAAACTAACAAATAAGATATCTATTAAAGAGTACTAATTCTATATCTATTTTTCAATGAATATAAATATGTTATTTTGATGTTTAATATAAAACTAATTATCATACGATAAAGAAATTCGAGTGTATCGAAAAGTGTTTGTACGAATAACTTTATACTAAAAGTACAAAAAAGTACAAGTACAAAGTACTAACTAACACTTTAAATTGTATATTTTTATATTTTTGGTATAACTTCAAAACTTGGATTTATTCGTTTTAAAATAATTGACACCCTGTACTACACTTAACAAGTTAGCCAGCTCATAACTTCCACTGATGAATCATCAGCGAAGGCTTTACTCTTATCAGACGTTACTGTTGAGCCCAAACGCTTGTTCTACTCATGAACAATGGGGAATGGAATCGAACTAGCCCTGCGTAACTTATATGGCGCTGAAAAGAAAATGGTCAATCAACAGAAGAACAAAAATGACAATATAAAAATATATAAACAGATCAAGTCGTATATATTTAAGCGACAATGAATGGAAACTTTGGAAATATATTATTAATATATTGGGAGAGGAGAGGAACGTCTAATATCCTCAGAAATTTTTTCAAGTATAGAAAGATTAATTTCAAGACTGATTATTTGGAAAATACTACTATAGTATTTAAACCTGATGGAAAGACCACCCTGCAAATTTCTTTTGTTTATCGCAAACCAGATCAACTATTGAAATGGGAGGATTTGAGTAAATTATTTCAAAATAATCTTGTCATCGCTGCAGGAGACTGGAACTCCAAACATCCATTATGGGACTCTAGTAAAGGTAATCCGAGTAGAATGGTTCTTCATGTGTTTTCGGAATCTGCAGGGTTGGACATAATAGCTCCTTCCTTGGCTACTCTCTACAGTCATATTGGTCATCCTGACTTCTTGGACTTTGCGGTTTTCAAAAATGTGCCGTGGAATTTTGAAATTACCACATTATCTTCTGATCACTTACCTGTGGTTTTAAGGCTGGCATGTCCTAAATATGATTTTTCTATGAAAGTAAATAAGAACACAAACTGGATATATTTTCAGCAAGATTTAATCAATAATCCACCTCCCAGATCCCCTCTAAATTCTACTATAAATATTGATCTTGAAATTGGAACCCTCAACAAAACCATTCTTAATAACTATTCTAAAAATACAATAGTTTCTCCCATAGTTAAACCGCATGTGCCTATTTATATTAAAAACATTATCAGAGAAAAGAATAAAGCTAGAAAGAAATGGCAGTCAACATGGGACCCCAGACACAGAGAAATTTATCTATATTTTCAAAAGAAAGTGAATATTATATTACAAAAGTACAACCAGCAAAGTCAAAATGATCTTATCAACAGCGCGTTAAATACTCCAAACACCTTATGGAGACTAGTGAAGTCAACTCGAAAAAAAATGGGAAATTAAAAATATTAATGTAGATGGTGATATTCTACATTCAGATGAAGAAATTGGCAAGGCTTTGGCATTTAATTTCTCAAAACACTTTTCTATAGTTTCAAAAGAAGCCCTAACTAATCATCCAACCTTAAATGAAGCTCGAATGACTCTCGATAACAACGAAAATATTTTGAAACTTACGTCACCACAAGAAGTAAAACAAGAAATAACAAAACCTTCTGCAAACAAGGCGCCTGGTCACGATGAAATAACTACCAAATAAATCAAAAACCTACCTATAAAATGGGTTGTATTTTTAACTAGCATTTTCAATGCATCTATTGAACTTTGCTACTTTCCAAAGATATGGAAGCATACTATAGTTATTCCTATACCAAAAAAGCAACTATCTAAATCCCTGGATGATTTTAGGCCAATTAGTCTCTTGCCGATATTTGGAAAAATATTTGAGCGGATCAACCTTAAAAGACTCCAGACCTATCTAGATACAAGAAATGTTCTAATTCCACAGCAATTTGGGTTTAGAGCAAATATTTCAACAACTCACCAATTGATTACCGTTATTGATTTCATACAAACTCGCAAATCCCTTAACGAAGCTGTTGGAGTAGTGCTTTTAAACTTAAAAAAGGCTTTCGATATGGTTTGGCACAGAGGCCTCATCATTATATTAACTTCTTATAATTTTCCTCAGAAATTCATCAGGTTCCTGAAGAATTATCTTCAGGATAGAACGTTCTCCGTAAAAGTTGGAACATATATATCAAGTCCTCGGCAAATAGAATCTGGTGTTCCTCAAGGCTCAATATTGAGTCCTATACTTTTCAATTTATTCATCAATGATATTCCACATATCCCACAATGCCGACTAGCTCTTTTCGCTGATGATACTGCTCTGTTAACCAGCTCGCGTTCCCCAGATATTTTAATTTCCCGCCTTCAAAACTATCTTGAAATCATTTGCAATTGGTGTGATAAATGGAAACTCAATCTGAATCCAAAGAAATCTCAAGCAATTATCTTTCCTCCACGAAATAGCTTCAAGTTCACACCCAGGACAAATCTTATAATTTACTTATCTCCCATAAATTGGACCCAGCAGGTCAAATATTTGGGAGTCACTTTCGATTCTAAACTGTAATTCACCAGCCACGTGAAGGATGTAATCAGAAAATCTAAAATAGCCAAATACTCATTATCCAATATGTTCAGTTCAAAAAGTGGTTTATCTGTTAACCAAAAATTTACTTTATACAGAAGCTGTATTTTCCCTATAGTAACATACGCATTGCCTGTATGATTTAAATACATTACCTTGACTGATAGGAAAAGAATAGATGCATTCATGAGAATTTGTTCAAGAAGTACTGTAAATGCCCCATTTAATCTATCGAATGCAATTTTAAAGCAGGACTTAAACCAGCCTAATATAGAAGAAATATACATATCCTCGACCCAGAAATTATATCTAAAACTATCTACTTCCCAAAATCCATTTATACAAGAATTGTTCCAATTTGATGGAGACCTCAATCCAAGGCATAAAAGACCTGGACTTCACTCTACCTGAACTGTGACCTTCCAGTCAGTTCTGAAGGCCATTTTTTAGAAATTCTTGATGTCTAACATCCACGACAAAGTGACTCGTGAGCTTTATGCTCGAATGGTACACTGTAAATTTGAGAGGAAATAAATAAATAAATATAATGACACTGTTAGTATAGTTCACATATCTTCTATTTAGTTAAGTTAGAGTCAATAATTTATAAGATCATAGCCTTCTATTAAAATGTACACTGCTCCTATTTGCTACCACCACCATGTTTTCGATGATATGTTATATCTTTATTAATATAATCTGTTTCATCTTATTTGAATTGAAACTCAAAATGATGTCAGAATAAAAACAGCAAAAGAGTGGTTTGGGGACAGCTATGAGGCAGAGTAAAAGGAGATAGCTATAGATTTTAATTTTTTGTAAATATCAATATTTGAAATCATCATTTCACAAAAACATCCCTTTTTTCCCCACAATAGCAAATGCAACTATGAATGTAATATGCACGACCCAATAACATACCATATAATCTCAATACCTCATTGCATTAATTCCTGCATGCGCTAAACCGTTATTTACGAAATTTTACTATTTCTCTTTGTGTATATACTCTATCTCTTATGAGAACTTTGTTAAGTTTAGAACTATTTGTACATTAATTTACAAAACAATACCAATCCATCGTGTAAATATTTATTCATATATATGTAAATAATACTAGCACAGCACAATAGTCCTTTGGACTTCGTGATTTTGTAACAATAAATTAAAAAAAAAAATCTACTAAATATTTATTCATGCCATAACAGCTTCTCTAAATTTAACAAAGGTAATCTCAATAAAATCATTATTATATTTTTCTAAACCTAATAACTTCCATAACCCTGATTTCCAAACTAAATCCTGAAAATGAAGTATTCCATCTTAGAACCATTTAATAATTTGTTCTCCTATTTATTTTTTTATAAAAATCGAATTTCTAAAACTTCCAAGATCTGGAAAATTCTTAATGATTCGTCCCGCTGTAGTGAAGACGACCTGGGAAACGCGTCCACCCTATGAAAGTTAACACGCCCTTGTTTATTTACTCTAGGTAAAAATATGCAAGTGGATTTCAATGGTATAACTTATTTTTTATATTTTAATCATTTAATAATCATTACAAAAACCTTTAGAGTGACCCTTGTATTAATAGGATATATTAGTGCACCATTTTGATAAGATATTCAACTATTTTGACGCATATTTTTCTTGGAAAAATAAATTTAAAAAATTTACTATTGCCCTTAATAGTTTGAATTTCTTATAAAAAATGGCGTGCTAATGCATCGAATTGAAAACGTGTATTTTTGAAAATTTGTTAACCAAGAGAAACGCTATGTTCATTTTTTAGACATAATTTGCCTAATACCCATGAGGTATAATATCTTTTCGTCAAAATAAGTATTTTAATTTGTGAATATGTTGAACTTGTGTTAAAATGTAAATACAACAAACAACAAACACCAACAACAAAAGCCTTTATTGAGGACCTCTCGTCCTATACAGGATTCGCCAGTTTACAGAGTAATTGAAGAGAAGAGAACTAAGAATACAGAGAGAAACCCACATGTAGTAGGTATAGTATTTTCTACACTGTGACTATATACAACAGCAGCAACAAGCCTTTTAAAATGTAAATACAAATTCATCCATCTATAAATACACAGCCAGCGCGAATGCTGGAATTCTTTTCAAAGCTTACATGCATAACGGTTGCACCCTTCCATTCGATCACCACATATATACAAATAATTATATTGATATAAAAAGATATAGGAACGTTCTATGACAAAATCATATCGAATTTCACGGTGTTAAACCGCAAATACTCAAAAATAAAGATGACCAATAGATATTTTAAAACTCAAATCATCCCGTTATATAAATCGATAGTTGACCGTCTCTAAAAAAATGTCATTTTAAAATATACGAGCGTTCCTGTAGTGAACATTTTAAAATGATAAAACTATTCTGAAAGCGCGGGTTTAAGTATTTCTAACACACATCAGATTCGATCAATAACGTGCTGCCAAAAACAAGCTATCCGCAATCTTGCAGCTTCGAACGAAATATATGCAGCTGGGATCTAGAAAGTCAATTTTATAAGTCGCTGGTGCCAAGTCCATTCTGGAGATTTATGGAGCAGAATATTGTCACAATCCCCGTCATATGTCAATTGTCTGGTCGCGAGTCAAATCAGTTTTTTATCTGCCATTATTTGTTTCCCATTCTTGAAACTCTTCCTTCCACATTTACATCGTTAAGCCATTAGGACACGACAGTTTTATCTTGGTTTTATTTACACATTCTACGCTAAATTATCATAGTATTTAATACTTTGGTACAAATGTAAATTTTATAAAATGCGTGTAAAATGTTGTATATAAAATAATATACAATCAATTATATATATAGGAGTGTATTATTTATTTTAGTCACAGAAAAACAAATATACTTATTTCTAATTCAATAATGTTTTATTCAATTTAATACAATATTTTTGTAAGCAAAATATTCTCTTAATATTCAAAAGAATTATATTTAAATACATTGTACTGCTTTACTTTTGTTGATATTTTAGCCGTTTATATATATATTTTCAGATTATTTTAGTTATTGATATTTTTCTAAGGAAGATGAGTTTTATTATCGTCCCTGATAACATGATACACTTAGTCCTTTTTTTTTTATTTTAAAGAGAAAAGTGTGATGTTTTTATTACGCTCTCTTCTAACTTTAAAGTAGAGTGGTCTAATAAAAACACTTTAAATAATTTTCTGCATCTTCTTTTTTAAATTAAATTTATTAAAGATTTATAATATATTTTCCTGATCGTGACACTGAAATTTACTAATGAAAGAGCGAAATCTATACGGAAAATTGAGTTTCAATAAAATAAGGCGGTAAAATATCCGATTGTTGATCCATTAACGTAAAACTGCACCACGCTGAAGAGGGCCAACATCCAGAAAATCGCGCAGGTTGTAGTTTCCCTGTTAATCCACAAGAAAGAGTATTGACCATTTTCCCACAATAAAAATTGTTTAAGTTATATTTATCATAATAGTTGACTCAATGATATCAATAACCTTAATTCTATTTTTTTTTTTAAATTATATTACCATCTGTGTGTGTGATATTCTTCATTTGTATTCTTCTTTATTTCAAAATGTTATTGTAATATAACAGAAAGTGTGAATAGCTATGTATGAAAAGTATTTTTATCTCGAAGTTTATCTTATTTGAAAATTCTTCTCAGTAGTATCTCTCGTAATATAATAGCAATTTCTATCTTGATGAAAGTCATAAAATGAAACAAAGTATGTTGATTGTGGATTTTATCCTTATTTTCGATGCTGATATTGTGTGAAACTATTCCTTTATTTAAATACACGCGGCTTGAAATAAGATTTTTAAAAGATGCATTGTATTTAAGGATATAAAGTTTCTAATTGCGCCAAATAACTTTATGGTAACATACACGAGTGCAATGCGCTTTCGTGGAATCGGCTCAATATGCATATTTCAAAGAGTGAGGTAATAATGTTAAAGTATATGTTTTGTTTTTTTGTGTGTGATCTGATTTAAAAGAGAGAGAGAGAGAGAGTGAGATAAAGGAAGTTCTTTTATTACACCTTTTTATCTATATATTTTTGAAACCCAAGTTATAAAGAAACATATAAGTCAAAATACTTATTTAATACTACGGAACACACATTAAAATATTTGCCATTTTTAAATGTATATATAAAACATAAACAATATTCAATATAGAACTCATAAACATAGTATGCTTTACAAATAAATATATAAAGTTCTTTTAAACAGATAATCTATGTATATTTTGATGCCTTCTTGCTGTTTAGCCTGAATGTACAACTCTTACTTCAGTCCATATTCCAGGGAACAAGGAAAAGCTTTTAACCACTGCAGACTTCTCTCATATCATAAAACTATCTACCAACCAGCGGGAGACTTAGAAGTAAGGTTGTAAGGTCTTACAGTACATTTTATATTTAGGATTCACGATATTTTGTTACATAATAAATAGGTCGTCTGATATTCACAAACGTAAAAATAATTTTAATGACATCTCCAAATCTAAACAACTATAATTACAGCTAGACAATATTAGAAGACAAAGCTAGGGAACATATATAGTGTGAATTATTATATAAACGATTAATACATCTATTCTTTATTTTTTATATAATTTCCTATTAATTTACCTCTCTATGTGAATAAAATATTTTGACGTCTATTTTGAAGGGAGAGGCGACCTTTGTCTCTTTATATCAATATTCTCCCGGCAAAAATTTCCATTTATATTATAGCCATAGATTTGGCCCAGCTACTTTGCCAGCTAAACACTTCTTTAGCAGATTGTCAAGATTCCATTAGATCCCGTGTGAATCTCATGGAATAAAGTCCGCCCTAGACTGACGAGGGTCATTGCCCGAAACCATGGTCTCTAGGTGGACGCTTTTCAGTTTGCCAAAGCTGGTGTTGTGGCTTTGTCACCGACTCGAGGCCGCTATTTGCGGCGACGGTCAATAGATGGCGTCTAGTTTTGACGTCTATTTTGACGAGAGAGGCGACCTTTGTCTCTTCATACACTGCGTGACATTGAAAATGGAACACCAAGAAATAGTGGCCAGAAAATTATGCAAATTTCAGGGTAGACGCGCCTAACCGAGTTATGCAAATGATGTAAAATGCGCAGCTCTCGTGCGCACATGGAGTAATATATAAGGGAAGGAACTTGCAGAAAGGACAGTATTCGTGTCGTTATTTTTTCAAGCATAATCATTGTAGAAATTTTGTTCTTGTGTCAAAAGACACGTGTAAGAGAATGCCAGGTCATCGTAAACGGAGGCAGTTCAAGCAGACAAACTCTTTTACGAGGGGCATGGTGATCGGACTGAAAAGGGCAGGTTGGTCCATACGTCAAATCGCAGCTGATACACACCTTGGTGCGTCCACGGTGCACCGACTGTGGAGAAGATGGTTGGAACAAGGAAATGTGGCAATTTATAGGAATGTCGGTGCAACCAGAGTGACGTCAGCACGTGTGGATCGGCGTATCCTTCGACAAGCAGTGGCGGCCCCACAAGCCACTTGTACCGCCATCCTGCAACATGTGCAAGACACCCTAGATTATTCCATCTCGACCAGAACCATTTTCCGTCGATTGGTTGCTAATGGCTTGCACTCATGCCGTCCGCTAAGAAGACTGCCATTGACCCCACCGAATAGGCGCCAACGTTTAGAATGGTGCCGGGCTAGATCGACGTGGATGACGGAATGGCCCAGGGTCGTGTTCTCAGATGGGTTTCTGCTTGTCCAGTGATAGTCGCCGTGTACGCGTGTGGCGTCGACGTGGAGAAAGGTCCAATCCGGCAGCAATTGTGGAACGCCCCACCGTGCTACAACGTGGAATCATGGTTTGGGGCGCAATCGCGTATGATTCCAGGTCACCTTTACTTCGTATTCAGGGCACTATGACGGCCCAACGATACGTTGATGATGTGCTGCGACCGGTGACACTCCCCTACCTTCAGAGGGTACCCAATGCCCTTTATCAGCAGGATAACGCCCGACCGCACACTGCTCGCATTAGCCAACAAGCTCTGCAAGATGCACAGATGCTTCCCTGGCCACCGTACTCTCCTGATCTCTCACCAATCGAGCACGTCTGGGACATCATTGGACGCCGTTTGCATGCCTTGCCACAGCCGCGTTCAGAAGACGAACTGTGGCAAATGGTTGAGACGGAATTGAGAGCCATCCCTCAGGACGCCATCCGTACTCTGATTGACTCTCTACCTAGACGTGTTGCTGCGTGCATCGCCGTCCGCGGTGGTCCTACTTGCTACTAAGCCGACGCCGTTCTCGCTTTGTATTATGACTATCATTTTGAAATAAATATCACTTATTGTTCGTCCCTGTCTCTCTCTGTCTGCCGAGTTTCATCACTTTCTGGCCACTATTTCTTGGTGTTCCATTTTCAATGTCACGCAGTGTATATATTTAGAATTATCAACGCTTATTTTGGATCAAAATAATTTATTAAAACATCCAATATTTCAATGAGGCTGTTCGCCTATCTTCCTCGGGGATGCTAACCTTGTAAACAAATCATCCACGTGATGCACGAGTGGCGAGGTTTTGAATAAAGTATTTGACTTTATTAATAGTAAAATAAGTCATTGATGTGTGTCACTATTTGAAATAAGATATCCTTACTCTGTATAAAATTAAGGTGAAACATCAATGCGTTTATTTTATGGATAAGTTTCTCTAATTATATTTTTAATTCAATATTAATTAAATATATTGAAGGTTTGCTCCTGAAAAATAAGATATATAAATTTCTCTAAATTGTTCTGTTTCTTCAGATTTTACTCTTTTCATAATTTTCAATTCACATTAAACCATTGTGAACCTGCTTCTCTCTGTTTACTCTCTCTTCAAATCATTTGATCTCCTTACTGATTCTGATAGCATATATATATGTCATAATATTACCCTTCCAGGCATAATAAAGTAAATCTACAGTCGAACAGAGAGATACGTAGGGAGGAGGATGTGAAGGCCGGTCACTTGATATATCAGTCACATTCCAAGGGGGCCATTTTCGTAGAACCTCAGAACTATTTTTGGACAGTCGGGGGGTGGTGGCGACACGAACGGTCGTCAGCGGTGACATCCCCTCGCGCTCCTCTCTCTCGCTGGTTACCTGGAATTCCCCACCAAAACTTTTTGTTTCCTTATTTCTCTCTCTCCACATTATTATCATATTGCCACACAGAAGAGTCGACAGGATCATATCACAGAAGAGTCGACAGGATTATTACATATCAGTACTATCAATGTAATTGATCCTCTATATATATCGCTATATATGTATCCATGTCTTTTTATAATAGCAGTAAAGTTAGTATTAGGTTTTATTAGTATATGAACCTTCGTTATATATAAATATTTTATAGGTGTCTATCAACGATAAATGTATATTTTTAGAAGTGAAAATAGAAAGCTTACTTTTCAAATAAGCAACTTTCAATATAAACTTGTCCTACTGATTCTCTAGAGACGTAAAGCCATCAATTTTAAGACGTAGGAGGACTCTTTCTGAAAGAAATTGATTTTGTTATTAGAGGTTCTCAAATAATCCCCGAGCCGGTAACAATTGTGGAATATCTTCTCATTGATTTCTTCTTTCAAAGACGGATTGATTGGGCCTTTCTAATTATTCCAGGGACGAGCTAATTTAGACGTCGGTGGGTTTCTAACAATGTTCCACTCATTGAGGTACCACTGAGTCTTATATATATTTAGTGTACTAAATTCGATTTTGAAATTTCAAAATATTCATTGCAGTTAAGGTAGGCGTCTCTTTTCGGTGTTCAACGTAACGATAGATTTGCATTTACGATATAATATAATATCTAAAAGGCATATAAAATATTACAAGTATCAATATTCTACAATAATTGTCTATTATTAATTGTTTTTATTTTGTTTTCAAATATTTTGAATTTGTTATATATTTAATGTACTCTCAGTCGTGCAAGTATAATTTCAAAATATAGAATTTCCACAATTCTATATAATGTATACTATATACTATTTTAAAATTATAATCGGGTATAGCTTTCAAGCCAAAAGCTCTTCCTAATACCCATACCTAAATTTGATTATAGATGAAAAATTTGCTGGGAGGAAATTGATCCATAGAAGCACAGGGCGCCTCTCCCGTCGGTTGCTGGTGTTGTGGCTTTGTCACCGACCTTAGGACGCTAGTTTACGGCGACAGTCAATAGATGACTTCAAGTTTTGACGTTTATTTTGAAGGGAGAGGCGCCCTGTGCTTCTATGGATAAATTTGATTAGGTAAAAAGCTATAGGTTTGAATGCTAGCCCAGGTGTTAATAGAAGAGTCGTGTGAATATTGTAGATGATCAACAGAGGAAAATTGTTATTTATCTTTCAAAACCTATATCTAGATAGGTATAAATTGATAGAAAGTATTGATATGTGCACAACGCAAGAATAATCAGGACAGACAATGCTGGAGAAGCATCGACCAAGACGTTAGATATTAAATAAATCAATAATGTATTCGCGTATATATCACACCATTACACCTATTTGTGAAAGATAAATGTTATGATGATTATCACAAATTCACTATTATATATCTGCCTCGTAATCCATAAGCTAAAAGAATGTAAACTATTTTAAAACAACCTTTTTAATTTAATTGGAAACAATGATTTTCACCCTACTGCGAAAGAATTATGAGAGAGCCGGCTCAACTAGGTGATCCTTCTCGGATTTACTGATTCCAGTAGAGAGGGTAGGAAATCTTTTATAATTTTGAATAGGAGCAGGTCTTTGAAATAGCCTCACTTTATACTTATTTTCTACATAGTGACGCCGCACTTTTTGTCTAACGGACTCTTTTTGAATTATTTTCTGAAGAGTCTCTTATTGCTTATAGATAAGTGCATTGTTACTATAAAAAAAAAACAATTTAACATAATTGTTTTTTTTTACAAATGAAGCAACTTCCTACTGTCCTCTCTGTAATGGAAAAATATTGAGAGGGCTTTGCTTATTAGTGATAAATCCTTCCAGCGGTTTTGCGTCTTATGTCTGATATTTCAAGAAATACCTTTATCAAGAACTTCTCTAAACTTCTGAATGTAAAAGAATAATAATCAAATACAACATGAGACCGTAATGCAGTTTTTAAAATATCCAAACCGCTAGGATGGCTCACCATTGACAGTTCCTTCCTATATTGTCTCTTTGCACTAAGTTCATTTAGAAGTTGTTCTATGTGAAATTTTTAAATAAAAATCGCGTTAAAATGTTCCATTTTATAAAGAAAGATAGCACGCTTCTATTTCTACTTTGTGCAAAGCTTATTTCCATAATGTAATTAAATAAATTCACCACGAAATAATTTAAATTGCTGACTTAATGAGCAGAGAGAACATCTAAATAGAACCGTCAAGGTAAATTAAAATGGCAATGAGCTCGGCACTGAGAATAGAGACCTTCCCAGTATATTTCTTTATGGCAATTGACACTCAGCAGTAATTGTTTTTATTGATATAAAACATTTGAGTCAAAAGGCGATCTATTAATTAGGTTTATATAAAAGGGCGTACCTGGATATATTAATATATATATATAACATGTCGCTACAAACTCTTAATTCCAACTTTTACTTATATCTATAATGATAAGGTATGGCTCAAGGACTTTTGTACCCGTTCTTATCTCCGCCATTGAGACATACCTATCAATGAAGATTTTTCCCTGCTTTTAGATTTTGAAATAATTAAAAAGGGATTTAAGGTTATAGCATGTTATAATTGGCTAAGAGTAATACTTCTTGATCACAGTATTGAAGGGCATGTTAGCCCGAAAGCTCGATAAATAAAAGAAATGAGAAAAAGAAACCAAACCCTAGATTCATTATTGAATATGTCAAATACTTATTAATATTTTAAATAAACATATCCCCCCCCCTATTTTTCTGTCCTACATGGATTTAATATAATATGAATCCATTTGCTTATTATATAATTTCAGTATTTATTGCATGAAGAATTATATATGTATGTTTGTGTAGAGATTTGTCGTCTAATTGTATATACTGTCAATTATACAGATTTGCAACATAATTATTTTTTTCGTCTCGGTGTAATCATCTATAGACAATTCAATATATTTTATTGACACTCTTAGGCGAAGAAAAAGGCAAAAATCAAAGATGTAACTATCTCTATATTTAGAATAAAAATATTTTAGAAACCTTCTGAGAATCTACATGTGTCAAGGTTTAAACTCGATTGAAAACATTATTTAATCTATTAACTCTGTGATTTTACATTGAGTTAACACACAATGTGTGTATATGAATCTCAAATATTTTTTTAGATTCTTCAAATTTGGATAGATGGTTTCCTTCAGTATAAACAGTCACCACTTTCGCGCGACCTACTATTACACATCACAGTGGTTAATACCAAAAAGGTATTAGAACATGTAACATAAAAAGTACCCTTGTAATATTTTTTGATAAATTGGACTAAATTACAGATGTCCCATTCATATTTGAATACGGCATACAAAGTAATCTATTGCTAAAATTTTAAATAATAGTCACTAATCAGAAGGAAAACCGTTTCGAAAAGTTTCTGAAGTGCTAAGTAATTTTATACGCGTTAATATGATATGTTATAACCATCAGCATTATCATCACTGATTATTTTGTTATATTAAAGATAATATTTCTACAGAGAGCTAATAAACCAGAAATAAATAATTTTGTAAATGGTTAGCTTCAGTGGTGGACCAGCATGGATTTGAGGTAGATAAAGTTGAAGAAACAGCAGCTACGGTTCTTAACTGATTAGCCAAGACACTTCAAATACTTATTATTTGAATGCTTACGTTTTAAAAAAGATAATAATAATTACCCATAAATATGATAAAAATTTCAAATTTCCTTCTATTTATGTAATTATCATGTATATAGGAATTATATAATAATTTTGATTTTCGATAAAAATATATAGAATATTAAAGATATAAATTCAAATTTGAAAACGCATAATCCGTATTCAAATAAGAAAGTATTTATTGAAATCATTTCTCTTTTTAATAAAACAATTCGCTATGCTATCTTTATTGTAATGTGAAATATAAATATTGGTAAATTCAACAGGCAAATCTTCTTCGAGATCTTAACAATGACGATTCAAGTGTCTCAATATTCTTTACAATTAGTAAAAACATTAGGAAATTATTTTATTCAGGGAAAATTACGCTAAATAGCTTCAAATATTATTAACAATTTTAAAACAAAATTGAATAAAGTAACATTCAAGGTCTTTTCAGAATTATTTCTACTCTCAAGTAATAAATTAATAAACTAAAACTCTAATTATAAATTATATATAAAATATAAACACTAGAGTAGTTAAACATTTTTTAAACTTTGAGGAATAATGGTCAAAGCTTGTTAAGTCGTTTAAATTAACTCCATACCACTTACTGCTTCCAATTATACTAATAAAATAATTTTAACATTCACTTTTTAATTAGAAGCTTAATGTTTCACCCCCAAAATGGGAGAAAATAAATTTTATAACGCAGCGATAAAAATGTTAAAATAGAGTTTCAGAATAATTTACGCCAAATATTTTATTTAGGAACCCTACGATGTTTGTGAATTTAGTTTTTGTTGCATCCACCAATATTAAATTAAAGATGAAAATTACATGCAAAAGCCTTTTTTTATTTTCCAACAATAATTTAATAGACATCGTTAAGTCTTGTAATAGGTATTCCCTTGAGATATTAGACCTTAATAAGATTATAGAGTTGTGTGTGGAGTATTTAGGAAACTAGGCAGTTAGGTTTTGAGAAGAAGAGATAGTCAAATAAAATTATTTTTATAAAAAAAATATCTTAATGTATCATTATTGCAATAAAAGAATATTCTATTTAATATTTATGAAATAAATGTATAAATATGAAATATTGCTTTATGAGATTAAAGTTGGTGGACTTGATGTTATAAAACTGTAGTCAATAGAATATGGATTGATAGCCTGTTTTGGGTATTTTTTAAACAACTATTGAATGACATAGCTTCATCAGGGCTCTGCTGAATGAATGTTTTCTGAAATATTATTGCTTCTTAATAGTTTTTATAATTTTACTAGACGGGTGATCTAGGCTTCGCCCCGGGATTGACCAGTGTGCATATCTACCCGAGTGATATATATTTAGATAAGATTTTATTTTTATAATTGTTTGTTATTAGCATTATCTATTTGTTTGCATCAGCATAATTTAATCTAATATTTGATAGAGGGCGCTGTTCGTGAGCTAAGTAGAAATATTTGAATATATAGTTTTAATAATTGATTTATATATTTTTTCAAAATAGCCTATCGTCTTCCCCGTATTTTATTACCTATGTATGGACATTATGGTTTGAATTAGTGAACTACTGCGAATGTGTATACCGGACATACAAACAAACAAACATACAAACATTGATTTTTTTATATAGATTTATCAATATCGGTGATGAATATTTATTTTAAAAAAATAACAATTCAGTTCAATTATCTTTTTCTCAAATTTCCGTATGGCTACGCGTCAAAACGTATATGTACATTGGGAATATGTATATTATAGAATTATTTTGAATACGCTATATGTTTTATATTTTCAAAAACACTAGCTGTAGTAATGCGGTAAATATAATTGGAAAATTTTCTGAAGGAAATTTCCTCTGACAACTTGAATTCTTCAATTTCTTCATATTATCCGTTATGGAATTTCATAATATTTCAAAATTTTGCACAGAACGATCAAACTAATTAACAAAAAAAAGGTTCCAATTTTTATAGTACCGACTGTATTTAAGAAATGTTTCCATGAATAATACAAATGAAAACACCAAAACGCGAATGTTTCTTTTCACAAATAAATCAGACTTCTACTCCCAGCGGTTTCGTCAATTTTTAATCTACCAGACCGCTTCTTTAGAGCTCTAATACTGTATTGGATCATTATTCTTTTATATGCAACACTGAAGGCTGGAATCTTAGAAATGTTATTTGAGCAAACTATTGACATAAGCTTTTAGGACAGTAGAGTTACATTTAAATATTTGTATCGAGCAATGCTCTTCCGAAAACAATAAGAACAAGGCCAGTTAGGCATACATTAATTCATAGCAATAACGCGCCATCTATATAATACAAATGAAAACACTAAAACACGAATGTTTCTTTTCACAAATAAATCCAACTTCTACTGTCCTTACTGAGATGCATGTTTAGCAGAATAATTAACGGCTATTTGAATACAGTGCTAAACTATTAAAGCGACATCTTGTCACAAACACCCTCTGACGTGACATCAGCCATACCCTCTCACCATCGATAGAGTCCAAACTGTCTTGATCAATTTCCAAAGTCTCACAACAATTCTTAAGCAGTGATGTCGGGGGTTTATAATCCAATTTGATGAGCATAGTAGCTGACTTATTTCAGCTCTCTAATATTTGATATCATTATTTTAGCATATTTCATATATTTATTATAATAAATATATAACGTTACTCAAAAAATAATTTGTAATCAATTTTAATTTATAAGAATAATTAATGAAGGTTTTAATAATCTATAAAAATGTAGTTACAAATGACTATAAAAATCCTCTCTTAAAATATGTTCCTATGAATTTTCATATTTATCTCTAGTTCATAAATTTTATTATTCAAAATTTAATGGAATAATATCTATTTTCAACCTAGCTTATGATATTTACAACAATGAATAATATTTCTATAAGAAATAGACACTTCGGCCAGTTAGAATTTTTTATTTTTCTCAACGTTTCGACAAAAATCTTTTGACTTCGTCAGGAGAAGTAAATAAAAATAAAGCATTTGGCAAGGCGTTAAAAATTGTTCTGAGGTTACAAGGGCGTTCTCACGTGATAAAAAAAAAATCTAACTGACCGAAGTGTCTAATTTTCATAGAAATATGAATTCCGGCCAGGTAACCTTATCTTTAAGATAATGGATAATATGTGATGGTTATTCACATATTAAAACAAAGTGTTCAATGCGGGAATCGATCCCGGTTCATGGCTGACAGGAATCGAGGGTTTTAATCACTCGTCCGCCGACTTCTATCGATTTTTTATGTTATATTCTTAGTATATAATATATATTTTCAGAGAAATGAGATATAGTATTTATCTCCGAACTAAAGACAGATCACTCAAAAGTATATTTTTGACAACCAAGAAAAGCAATTTTCTATCTATACAAAATGTCAAGCTGATGTTAAGACTTCTCGTAACCCATCCTACAGTCTTACAGCCTCGAGAACAATAACAAAATGTTGTCTCTGTATAATAGTTAAATATTAAAATATTTTATATCTACGGAATTTTTATAAAATAATGTAAAATGGTATTTGATTATATTTTAACTCATGTTTCATTGGCGAATCATTATATCGTGTTTTTTTCCTGTAGAAGGGCGTTCGTGCCCGAAAGTTAGATATTAAAAGGTGTTTGAAAATATACTTTACCTTGGAGGTCTGATATTTTTAGTCAAAATTGATAGAAGGGATCATTTAATTGAGCAGGAAGGTGTATAAAGATAATATTTGATGATATGAGATAGAGATAATATTTGATGATTATTATTAAAAATAAGTTAATTTCCAGTAAATATAAATGTTACAAATTTATCAAATAACCTGGTTACCACGAGAAAACTTCGACCACTCAACTGATTTTTAATTGATACAAAAATCTTACAAATTCATAAAAATAAAAAAATTCGGCGAGTTTTGATTTTTGACTCGTGATTTAGATGTACTAAATTTGAAAAATCGCGTGAAAACGGCCTTGCAATTTCAGAATAATTTTTGACGACTTACCAAATGATTTATTTTTATTTATTTCTTCTGACGAAGAAAAAATATTTTTGATGAAACGTTGAGAAAATAAAACTTTAACCGATGAAGTGTCCTTTTTTCAAAAAGAAATATGAATGCCGGCCAAAGGCAACCTCTATCTTAAAGAAATAATTCAAGTCACACAAAATTATGAGGGTTTAAAAATTTGTTACTCGGATAAATTTCTCTTTTACATATTAGGTAAGATAGACATATTTGCACCACTTGAGATTATAAAATATAGATAGATAAAATTGATCTAAATGGCGTTTTTCACAAATAAGACGTCATTTCAGTTATCAGCTTAGTTTTTGAAGTAATTTTGTAATCTACTAAGTAATATCAATAAATTAGAGTTCTCTGATTGCCAGAATGAATATTTCTAAAAATGTGTTCGACAAAATAATTAGTATTCATAGTAGCCGATATGCTGTGTAAATTTTGTGGATTATTTTTGAGGACAACCTATACTCTTCGTAAATATTTAAAATTACGAAAATAAACGGAGAGATGTTTTTCGAAACAATTTGATTCCAATATACAATTAAAAATACGAGAACAATTTAGATATTAAAGAGTTTTTTTTGTTTTCAATAATTTGAGACCCAAAAAATACCTAGCAACACTCTGCATCAATAATGACAAACATAAACTGGCCATATGTATAGTACCTTTAAAATGTGTGCATAGACTGAATTAATTTTAAACCAACTACCTTTTGTATAATTGAATAATGTCACTAGGATTTCATAACAAATGAACAAAATCTAAGGAAGTTGAACGTCTTTTGTGTCACCGGTAGTATTTATTTATGGAGAGACAAAGGGAATTTGTTCACACTTTGTTATCGCCTGTGTTTCCAATAAAATCACTGTATATCAAATATCTTTCAGAGTTATTATCTGAATCCCGATATTAATATTAAAAGATACAACTTCCTTAATATTTCTCAATGAGTGCATATGATCAGTATCCTGATAAGTTCATTTTTAGAATAATGTAAATTTCAACTACTCGATTTTCATACGACTATTTTCTTAAATGAATTAGACTTAGCTTTACATATTTTAAATGAATATGTATATAGTAACTTCAAAATATCTTCAATAATTCCCTTATTTCCTACTGTATATGACAAATTTTCAGTAAGTGGATTAAATCAAGGCAGTTTTTTAATTATACAATTCTAAAAGAATGATAACATTCAACAAGTTAGTAGCTGATGACATTGAGATTTCACCGGCCTTTATACAATCCTCCAATACAGAACGTTAATGGATATTTAAGATATAAAAAAAACAATTAAAAACTAATAAAAACTTAGGTTTTCAAAATTGTTTTATTTCATTTTTAAACAAAGGAAAGCCGATTATAATGGTTATAAAATCGTAATTAGTCTCCGATTTCTAATTATTATAATTGTATTTTTCTTTTGCTTAAATATTAAATGAAAATTATTTTGTGAAGAAATTCAATTTATTATTACATTAATTAGTGTTTTACTCGATTTTCAAAAAGTCCTAAAGTTTTTGGATGGAGCTTGTCAATTTATTGAAGGGAATATCATGTATTCGTTGTCAAACTAAAATAAATTTCAAATATAATATACCGGAATATAGATCACTATAATGAAAAGTTATTTGCACAATAAAGTTATTCTTTGTTATTATCATGATCTTATTTTTATTTTATTTTTTTCCTCACATAGAGTAATACGTCCCATTAAAAATCCTTCTTAATAAAAGACAAGTTTCATGAAAGTCGGCTTTTAAAACTCTAAATTGACTTTTTTTTTATCTAATTCAACTCGAGTAAATGATCTTTACAAAGAGTTACGCGTTATTAGTTTCATAAAAAAAACACAAATTCCTAATCTTTCTTTTAAGCCTATTGGAAAAACATATACTGTCCTTACTGCGATTTTAAAAAAATGGGAGGGCTCTTGATTCATCAGTGGACAACTCTCCAAGTAGTTTCGCCAATTTGATTCACCAGAACGTTTTATTTTATTTCGACTTAGAGCGCCATGACTCACTAGAGATACTTACACTTTTACAAATTTAGTTAAATGAAATCAATTGTAAAGTAGTGTATTCGAAAAAACAATTGACAGATTGAAGAAAGTGTTATGGAATATTTTAGAATGAAAATATGCAAGATATTAGTGAATTATTCACAATTAAAACTATGCTAAACAGAGTTCATTTCTAAATAAAATCGTTACAATGGAATTTAGTAGCTTTGTATAACATTCAAAATAAATCTGCAAAATGAGTTAAATTTTATATATTTGTCTTTTGTTGAAATTAGATCAAACGGGTTTGATACATTTAGTCCATTGTTTATTCCATACTCTTGGATGACGGGCAATTTAGTAGCAATAGCAGCTGAAAAGAAGTTTATTCCTCACATCCACAGAAGCATTATGATGATCCACTAGGCCGCTTTTCAGGTCTCTAATACTATATTAGAGGATTATGCTTATATATGCAACACTAAATGATTGAATCTTAGTTATGGTATATAAGAGCAACCTATAGGTATAAGATTTTTAGGACAGTAGATTCACATATAAATATACATATTAATGTCATTTTAGGTGATATCTAATAGGAAATGCTACACACTATCCTTTTATATATAATCAGAAAATCACTATTGGGTTTTTAAATTACAGATTAATATTTTTTTTTGAAAATAGAGCAATCCATATTTAAATAATTGGATAATAAAAAGGCATATATTGGATTGAGTAAAAGGTTTTTTTTACCAATATTTCGGTTGTCTGAACGCCAAACCTTCATCAAGGCATTACATTATTGTATCTATCTATATATAATGTAATGTCTTGATAAAGGTTTGGCGTTCAACCAACCGAAATATTGTCATATAAATATTTTATTCAATCCAATATATGCTTTTTTATTATTTAAGATTAATATATAGCAAATCGTTACTTTCATTTACTAAAATTTCCCAGAAAAAAGAATCAATAGTATAATTTCAAAAATAATAATATAGAGCGTGTTATTACTGCTAAACAGAGCTGAAATCAAATTTATTAAATTACAACCTGATATTTTCAAAATTGAAACAAAAAAAAATATGTTTTTCATTTTCAAAATTAATGTTTAAACAGAAAATATTTTACTTCCCAAATTAACAAACAATCAAAATTAAGAATCGATCTTTAAAAATTAAATTGTAATTCTCTTGTAAATTGAGATATAGATTAGAAAATAAATATTTTGCAAATTAATTAAAAGCTCATCTTCGAAAAAAAAAGTAATTTGGAAAATGATGACATTGACTTTTTGTAAAAAAAAAATTAATATCGAATTTGAAACTGGATTAAAATTATATTATTTTTTGTTCTATGAATAAAAGAAACATTAATATATTGAGAAATATACTAAAAAAGTAGCATTTTTAGTTTATTTCAAATGGAATATTTATGTATAAAAGCTACAATTTTACTGAATGAACCTCTTCATTGAACCTTCGCTTTGAAGCTACCTATAGCGTCAAGTAATGATCTCTCTTTGTTGATAGTCGCTTTAATATAAAAACATTCGCTAGAAACAATCATCGCTTTCATTATTAGTTGAGGAAGAGTCAACTTCTAAATTAAAATTTGTTATTGCATTCAATAATTCTATTGCTATCTATATATTGTCACACCGTGTTGCAACTGTATAGGGTCATCTAATTTGATTTCTTCCTTCTTTGTGTTATACACGATTTCTGAGCGGGTTTCTATAATTAAAGCAAATAAGATTAAATAAATTAATTATAGAGTGAATTATCTTTTAAAGTTATCTTAAAATAATTAGACCTCAATATTTGAAAATTATATCTAAACATCTGTGATTAAAGAGCTTATTTCAGGTACATAATATGTGGTACTAATATTTTTTGATGATTTATGTTTGTTATAATATTGTAACATAGTATCTATTAATTTTATTTATTTATATTTGCGTCATTTTTCTTGCGGCGTAAAGAGCGGCTTTGTCGTCGTATCGTCGTCTATAGGGACATCGTCATCTTGGAAGGAAGTCTTGGCTTTGACACGGCGGTGGAATCCTGGAGCCAGTCTCTAAAAATGTGGATCACAGCACCCATGGCTTCAAGGTCTTCTCGGCGGTCTTCAGTTTGTCTTCCCTAATTTACCCAGCATCTCCACCAAAATGCCACGTGGAAAATTAGGGAAGACAAAAACTTCAGGAGGGGACAGCAATTTATTTCAGGGAAGGACAAACTATGAATTGTAAACAAAAGATAAGCCACGAGGGAAATTTACAGAGTCGCAAGATATAAACATAAAAATGACCACTCTGTTAATAAAAAATGATAAAATTAATAAATACTATGTTACATAAATAAAATTAATAGATGCTATGTTACAATATATAACAATATGTGAAGGTTATTCACATATTAAACAAAATGTTAACGCGGGATTCTATCCCGGTTCATGGCTGTCGGGAATCGAGGGTGTTATCCACTCGTCCATCGACTCTATGGTTTTAAGCACATTCAAGAGATCTCTCTAACGCATTTTATTTTATTCGAGAAAAGGTTATTTGAAGTCAAAGATTACGTAATCACAAAGTTTTTCCATGATTCTTAATTCCTCTTTTAAACAACATATAATTATAATATTAATTTCATTTTTTAAATATCATATGCTGATATTTAGGGGAAAATCACAAGATATAGAAAAAAATCAGTAAGTTAAAATAAAAATATATAATATATCTATATAATATATAATATTTAATTCCTCTCAAATAAGTTCTGTTGGTGGTGTTATTTATTCAAGTATGGAAAGATCATCTTGGTGAGTTGGTAGTAACCATGATTTAAGTGCACCACATGTCTACACACCTAGAAAGAACATAGACTTTTGTGCTAGCAAGTGTCCCAGTTTGGTTGTTTCCATTCACTGGCGGAGTTGGAATTCTGTAAGAATCGGAGTGCCTTTGAAGCAATTTATCTCTTCAGAAAAAAGTGCTCATTTGAGGAATTCCAACTTGGGTTGCGGCTGTCAAACGGTTTACACCACTAAATACATCAATCTAATTACTTATTTTAGTTATAAGGTAGGATTTTAAAATCGGAATCATTAATTTATAGGCTATTTTAATTGATTTATATTTTGAAATTTCTCTATTTTACATATCACACACACACACACACACAATTGATTTAAATATCCTGGATATAAATTCAATAATGCAATAGATTTCTGGAGATGAGCCTTTTTCCATATCTAGAAACATATTGCATTATTCAATTAATAAATTTGTATTTCAATTTGGAGTTTTAATACTGTATTATTAGAAAATTACAAAAATTAATATACATTCTTTTTGTTTAAGTTTATTAATAATTCTCATTCTCTCTGTGTGTGTGATTACAATATTAATTTTACATTAGTGACAACGTTAGATTTTACAATTCAAAACATTCACATATTTCCTTTTTTGATGGAGATGAAGACAAGAAAGTAAGACTATAGATGAAAAAACACAGACCAATAATATCATTTTTAATTAGAACATCTGTGAAACTTTGATTTAGAAGGAATTCTTATATCTTTTGTGATGTTATCTCCTGTATTTCCCACGTCTTTAACTTCCAAACCATTTATAAAAAGTCACGAATCAAAAAAATATTCCTTCCTTAAAGTAATAGCCTACACATACTCTGACTTTGGTATTATATAATAAAAAATTTAAATCATATTACACACCTTTTACGATGAAAAAAAATTATCTTACATAAAATATAAATTTATTAATGTTAAAAAATTATTATAAGATTATTATATTTATATTTCGAAAAAACGTATATAAAATATTAATATTCAAACTATATTTTCTGATTAAAATAATAAAATGTTATAAAATATAAAGATAGAAAGTTGAAATTTGCCAGAAAATTTTATAAATTGCTATATTAAAAATATGAAAAAAACCTGAAGTTTAAATTATAAGAAAAGTTACCCTACCAAATCCCTCGATATGAAGTGAGGGCTCTATAATAAAAATATTTGGCCACATAAAGGAATAAAATATATATACAAAGGGAGAGGAAATTGTGATAAAAGGAGTCTGTGATAAAGCCAATGTCCCCATATTGAGCTCCGGTATTAAAAGGAGTTTAGGCCTCCAAAGCAAGCATCATTTATTATCAAAGGCGCCTAAAAATAAAAGCCTCAGATTTGGGACTAATATAAAATCGATGCCAAAACTTCTTGCCCACTAAAAAAACCCTTAAATATGAACCACGAAAATTTGTTTGAAAACTTTTTTAATGCTTCCATATTATTTTTTGTATCAAAATAGGCTTTTCTCTCATATTCCCCAAAAATTGAAATGTACTTTTTTTCACTAATGGTTCTCGAATTTGGTTTCTTTTATTTATTTAATATAGACATAGGGTGTGTGGGGGCAAAATATTCTTCATTTAACTCTTTATTTGTTGACAAATTTCTTCATACTTAAATGAATTTTAATAATTGCTTTTATCTGATAAAATAATTATGAATATAATTTGTAACTTAAAGATTTTCACTAGCTTACTATTTATATTAAAAATGAAATTATATGAGTTAATGATTGTATTTACTACGATGAATTATAATAAATTTATAAAAAAATGTCCACTATCGATAAAATTGGTAATAACTAAATTTACTTGCAATGTGTTTATATATTTTTTTTCAATAATATAAGTGAATATTATCTCTACAGACCTTATTGCAATGATAAAGGTTATTGAATGGGATTCGTTAACTTTTTTTATCATTGCAGTAGGGTCTGTAGAGATAATGTTTGATGATATTTTGAAAAATAAACATAGTTCATGTTACAAATTATATCGATGAATTATATATAAATCTAATATCTAATTGTTTTTGAAGTTTTCCGTAGTAAGATTTCATGGCCTAGAGTTTGATAATGGAGGCCTCTCTAACACCCGATAACTTAAATATTGATATTTGGAATATATATATCGATCAATTCATAATATAGCATTTTTTTAAAAACCTATTAACATGTGAATTATCCCTTGTATCAATATTGAGTAAAATCAATCGGGCCTCCAGGGAAAGTGGTATACCAGGTTTTCTCCTGTAGAAGGCCGTCCGTGCCTGAAAGCTAGAGAATAATAAAAATGTTTTAAAAATATACTTTTCCCTGTAGGCCTGATTAATTTTAATTATGTGAATATGAATGTGAATTATGTTTTTTTCATGATATTCCAAAGCGCGATTAATTTATTAGTTTATTAATTAGGACATCTTCAGTAGAAATGATTGACATTCTGATAGCGATCAAACCAATTAATGTGACAATTGCTTTACAGAAATATTGAACAAAACACACAATACCGTTTATCAAACTTTATCGGTTTCAAAAAAAAAAGGTCCTCTCCTGAACGTACAGCTACAAAGTACAACAAATCTTTGACTTTTAAATATTTCAAAATTGAAGAGGGTCAACATCCTTAAAAAGCGTGCGTGGTTAGATCTTTTTATTAATCAAAAAGGTTATTTGGACAATTCTGAAATATTTATTTAAAAAAACGATGTTTTGCTATTTATTGCGGCAGATGGCGCTAGCCATCAGCAACTTTAAGTTATACGATCTAAAGATACCTTTCCTAATTTATCCACCTGATCCCAGTACAATTCCACTTTTATCACTTTTGTTCAGTAGTTTACATAAGAATTTAATAAATAACTCGCAGCTTTCTTTTAATATTTGTGAATGTGTTGTGAATAAAAGCGATATAATCTTGAGAAATTGACATTTTCAATAAAAAATAGAGTCATTATACTATATATATAAGTTTTCTGTATAAATATTTTATTGTACAATTATATTTTAATTCAGAACATTTATATTCATCCTATGTATTATGCTAGCATGCGTAATAATATTAGGGTGTAGTAGTGAGGAAGATTATCAAATTTAGAATAATATATACAATATATTGAATCTTCCATAGAAGAATGTCACCAGAAACAGAGACACTCCAATTGTTACTGCAGATAGTTTATATGAAGATGTTGACTTCTATATTTATTATATTAAGAAACGGATTTTGGTACACTTGGGCGTCAAGGAGTCATCAGATGGGTAACTTAAGAAAGAGGCATGACTGTCTAATCAATCCCCAAGTATAAGATAGAGAGATGAGGGAATGGTTGTTGTTGTTATGTCCAATGAAGAGCCTCAGATGTCTCCATGCATATCTATCACAGTAGCAGCAATGTCCACTATCTTGAAGGTATGGTGACATGTTGATGTGTGTTTCCACAGTACCGGACATCACTGAGACGGTGGTCGGGGTGGCGGGTGGCCGAGTGGCTCTCCCCTGCGACCTGTCGAGCCCAGTCCCCGGCGACGACGTGGCCCTAGTGCTGTGGTACAAGGACGACGTAGCCACGCCGCTGTACTCGCTAGACGCGCGGCGAGGTGGTCCGTTGGCTCGGGCGCGGCACACACAGGCTGACTCGCTGGCCGCTCGTGCTTACTTCTCCACCGTCGGCACCCCGGCCCGCCTGGAACTCAGCCACCTGGGACCGAAAGATGAGGGAGAATACCGGTGTCGGGTCGATTTCAGACTGGCCCGGACCCGCAACCGAGGGCTGCTGCTCAAAGTCATCGGTAAGTTAGCTATACGTAGCTGTACATAATGCACGCCATCTATATATAAGAAATAAAACTATTAAGTACGATTTTACATTTAAAATAGGTAATTTACCATTGCCTTTACTGCGATTTAATATTTACGAAGGGCCCCTGTCTCATCAGTGGATTATCCGAGCGGTTTCAACAATTTAATCAACATAAGGCTTTCCTATTTATCATCTAAACCGCAAGGAGGGTTATTACTAATAATCTAGGCCTTCTTAAAATATTTTAATTATGTAGGTTTAATATAAATTTGAAAAGTCATACTAAAAATAGCTTCATTCCTTGTATACCTCTATTGTTAGTACACCTAACCCAAGGTACACACAAACTATGATAATGAAACTACTCCTATGATAGGAAGTTTACGATTACATTTACTCTGTGACAACCCCTGTCTATGATTTAAAAAGCGGTTACACTTTGCACTTTAATATGTCAAATACTCTTTTGTTATTATACTTATTATTAGAGTTGGATTTGTGCAAATAGGGCTCTCCCATGATTCTACCTATTTTCTAAAAATGAGAAACTGCCCAGGGCGGGATTCGAGCCTGGATCATATTCATTAAACATCAATAGTTTATACCTCCTGTTGTCCTGCTCTGAGGTAGAAACGAGATTCTCATTTACCATATTTGTTGTTTCACATTAGTAATTCTCAGAGATATTTCAGAATAAAAGATAGTAAATAAATGTAACTTCTAAATCCGTTAGCAAAACTTTTGGCGGCGTTTCCATTTTTTTTTTGTAATTCTTCTTGGAATTGCAATCCAATGATAATTGGAACCTCACATTTATCGTTGAAGATTATAACATGATATTAAGTATCGAAAATTTATATATTTCTATTTATTTAGGACAAAATCACTCTCATTTTACCCTGTCGCTATTATCAAGGTTTATAGTTTTTGCGACATATTTTACTTAACACACAAAATAAAAAATGTATTTACATGTAGAAAATAAAATAAAATTTGCGGAAGAATGGTATTCACGTACCAAGAGCGGCACCTCTCCCATTAAAAATGCAATAAAACAATGAATTTGGTTTATCACCCTACTACACACCTACTTATGGTAATGAAGAATGAACCACAATACCCGTTTTTGCCAATTCAGACAAAAATACAACCTGTATATCATTGTTTGGCCATTTGCCAATTCGACCGATTCCATAATTTCTCTGATAGATTGTTATGAAATTGAAGGCTTTCCTGCACTGATGAGGCCAAATCCCATAACCATAATATACAGGTTGGTTTTTTCCTGAATTTGCCGAAATTTGTGTGGTCATTAAAATTTTGATTAAAAAAAAATAGTCAAATATATTTAATATACACTCGTGGTGTCGCCTGTTGTCTGTTTTTTAGAATAATTCAAAGGCCATTTTTTTTCACACCTGGTTATGTCGTGTGTCTTCAATAAAGGTTACTTTAAATCAAATATCTCTAAATTTATTGCCTGAATCCCGATATATACATGACAAAAATTACAACTTCCTTAAGTTTTTTCACGAGAGTGTATATGAGATAAATACACCTCTCAGGTCAAAATAGACACAAAAGCTCTGCGTAATCTGTTGACCGTTTCTGCAAAATAGCGGATCCTGGTCGATGAAAATTAACAAAGCCATCTTAGGCAAATTTAGAACGCTCATCTAGAAACGATAATTTCGTGCTCTGATTCTATTCAGACAAGGCTTTGATTTAATGATTACTAAAGTAATTTATAAATAAACTCAATTTGTGTCAACGCTTTCTTTCAGAATTAAGGTTAGATATCTCAATTATATGGCCAAAATATAGAAAGCATTCAACTATATTTGGATTTTATCTTTTACCTCATTAGATCTGTCTAATATAGCCAATTATATATTGTTAAAATTTTACACAAATAAATTTACTGGCAATGCGTTTCTTTTAAATATAATAATATTTAAAAGAAACGCATTGCCAGTAAATTTATTTGTGTAAAATTTTAACGATAGATGGCAATAAAATTTAACTTACTAATTGTATATTGTGTATATCTTATAATAAAAATGATGCTCCATATCATAATAAGACCTAACACATATATGGCAGTTTGAATTTAAAATAATCAACATACTAGAAAAGGATGTATAGGATAGCAGGAGTTCCAGAACATGAATTGCCCGATTAAACGAAAGGTTGTTTACAGTTCCTAATGACCTGGAGACACCGTCAGAATTAACTGCTTCGGTTTATGAGGCTATATTGGGTCACCGCGAATGGCATTGGTCACTGACTTGTACCGGGGCCTTGAGATAAGCCAATAACCTCCTTCAGAGGGGAAGAAAATGGCATCATTCAATGTGGACTGGTGAGACCTAAGTTGTTTATATTTAACGATAGAGAACAAGTTGCTCAAAGAAAATTTGTCTTTTATTATAAAATCGTACATGTTTGTTTCTACACTTGTTGAATAACAGACATGTCCTAAAGCTTGTGAAATTTGTTTGTTTTTTTAATAAAAGCTACATATTTTCTAAACTTTTTTATTCTTAAATATTTTCGGAGATTATTGTTGAAATTGTACGAGTTCATTCAAAGACGCCTATGTATAACGAGGTTTTATCAAAATATTCCATTATATATCATATAATAATAAGTCATTGTAATGAATATAACAAATATTTAAAGAGATTGTAAATGAAAATGATCAGGGTGGGGACAAAAAGAACAGCATTTCATGAAACAACTAAAGGTTGTTGATGTCAGAGCATCATATAGCGAAATATTAATCAATTGAAACTTGTTTTCTTTTCAGAATATGGTCACACTCTATCTTTTATTCTTGATTACCAACTACGTACGTGTTTTGACTAATGGTCCTTGTCATCCTGGTGCAGGCTTAACAACTCATTAGGATGGACCTTACTCATTACATACTTGTATATGCTGTTAATTCACAAAAATCTTTTATATACAACTAAATAACTTAGATGTTCCCACTTGATCTTCTATAAATTCTTGATAATCATGTTTTCAGCCCAATTGAGCACCTTTTGCCATAAATACCAATTTATTGAATTAAAATCGAATCATACATCTATCTTAATCGGTTCTTAACCAACGGCTTGACTAGGAATAACACCCAGAAACGTATACGTTATTAACCATTATGTTTAGTTAAGAATAAATCTCATTACACTATTTTACTCAAATATACACAGTGGACAGACCTTATGGAAGAGAAAAGGCTTTAATGTCCCCGGTCATCTATTTTCTTTTTTAAAGGAGACAAAGGAAATTTTGTTTATACTTGGTTATCTCTTGTTTTCAATAAAGGTCACTGTTTATAAAATACCCTTAAAGTTATTGTCTGAATCCTGATATACATTCTGAAATGCATAACTAAGTTTGGTTAATTTTGTTTAAATTATGTTCTTTCTATTTATTATATGATAGATGTGTGATGTTCTAAATCAACTTTTAACTGCTCTTTCAGATGTTTTTAGTTTCTTATATAAATATATATAGCGTAAATAATAAATGTTCAAAAGATAATTGAATGGAATAGAACTTTTGTAAAATTATATACATTCTGTTCAATTATAAATAAAATTATATTTATATAATCCGAAACTGTACGACACCATTTTTATACGTATATATTAAATCCTATCATATTTAAAGTTCTACATTTTATCAAATCAACAATTTTAATCCTAATTCCTTGATCCCTAGTCTCAGTGAAAAAATAATAATTTACTCATTGAAAGAGACTATTTTTAAATTGATAAATTTTCAGAGGAATTTTGGGAGATTAGGGAAGTAAATTTTCCAATCCCTAACTATTTAATTCATTTTTCCCCTCGAATATTTTTCTTTAATTATGTATTTTAACGGCTTTAATCTTTCCTTTGTGTAAGAAAATGAATTTCTCTCTGAAAAAATCTAATTTCTGCTCTGGAATCCATGTTGAAAAGAACACTTATGCTATAACACCGATAAAACCGAACAATGGAAAAAGTAATTCAAATATGTTTTAAAACGTTATGATTGAAGATTATATATATTTATATATACAATAATTGAGAGCAAAAGAGAATATAAATGAGTAAAATAAGTTTATATTATTATTTTTGAGGTAAATATTTGAAAAAATTAACCACAAGATTTATCAACGGAAGCAAGCTTATAAATCGGCTCGGACACGTCATACGCTTGTTAAAAAAAAACATAAAAACAACTGGGGTAACAAACCGAATATCAACCAAAAACAATAAACCTAAAGAGTAATCTCAAAGTGTATTTTTTCTAAATTTTTAATATATTTATAAATCTTTGATTAAAAGTGTATATATTGCATCAAAATATCATTTATTTTACTAATATTTCAGTTGGCTGAACGCCAACCTTCATCAAGGTATTATAACATATTAATATAGTTTATTAGTATGAAAATAGATTTTGTCCATGAGTGTAAATTGAACTTAAAAAAAAAGAAAGCTGACGATCGCTATATTCTATAAGATCAATTCCATATAAATCTCACACCTATATTTTTTAATGCTTATCTCTAGTACACGTGGTACAGGCCATGGTAATCATGATGGGTAGAGGTAGGCGACTGCTTTTTACTGTTAAGTGCACCACAAGTCTATACATGTGAAAAACAGTTCGACATTGCACTTACAAATGTGTACCTATTGAAATACAATAGCTTTTTACTTATCTCAGGCACACATTGATAGAACATGGTGTAATCTTTGTATAAGAAGTGATGCCCTCTCAGAGCGATTTTTATCTTTTATGAATAAACCACCCTTCTTACTGTCCTTACAATAATAGAAAATACATTGTAAGGGCTTAGTTCATCAGTAGTGAATCTTCCCAAAGGTTTTGCTAAATTAATCGACTAGTACGCTTAGATATATCATGTATGTATCTAATTGATAATATCTGTAGGTAGGTGTTTGTGAATACTGTGAGTGAGCAAGAATTGAGGACCATTTAGACATGTTTTTAAATATAAAATTATCAATTGTGGGCCTCGATCCCGAACACTGGCTTTATAATAAAGACAGTGTATTACACACACAGCCAGATTTATTACCTAATGGTTACACTAATGGACAAAACTTAAGGAAGGTGTACCTTCTAGTATATCGGGATTCAGACAATAACTCTGAAAGATATTTGATACACAGTGACCTTTATTGAAGACAGATGAGAAAACCAAGTGTGAAAAAAATTGCCTATGTATTCTTCTTCTTCTTCTTCTTCTTCTTCTTCAAAACAAACTAACGGCGACATTAACTGCTTTTCACTTCCTTAGGTTTTGTCCAGTAATGTATATATTTACTAGAAGCATGTTTTTCATTATGTAGAAATTTCGAATTCCCTTTTTGTTTTCAAGATGCAATTTTGGGTGGATTTCTTTTGAGAAATTGTGTTTTTGACGTGACAACGTCTTAAATTAGGTTGCGGCTGGGAGTCACTTATGAAAAAGTGTAACGCCCGGTAACGTTACGATGAGTCACCGAACGTGTGGTTAAAGTATCGTCAGCTGTGTCTGTAGTGAAAATGTGGAGTGCTTAGATTCGTCATTTACAACAACTACAACAATAAAGGTAAATAATTGTACACTGATATTTCATTATCGTAAACTATGATTGATTGATTAATTGTTAGATTGACACAAAAGTTGAGAAACTGAGTTTATAGGTTATGTCATACTATTGATAAATGTTGATAGTGTTAAGTAAATTATTAGTTTAAAATTAATTAATTAATTAATTATTATTTTACAAATTTTAAATAGTTTCAAATTTATTTAGCAAAAATTTGAACCTTCGATCTGAATAAATGTTTTGATTTTCGAATTGATTATTTAAAATTACAAATATTAAGAAAAAGTGGCAGATATAAGAAAACTTTATTTAAACTGTGTTGAGCAAGAATTTTAACATCTAATATAAGTAAATGTTTTAATTTTCAACTTCATCATTTACAATTACAAATTTTATTTAATTTCAAATTTTTTTAGCAAAAATTTGAACCTTCGATCTGAATAAGTGTTTTGATTTTCAAATTGATTCTCTAAAATTAAAAATTCATCCATTCAATTTCAAATGTTCAACAGGAATCACCACTCTCAAAACAATGGAACGGTGCCTTCAACTTCCAGTACTTCAATGGTGGAAACGACTCACAGACTACTCGAGATATTCGCAATGAATACTTACGACTTCGTGGACACACTCTAGACACAATTACCAAACAAGCCGTAAAATTCTGTGACGACGCAACCGACGCTGGACAACTTATTGTAACGAACATCAACTGTCAAAGTTTAAGTGCCCATGCCGCGGACATTGAAACAGATACAGTGATACCACGATCAGACTATTTAGTATTGACTGAAACCTGGATGCGCGACACTTGTGAACCAACTCCAATCAAGGGTTATGAGTGCGTATCCAGGGAAAATAATCGACCTAACTCAGATACCAACGCGGCTGGTGGAGTGGCGATCTATCGTAAATTATCATCGACATCTACGGCGGAAGTGTTCCAAGTTGCGATTACAGACGTAACTCGTGTCATTAAAACCAAGGGTGACATGTGCATGACTGAAGTTACTTGCTTCGCCGCTAATACTAGCTTCAAGTTTATACTCGGTGCTGTATATATTCATCCAGGAGCTAGTATGCAGGATATTGGAATGTTACTATGGCAAGGACTCGGTCCGTACATTCACAACAGCCAGTACGTGCCACTGTTCGTGCAAATTGATTCTAGTATACCGATTCTTCTGTGTGGTGATTTTAACAAAAACGTAAAGCCTGACAACTCGTTTCTTAATTTCATGAAAAATACGTATAATCTTGATTGCGTATCAAACGTTTCTAAGTCAACTACGTTAAAAGGAACAACTATCGACTTGACTTTCGCAAGACACATTACAGCAGAAACACTTCCTTTCATTTCATATTTCTCCTATCATCGTCCTATCCTCAACAAAATCACTCAAATAGGAATTAGTTAAGTTTAAGTTTACATGTACAATGTTTTAGTAAACAAAATATATTTCTATAGTTAAAATTTGTGCAATTCTTATTTTCATTCAATTCCTTGTTCCTATTGTGCAATTTAATTATATTCATATCAATAAATATTCTACCGTTGTCACGTAAAATCTTCGCCCGTAAAACCGACTTTACAGGCAACCATTGTTTTTTTTTTAATTTTAAAAACCTTCAAATATATATAATATATATATTGAAAATAAAAGTGGCATGTCTTAACCGATCACATGATAATTTTAGATGGAAGAGTGCTATCTAGTGAAACAAAAATCAACTAAACGTTGAATGAACATGTTCCGTGATATTTGACCAACCCAATTTCTTGAAGAATCAAGAGAAGTCAACCACATACGAGTTTTCTGTTGGTGGCCCGCGTCAACGTCATGTAGACTGTACATCTAGGGCTAAAATATTTTGTCCCAGAAGCTTCTTGAGAAATCAGGAAATGGGTATTTGAGGCCAGGTTTGCGTAAATACGCTGTTCATATGAAAATTTAAAAAAAGAAAATAGAAAAAATGTCAGGTTTTGTATTAAAAACAAAAAAATGGCATTTATATATATATTTTGTATACAAAATAGTCTGTGAACATTTGCACGCAAATATCTACATAAGATATAGTGTGTGTTTTATAATAAATAAATGAAGATTACTCAGAAACGTTTATATTTGGTGTAAGTGAGACCAGCGTCACAAAGCATAATAATACAAGGCGTATTTGAACAACTGATACCCCACTTTATATAAAACAAATGTACATCTGATATTAAAAAAAGGTATATCATAAAATATATAATAGGTAATATATGCAACAATTATATAGAGAATCCCACATTCTATAATTATATAATAATATATTTATATAATAAAAATTCATATTTGATATATTCAATAATATTATATATAATATATATAATTATATTATATAATTAAATTTAGGAAAGAAAAAAATACGAAGGAGATCAAGAGAAAGATCATCTTGAGACATTTAAAACAATTTTATAAGTAGAAATAAATTTAATTAAATAAAGGACTATAAATATTCATATTTTAATTATGTATTAAAGGATATATTTCTGGCTGAAATATCCTTATATTAATTAACATGGCGAACACCTTTAATATTAAACTTAATAAATATATCAAATTGTATATATTGTGTTTTTTTATGATGAATAAAAAGTAATATATATTACCTTACTAGAAATTACATTTTACTATTTTCTAAGTTCAAATATAATAAGTTGTGTGTTTGAAGGTAAATATATTGTTTATATATTATTCAAGTGACATTTTCGAATATATGTATACTGTATTTTAATTAAATGATATATGTTCTATATATGTTATTTAATATATATTTAAAGGATGTTTTAGAAATTCTTAAACATATATATATATATATATATATATATATATATATATATATATATATATATATATATATATATATACGAGAAGAAAGAGAGATTATTTAACCTATTACACACACGGTATATATGACAAGAACGTATATTCAAAATAAATTTATTTAAATAATATGTATGTTATCTATTTCCTAAGCTTATATATTATATTTAATGAATAATATATATGGCCGCAGCCTTGCAGAAATTTGACATGTACCCAGAGCAGCCGCTTTACACATTCAAGATAGTGAACATTGCGACTGCTATGATAGAGATGCATGGGAACATCTGAGGCTCTTCATTGGATACGACAAAAATAACAATGAATAATATATAAAATGTGAAAATACTACCTCTCCTGTTAAATAGAGGCAAAACTATGCGCTATCTATAAATCGCCTTCACATTTCTTAAAAATCACTCTTCTAAAGAAATAGTCTCTGTTTTTTTAAACTCTATTATATCAAACAACAAGGCGGGAGGGGTAAATATCGAATATCAAAACTAACGCTAGGCAATGCAATAATTTTCCTTTTTTTGGAGTTTTAACAAGCTTGAGCGTCTCGCTTTCTACGAGTCCTATTTTGAGGAATCAAATATCTCTTAACAGAATATACCCCTTAGTCGGTTTATACATTTGTGGTTATATTGTATTCTTCTACTTATTGGGTCTTTCTTGCTTTCGAGTATTGTCTAGAGACGCATTCATTTCTATTTTTGTCACACCGTTCTGCATGCACAATATGGATGGTCTCAATCAGGTCTTAATAGTAGAAAAGGACATGTGTGAGTGCAACTGAAAATTGCTGAAATATGACACCATCTATCGAAATTTATATAAATTGATCGTTGATTTGTTTTTATTCCAGAATATTGGTCCCACACACAAAAGTCGTTCATATTTAAATCTAACAAGTGAATCATATACGTGTTTGGGGTTTTTGGGCCTCTCAGTATGGTGTAGTCTGTATCTCAACGACAAAACTAGAGATCCTAATAAAATATGAGAACGTATTAAAACCCAAAGGTGCGAGAGCAGGCTTTAAAAAATGGTAATATTTTTCATGCAAGTAATAAAATTACTATAAAGGCTATCTTTATGGTGTAACTGAAAGTCACTCATGGCTTGCTATTGCTTTTTGCTTAGTTTGAAATCACTATTCTGGTAAAAAAATAAATGATCAATTGGATAATATTTTTTGATAGCTGAGCTAAGCCATCAGCAAAGTTCAGCTTCATCTTCTTCTTTCTTATCTAAAAAAAAAGAAAAAATATATAAAATGACGACCATCTTGACTAGGTGAAGTAAAAAGCGTCTGCCTTTGTCAGTTTCATAGTTAACAGATGTCTCTTCATCTTCTATATTGTTCCATTCAATCCCTATAAAGCATTAGTCTCCTTTTTCATGTAATATTATAAATATAGAGATGGTATACACTCTCAATATTCGGATAATACAATTACATTCACATATTTCTCTATTTTGAAGATTGAGCAATCCATAATTAAAATTATATTTTAAAAAAGATGCATATATTGGATTTATAATGAATTTATTGTTCCAATATTTCGAGGGGCAACTCGCCTCTCTTTATCGAGGATGTTTGTGTTTTCACTAAAGCATGCGCGCACGTGTACACCACTCTCGTTCTACAAGGCCAATGAAAGAATTGTATCCTTGATTTAAACACTACATTCAGTATATATATACAGCTAACAATTATATACATTATTACAGATAAATACCATTATTATTATTTTGTCTACACATTATGCTTGAAATAGAGATTTATATATAACAGTGCAACCGTAAATAATTGTGTGCATACATATTAATTCTAAATTAATGATAAAATTTTAAGGGTAATAAATGAGTAAATTAAAAGTATATACATAGTTATTTACAATCAATTAGGATATGAATTCTTTATAAATTTCTGGAAAATCAATTTTTCTGTTTATACTGTGTTTGTCTTCGGCAGAAGCCCAACTTTCTAAAAACAGTCTACAATGCTTTTCTGTAATATTTTTGTATATAATTGATGCTTGTTTGAAATCAGGTATATGGCTATTATTTATGGAGTGGTCAACTAGGAGGGATAATGGTTTGTAGTTTTTTAAAGCTGCTTTATGTTGATTAATACGATCTTTAAGTGATTTACCTGTTTCTCCAATGTATGTAGCTTGACATGTTTGGCAGGGAATTTTGTAAATTACATTGGTTGTATTTTCTTGGTTTGAAATATTTTTTGTATCTGAGTGGCGTAAGATTTGTTGTAGATTTTGTGCAGATTGATATGTTGTAATTATATTATATCTCTTTAAAATTCGGGCAATTCTCTCTGAGCCGTAGCTATATGGAATAGAGCAATATCTTTTTTGAGACTGATCACGACTATTATTTGAAGGTATAGCTCTTTGTTTATGAAAATGTTTTTCAATAAATTTTTTAGGATAATTATTATTTATCAATTCTTTGAAAATTCTATTTCTTTCTTCTGTTGCACTATTTCTATTTGAGTGATGTGTTTCTATTCTCTTGGTAAGAGATTTCACTACGGCGATTTTATTATATCCTTTGGCCCTATACATAATAAAATCGCCGTAGTGAAATCTCTTACCAAGAGAATAGAAACACAGGTAAATCACTTAAAGATCGTATTAATCAACATAAAGCAGCTTTAAAAAACTACAAACCATTATCCCTCCTAGTTGACCACTCCATAAATAATAGCCATATACCTGATTTCAAACAAGCATCAATTATATACAAAAATATTACAGAAAAGCATTGTAGACTGTTTTTAGAAAGTTGGGCTTCTGCCGAAGACAAACACAGTATAAACAGAAAAATTGATTTTCCAGAAATTTATAAAGAATTCATATCCTAATTGATTGTAAATAACTATGTATATACTTTTAATTTACTCATTTATTACCCTTAAAATTTTATCATTAATTTAGAATTAATATGTATGCACACAATTATTTACGGTTGCACTGTTATATATAAATCTCTATTTCAAGCATAATGTGTAGACAAAATAATAATAATGGTATTTATCTGTAATAATGTATATAATTGTTAGCTGTATATATATACTGAATGTAGTGTTTAAATCAAGGATACAATTCTTTCATTGGCCTTGTAGAACGAGAGTGGTGTACACGTGCGCGCATGCTTTAGTGAAAACACAAACATCCTCGATAAAGAGAGGCGAGTTGCCCCTCGAAATATTGGAACAATAAATTCATTATAAATCCAATATATGCATCTTTTTTAAAATATATTTCTCTATAGTTATTTATTCAATAACACCTTGGTTTTTAAATATCACCATTTCTATATATACAGCTACTGCTAAAATAAAGAATAAATGAAATTTCAAGTTAATATTATGTAGGAGAATTTGTGTGTTCCATTATATTTCGTTATTATATAATTATTTGTGTAAATATTATCTACTTAAAAAATCACTATTTCTTTAATCCTTTTTTGAACTTTGGAGAAAATTTATTTCGAAGTTATTTGTCTGAATCTTGATATACATACATGTTAAAAGGAACAAACATAAAAATACTTCCTTAAGTTTTATTCATAAGTGTATATTAAAATGGTCTGATATTTCAAAACTAAGATTTTTTAAAATAAATAATTAGATAGAGATATGTAAATGTCTAAGTTAATCACATTGGTTAATGTGATATCCGTATATTTTTATATTTACCTCGGAGAAGAGAACAGAATGTATGTACGAGTATGTATGTATGAGTGTACGAGTATGTAAATAACATATAGAATTTTTTTCTATAAAATGTAAATTTTGAAGGATTGTTTTATAGTGTTCAAGAAGACTTTGTACCAATCCTTTTATGTATGTCGTTGTTGAGAGAGAAGAAAGTAGCTGTTAAATTCGGCGAGGTATTTCGCGCTTGGAGCGTTGATAATATCCCGACCCTAAATATTTGTTACTTGATATCTTAATTGCAATAATTGCTGTCCAATTACCGATAATTGGTATAAAAGAACTTTTTCTTTGTATCAGTAATTATTGAGAAGTTCTTCCAATTCGTTTCAGAGATCAAACGCCGAGTTAAATATGGGTATGGAACTGCTTTCTTTTTATGAGGTGTTTCTGCTTGGCTTTTCTAATTTATATAATGCAAGTGGAGTTTTTCTAGATGTCAATACTTGATGTATTTATATTGGATTCAACTTTATTCAACTGTAAATACAGAGCGCGATGTTTCTACGTATATCTAACCTGAAATATAAACCTGGTTTATATCTTTAACATAAAAATACATTTTGAGTCAAAAGCTGATCCAATGAATATGTTTATATAAAAATACATACCTGGATTCGTTAAACAAAAAAAAATATTGAAAAATATCGAGGGATTGTTCTCTCTTTATCAATCTACAAGTATTTTTAAATTAATTTAATTTTTCAATAAATATAAAGTTTATTCATTTTCATGTACTCTTTTGGAGAGTAGAAATGCCGAAAGCTGCGTTAATAAAAATTATATGAGACTCATATCCAGAGACCTGTTGCATTGTCTAATTTATATGATATTATATCAATTGATATGATTCAAATGTGTTTATGGTGAGAATTTTCTCAGTGTATATGGTTTTATGTATACCTTTGTTTCTCATGTACTCTTAATTCATTATTGATTCCTAAATATATATACTTATATTTGATAGACTCTTACCACCTTACCTGATAGAATATATATTTTTAACTCAACACAAATGTAACGAATTTTATGATTAATTGGATCATTATCATCATATCCTTTTTCACGAAAGGTGTATCGTACTGGAGTATTATCAATGTCGAATATATGTTTATTCTTTGGCACCATGTTTGTAGCTTACTTCAATCCAGTCCATCAGATCATTGGTCCAAATATTTATTTTTGTATTTATATATGTTATAATACTACATATTATATATACTACATATTATTATGCTACATATTATATATGCATTATATATTATCCCAATTTTTGTTTTCTATGTATTCTTACAATGTCAGAAATAATCTGAATATTACATTGCTCTCATTCCACTCATAGACGAAACTTAATGAAGTGAAAAGTATTTCATGTCATCGGTCTTCGTTTTTCTTTTCCCATGAGAATGAAGCACTTTTATTCGCACTTGGTTATTTCTTGAGGTCATTGTGTATCAAATATATTTCAGAGTTATTGTCTAAATACCCGATATACATGCTAAAAGGTACAAATACCTCAAGTTTTGAACATGAATGTCTTTGCTAACGGCCCTTAAAGGAAGTATCCAATTATAGCTACCCATTAAACCTCTTCATGCACGACCCTGTTAGTCAACTTTTATTTCAAAAATCGTCGGAAGCAACAGATGGCATATGATTTCATTCTTCTTTGAACCTTTTATATATAGAGTCTTTGGTAAAAATAAAATCCACATATTCGAATTGGATTACACAAATTTGTCATTTCTATCAATTTTCTTCAGAATTATATTTAATTTTTAGTCTTAAATCATTTTTATTTTTAAAAAATATCTAATGGGACGAAAAAGAGAGAGAGCAAGAGTTTAAACAAATTTAATCTGTAATAAAATATAGCAGATACAAGTATAATACTTGTTTATAATATATTTATTGATTTAATTTCAATTTGAAGATTAAAATTTTGATAAAGTTTATAAAAAGCCAACAGAGACCACCGAATTCAACACCACCTTTATAAAAACAAATAAAAGGAATCTGTCGTATCTTATTTGTAACTACAGCAAAATGATTGTTGTTTTAGTTGTAAACAGTTACTACGTTTTTTAAAAATAAAAACTACAATCAACCTTGACTTTTTAAAACAGCCCTTTCAGTTTAAAAGATAAATAAATAATAGTGAATAAGGTATTCAGAATAAGTATGTATCTTCATTGAATTTGTAAAGATATCGATATATTACTGTAGAATATTGCATAGATCGATTTTTATCTTTATTCTGAATTAGAGAATATCCAGCTCTGCCATGGTTTTGCCGGATTGAATGTTTTTTTATATAACTAATATCATCAAATATTATCTCAAAGAAACGCATTGCCAGTAAATTTAGTTGTGTAAATTTTTTTCGATAGATGGCAATTAAATTTAATTTACTAATATAACTAATATTGTTTAAAATAGTTATTTGAAATAATAATAATATTGTCACTTTGGAAATTAGGAAAGACAAACTTCAGGATGACACGGCAATTTATTTTAGGCAAGCACAAAATCAACATTTATAAGATATGAGATAAGCAATGAGGGAAGTTTTCAGAGTAGCAGAATATATATAATATTATATAAAAAAAATTATAATCTGTATAAAAATATAATAAATACTTTTTACAATATTATATAAGTATTATATAGTATATATATAGTTTTTCGAGAGAGAGAGAGAGAGAAATAAAGGAATCAATTATAATTGAATATTATTACCATTTTTCGAACCGGAATAAGGAAATCTAGGATATCGGATAATTTGCATATTAAGGTGTCTACACTGATTACAGAACGAGAATACATACATGAATGGTCTAATACAATATCTTGTATAAATGAATATAACAAAATTTCGATATATACAATTTTAATATGATCTAAAAACCTTTTGCAAAATGTCCTTTTTATGTAGATCTTGCCCTCGCCTTTGTGCTCATTTCAGATGTAATTTTGCACGTTGATCATATATATGTATGTGTTTGTGTATAAATTTGCACTAATCTGTATCTAACCTTGCAAATTATATTTTAAATTCATAGAAATATAATTGTTAAATTTTCAATTACTAATTGTTAATAATTATCATTTTCATTTTTGAAAAAATACCCTTTTAATAAGGCAAAAAAGACAGGAAAAACTGTATTTAAATATAAATTTATAAATTAAAAAGAATTCCAAAATACTAGAGTATTTATTTTTATTCATAGAATATTTGAAACTAAAATTTGACCAAATTTTCAAATGTTAATAACCAATTTGACATATTTATATAAATATATATAAATATTTTGTTATTTTTTCCTGTTCAACATTGATGTTTAGAGAATGTTTTCTACGTAAACTATATATTTGAAGCTTAGATATTTTTAGCTGGAAGCAAAAACTTAACAAGCCAAGTTCCAGTCTGTTAGAATAATTCAACAAGCATAGAATATTTGCAAAATCTGAAAACGCCGTAAATAATTTTGTTAGAAAGTTTTGGTTAGTTTTTTTTTTTTTCAAACCTGAGAGAGTTGTGTTTTTATGTTTTCTTGTCGAAGTTGTTAAGTATTTTAAAGGGTTGGTTGACTAACATCTTGTATAATATAGATGAAGAATTCTTCCTGATTTGAAATTGAACGTAAAAACATGGTGAAGGAAGACGAGTTTCTTTCATTGATGCATATTCTTCTATTAATATTAACATATATAAATAGTTTAAAAACTTTCTTTTTATATATATATTCATTCTGTCCTACCATCTGTACCATAGTCCTTATAAGTCGCGCTTCATTTCTCGCCTGTTGAAGGGTTTTTTACCCGAAAGCTTGCACCTATGCATCAATAAAAGAAACTCGTCTTCCTTCACCGTGTTTTTTTGTTTAATATTGTATAATATTTGTCTATAATATTTATAAGTTGTAAATTCCCATATCCATTCAATAATAGAACCCTCATAGTAGCTATGATGTAATAAATGTCCTATTTTACTTTATAGAAGCATTTAGAAAAAAAGTAGATGCCACCTTTGGTATATATATATATGTTAAAAACGATTTAAAAAAATAGAAAAATACATATATATTCATCGTCTCCTACTTTTTATTTCCATTCAGAATCCAGACAATCTTGGCAACAGCGATAAAATATTGTATAAACACTAGAAAGACTAATTATCCATTAGATTCAAAAACTTAGAGAGTGAGTGGAGAGTTATGTGGCAGTTTAAAGATAATTGAGAAAAATGAAAAAGTTGAAGTTTACTTAATAGATTTCAGAAAAAACTCTCAGATATGTTTTTTTTTGGCAGAGGTTTGGTGACTGAAAGGAAAAAAAATATTGTGAGTGATAGGTGTCATCTTGGAAGAAGGCTCACATTACATTGAGAACTGAAGAAGAAAGAATCCAAAGAGATATAGAATAACTAAGCACATATTGTGTGTCAAAGAAGAAATAAAGACAGAGGTTGAGAATAATTATCAATATATAAAACCATCTTCGAATATATTTCATAAGCACCATGTCCAGGGTAGCCTAGGCATCTGCCCGGTAAGCGGAATACTGTGGGTTCGATTCCCATCCCTGGACACTTTTATTTTTCCGTTTATCATTACTCTTTACAATTCATCCTTCTATATTTCATCCCTAAGGTTAGAAATAATCGTTATATCTCTTTAAAATAAATTTTGAATTTTCGTTCAAAGGAAACACAGGCGGAATAATTTTCAAATGTCGTTCTACAATTATAAGCCGCATTATATTGTATTATATAAAAAATATATTAATTTTTGTTTTCATACTGATATGAAAAAATGTGTAAATCTATTCTAAATCTATTTGAAATAAACTATTAGTACATTAAGCTGATTAAAAATTAGTAAAAAATAGTACATTAATTATAATTTCTAATTAATAATCACAACCGTAAAGGGAATTCTCTGTAGTATTATAATAAAAAAAACTAACAGACGTAATTCGCTTGGAACTAAAGAGATCGTCAATTTATGACATCCAAACAACGAAATAAAAAAAGCTATTTAGAAAAAAATGATTTGTTGTAGCAAAGTTTTTGTTTGAACGTTAGAAATATTTTTTTATAATTTTATAAAAAACGGTTTAATAAAAGAATAGCTCCAGATTCACCGTTTAAAATTAAAGTTAAAAAAAATCTCTCTATATTAGGTTTAGAGTTGGCGCATCGTACCGAATGAAAAATCAATGGGCCTCGGAGAAATGGGCAAACAATTATATTCCAGCAAGTGTCCATCACAGCAGCTGAATTTGTTTATGGAGATTGAATCAAATATTTTCTTCCATTTGAATAAACTATTTATTCCCCATTCATTGTCTGAGGCGGGGTTTAATCTTTGAATTATTCATTGGCCTTCTATATCTTGCTGGCGAAAGAAAGACACGCGTCAAATATTCACGATGCCCGTTGAGGGTATACTATGGTGTTATACATTCGACTATGGTTCCTATGGAATATATTTGAAGAGGGTTTCAATGGCATTTATTTGACGAGAAATATTTTTCTATATTACATATAATCTGAATATTATGTTTATAGGATATATCAATTGTGACGTTTTAGGGATATAGTCGATTGCGGTATATTCCATTGTGATGTTTATGTGATAAATTCCATTGTGATGTTTATGGGAGATATATTCGATTGTGATGTTTATGGGATATATTCGATTGTTATGTTTATGGGATATATTCGATTGTTATGTTTATGGGATATATATTCCATTGTGATGTTTATGAGATATATTCGATTGTGATGTTCCGAGATATATTCCATTGTGATGTTTATGATATATATTCGATTGTGATGTTCCGAGATATATTCCATTGTGATGTTTATGGGAGATATATTCGATTGTTATGTTTATGGGATATATTCGATTGTGATGTTCCGAGATATATTACATTGTGATGTTTATGGGAGATATATTCGATTGTTATGTTTATGGGATATATTCGATTGTTATGTTTATGGGAGATATATTCCATTGTGATGTTTATGGGAGATATATTCCATTGTGATGTTTATGAGATATATTCGATTGTGATGTTTATGGGAGATATATTCGATTGTTATGTTTATGGGATATATTCGATTGTGATGTTTATGGGAGATATATTCGATTGTTATGTTTATAGAAGATATATTCCATTGTGATGTTTATGAGATATATGCGTTTGTGATGTTTATGGGATATATTCGATTGTTATGTTTATGGGAGATATATTCCATTGTGATGTTTATGAGATATATTCGATTGTGATGTTTATGGGAGATATATTCGATTGTGATGTTTATGGGATATATTCCATTGTGATGTTTATGAGATATATTCGATTGTGATGTTTATGGGAGATATAATCCATTGTGATGTTTATGAGATATATTCGATTGTGATGTTTATGGGATATATTCCATTGTGATGTTTATGAGATATATTCGATTGTGATGTTTATGGGATATATTCCATTGTGAGGTTTATGGGAGATATATTCGATTGTGATGTTTATGGGATATATTCCATTGTGATGTTTATGAGATATATTCGATTGTGACGTTTATGGGATATATTCCATTGTGATGTTTATGAGATATATTCGATTGTGATGTTTATGGGAGATATAATCTATTTTGATGTTTATGGGAGATATATTCGATTGTGATGTTTATGGGATATATTCGATTGTTATGTTCATGGGAGATATATTCCATTGTTATGTTTATGAGATATATTCGATTGTTATGTTTATGGGATATATTCGATTGTGATGTTTTAGGGAGATTTATTCCATTGTGATGTTTATGGGTTATATTCTATTGTGATGTTTATGGGAGATATATTCGATATTTATGTTCATGAGATATATTCGATTGTGATGTATTGGGAAATATTCCATTGTGATATTTATGGGAGATATATTATATTGTGATGTATTGGTATATATTCGGTTTTTATGTTTATGAGATATATTCGATTGGGGTGTGCATTTAGGATATATTCGATTTTGATGTCAGAGAAAAATTCGATGATGGTGCAAATGGCATAAATTCGGCGATTTTTTAAAAGGAAAACATTGATTAATAGCGTCAATAAAATTACATTCAATAATGGTATTTAATAAGTACATTTTATTTTAAACTTGATACCATAATATGATTGAGTGGTGAAAATAAAGAAGAAGATGCATTTATACAATCTCGACCTAGATTTAATTCGTTTCATATTGAACATGGTGACAGTAGTTCACCGAAATAATGAGCAGTAAAATGTACCACGTAAGGCTGAGATATGTTTTATCTATAAATATATTAATTGCCAACTAGATATTATATGAAATTCAGTTGAATTATAATTCATTTGAATATTTATGCTTAAATTTGAATATAACTTGTATTTGCAAGTTGCGGGGTATGTGCCATTAAAACGCCACCAGCAAAGCGGTACTTACATTTATTCTTCTTGAAAACGTCGTGAGATAGAGTTTTCGAGAGTTTAAAAGTTTTAAAATATATATATTTCGTTAATATATATATTATTTATTTTAAAATGCTCATATCTGGGATCATATATTATAAATTTTATAGCAGTTGTACATACTTGTGAATTGATACTCGAGCATCCCAAAACAATCTTGTTCCCCGTAGAAGTTTGGCGAGTTACCATACGAAATACGTATTGGAAAATAAAAATATATGAAACAAAATAAGCATTTTTATATAATTGAATATATATGGATTGCTCAATTTTCAAATACATACACATATTTATATGAGAAAACAATAGAAAAAAAGGTCAGGGTTTTAATAAATATATATATAAGAAAAATATAATATTTTATGAATATCCCCCTCTCTCCTCCCAATCACCCAAGCCAGTAAAAATTGTTTACTCAAATGGTGAAACTTTCCAATTTTTAAAAACATTTTGATGGACTTTGATCATGTCGAGAATTTGGTATGAAGGAATTTCGACCCTGTCTGGATGATGGTCCGTCGAGATTACTACTTGTTGCTGTATATATGCATATGTTACATCATATTTGCATATCAATGAGAATATGAAAAATATTATATAATATATAATAAATAATAATAATTTATAATTTCCCAAACTTATATAATTCTGTTGAAGATTAAAATACACATTTTTTTTTATTTCCAATATTTCTAGAGGCCTTTTGGGAATCCTCTTCTGGGTTTTTTCGAAAGTGTTTCCATCAAAATTTAGTAAATTAAAATTGTTTGAAATATATACAATTAATAGAGTCTAATATGTATATTAAAAGTTAAGACTAGATTTGAACTGTGAAAATATATAAAGAAGGTAGACAAATTTTCTATTTATACTTTTTTCTATATATTCTTGTAATATATAACTTTCAGAGAAAGCTCTTGAGTGCTTTTCCTGTATATTGATATATATAATTTCAGAATTTAAAAATCAGGCATGTTAGCCATACACATACTATATTTTACTACATACGCATATACATACTTCACCAATAATTTTATAATATAAATCGAAAGTTAATTGTTTTTAAAGAAATCTTCGGAGATTTTTAAAGATAAAAACCTTTACATTTCTAAAAAAAGACTTGGAATAAATCTCTGAATATATCTAAGTTTCTAAGGATCATTTTAAATCCAATAGATAAGATATTTTTGCGTTGAAAACAAAAAAAAAACTTATAAAGTATAATATTATAAGATAGAATTATTTTTGGATGAATGTAAAAGATTAGGTAAGCTTAAAATTCACCACATATATATAAATATAAAAAGTTAATCCTCAAAGAAAATTATTTTGGTCTTCAGAAATTTATTGGCTTTAGAATAAATAAGAATCTACAGTCAGCTCAAATTGGAGAGGTCGATTTGAATTTAATATTTAAACGTTCCGAATGTAAAATGTCTTCAAATTGAGAAGCACCTGGAACGTGTAAGTTTAACGAAGTTTGAGACATAACTCATATTTTAACCTAGAATATATATTTTTTTATTTTAATATATATACATATTATATAATCTAAAATACAAATATTTTATTTTTTTAAAACATATATTTCATTTTCATTCATTGAATGTTATATATTTTTGACCATAGATTTAAAACATACCTCTTTTAATTATTATTGTTGTAAATATGTATAGTTAACCCTACCTTTTTAAATTGAAATCACGATTATAGAATTCATTTTCTAAATTTTATATTACTGTGATAAAAATAATTTTATGTGTAATTTGCTTCAAGTGATTCAGAATAAAATCTACTTGAAAGGTAAATAATTATCTTTACTTTTTACAACTGCACCTCTTTTCAACACCAAAACACAAAAATAATTCTAATCTTAATATACATATATATATTCTGTGAGTTAATATTTTATTTATTTATTGCAAAACATACGCTATATCCTATGTGGACATTTGCGTGTAAATTTTCAAATATTTTATGTATATAGTTCCAAAATTTTAGAAAGAGAGTTAAAATTTATACAACAAATAAAGTGTATTTACATATAAGATAGTTTTTGATCAATCACAAAAAATGCTTAATATATCAATATAATTAACGACTAAATTAGGATATAAATATAATTAAAAGTTTAATTGGAATTCTCTTGTCTATATTGATTGTAGGTATCTCGAATAAATAGACTCATAGACCGTTGTCCCCCGCGCCTAGAAATTCATATATATTAAAATTAAAGCAAAAACAAAAGAAATTGTTGAACTATTTACGAGATTTACTTTTGAAGAACAATAAATATATCTATTGCAAAAAAATAGAATATTGGAAGGGTACACTACTGAAGAGTCAAAATATAAACACATACAGGTTAAGAGTATAGCATTTTGAATAAAGATAGTGCGCTTATATCATTGTAAACAAAAGTAATTGCTTAAAATATTCATAAGGTGTATTGAATAGAGGTAGAAATGATCAAAAAAGAATGAAGCATTTGAGATATATATATATAAGTTATTCACTCAATAAGACCATTCTATTCGATAAAATCAAGAGCTGACAGGTAAAATACAACCAAGAACTGGATGATTGGAAACTATGAGATAAACAACAGGATTCTCTATCAATTAATTATACCTATCAAGAAGGCTATGCAATCTTAATGAATAAGATATGTGAAGTTACGTATTTAATAAAAAAAAGTAATATATAATATGTATATATGTTTTGACCAAAGACATGGTTGTTGTTGTGTGATGTAATCAATATATAGCGTGAAATATTCATGTTTTTAATTCTTATGATAATTCTGTAATAATAAAATATTATGAAAATATATAAACTTTCAGTAGCATACAATCTCTTTTAATGAAAAAACTAGATTACCTAAGTTTATTGAATATTAGGTAGGAGAGTACTTAACAGTGGCGACGAGATTTGATTTTAAAAAAACATTTTCTATGTATGTAAATAATTAGTATTACCTTTTATTAATATATCACATGCACACAATTAGAAAGTATATTTAATTTTCATATATAGAAAATTGAGATTTATTTTTTAACTATTTGAATCAAACTGGAATTTTGAATTTTGATAATAATTGAAGGTCACTTAATTTTTTAAATGTTCTTTTGACTTATTTATAGTTTAAAAAGTTCAAAAATATATTATTATAGTGTTATGATTTTTAAATCACACAAATAGTATAAGATAAATTAGAATTAATTTTGCCTGAAAAACATTCCTGATGTTTGGAAGATTTTTCTTTGAAATATATTTGTAGTCAATAGAAATTTCGAGTTGGATAGTACTTTCCGAAATGTTTTTATTTGATAATAAGTATGTTTGGTCATTGGGAAGGATTAAGTTCATATATTAAAGATTCTATAAAATAGCTTAAGCAAATTGGTACGCTAATGTATACTACGAAACTGCATTCTATTTACATACATTCATTGACAAAACTCAAAGAAGTTTTATATTTAAAGCATAAAACGGTCCATATATGCTTATATAATGTCGGATTTATCATATATGTAAATACGGACGTTCTACTTTTAGAGAAAAAATATTTTTAATTAATAAAATATAATTGAAAAATAAAATATATATACATGCTAAAAGTAAATATTTCTTAAGTTTTGTCAACGAGTGTATATATGAGTACCTTGAGTGCGAAATTCTTTTTCAAAATCCATTTTCATGTAAACTCTGCGATCACTTAGTACAAGGTTCTATCCTTTACGTATTGGTCAGCTTATATACTTATAAATAGAGTAATGTCTAAACTGTAATAGGTAATCGTGACAGGACTAAAATCTCTCTAGGCTGATATATGTATATACATATTTACACAATGTAGACATAATATAATGGTGTTAGGTACAACAGTGGCAAACAATGACACCGAATACGTGTCTGATAACCCAAGTCAAATTTGATATACAACTAGACATCAAAACAACGTCACGAGAGATAAATGTACGGTTGTAAAACAAAGGATGTTTGTCTGTAAACCATATCGAACATGACATGTTATCTCTACAGGTTTATTAGAACAGACCTATTAAACCCTTCATTCGATATTTATGAAAACACGACGAGACTCTTTTAAACGACATAAATATTAATGGGGTGATTAAATTTGGCTGGAGGAATTTACATGGTCGCCGACACGGAACTGTTTTCCTGGTTAGTTCTTTTCTTTTTCTACGTGGACCTCTTCTATATCGCCCTGAACAGACGTAAAGACCGATTTATTCGATTCTTGGTTGTCGGTAGCGTTTTAAAGAAGCGCTATTATTCGTTTGCAACATCACAAAATGGCGAAATAAAATTAGATAACCAATTTTGCTGTTATCTTTCTCTATATATGAAATATTAAACACAATTATTAATAAATCAACGTATTTCGAATATTAGTTGAATACTAGCGAAATACCTGGTTTTGCCCGATTTTTCCCCAGTGAAAGTTTGCCAAACGAACATTTGTTATAACAATAATTCAGGACCAAATATTCCCATCCACTCCCTACTAAATCTATTCTTTACAAGATGAATTAATGTTTGCTGCTCTTTTTTAACAAAATTAGTGAAAATACTGTTGTAAAAATTTGCATGTTTATAGATGAATATATAGATTAATATTAAAGCCGTTTAAAGCCTAAAATTGAACAAAAAGGAAACTCGAAACTATTATAGACGCGTATGATTCTTTTTAAAAATAAAACAATTTCTACTGCCCTTCCTGCAATGGAAAAATTATTGGGAGGGCTGGCTCATCAGTAGTGAACCCTCCCAAAGTAAGGGCAGTAGAAATTGTTTTATTTTTAAAAAGAATCATACGCGTCTATAATAGTTTCGAATTTTGATAACAGATGGCGCGCTAATGCATCATAAAATAAGAAACTATTTTCCACATTTTAGAGATATGAGAAATCAACATTATTATATTAAAGATTCTTCTCTGATTTTACACTTTGATTTGACCCATAAGGAATCAAAGGTTTCGTTTCTTTTCTTATTTATTTGTTTCTCGAGGTTTCGGAATAACATGCCCTTCAACACAGAGATCCTGAAGTACAACATCTATCCAATTATAACACTTTATATAATTGAATAGAAGTTGTACTTCTGGAACTCCGTGTCCATGTTAGGCCGAAACCTCGAGAAAGAAATAAATAAGAAAAGAAACGAAACCCTTGATTCCCCTTTGATTAAATCAAAATAATTATTATATATTAATTAAATGACCCAGCTTCGCTCGGCTTCTTTTCTAGTGAATCTTTGTCAAGCAAATTTTGCTTTAACAAATGTTGTTTGCAATTATTTTTATCATCATTACTCAGTAATTTTTCCTATCATCATTTTGTGTTTCATTATAATATTTTTTTATATTATTCTACTTTAGAGTGATAACAAGGTATAATCATTTTATAAATAGTATTATATAAAGCATTATTTGTTGGGTAAACATTTACTCGGGGAGAACCCGAAGCCATCCTGATATCACACGGCTAGTTATACTTATTTTAATCAAATAAATGAATCATCATCGCGAATGAGCAAGTAGGAGAAATGCATCGAAATATTAAAATTGATATAAAACTATTTTATAAGATTTATATTGAAATATAGTGTAAGATTGTCAGAAGTCATTATATATATTAGAGATTTAATTGAATTTTTAATGGAATATTATATCCTGATAATCGGTTTTCCAATTAATTTACATCAGGTGAAGTGTTAAAATATATTATTTCAACCTTTAATCTCATATATACTTTATTTTCAGCTTTATCAATGTAAAACTTTAATAAGGGTTAGAAATAGTTGTCGTTTGAGACCTATTTAGAATTATTATAAGAATTCATTATATATATTACCTATTATATAATGCAGCAATATGAGCATCACAATTTATTCATCCGAATAAGCAATTTAGTTTAATATTTGGGTATTTCAAATTTAGAGTCGAACTCCTATCATATATTTAACCATCATTTTTCTAACACAAAATATAAAAATTGGTTTTAAATCACATCTCTTCATCTATATATAATTATTAGTTTTATATAGGAGGGGGAAAAGATTTAAAATTGCCTTTGAACCTATATATATGGAAAAATGCCTGTATGAGATTGATATATAAAAATAAAGATCGCCTCTCCCGGCAAAATAGACGTTAAAACTAAGCGCTATCTATTGGCTGTCTCCGCAAACAAGGGACTCAGGTTGATGACAATAGCTCAACTCTAGCTTTGGAAAACTAAGAAGCCCCACCAGGAGACATTGATTATGGGTTAATGGCCCTCGTGAGTCTAGGATGAACTTAATTTTTTGAGATTCAAAAGAGATCAAGTGCCCGCCATTAAGAGGAGTTAAGCTATTAGAGTGGCTAGACCAAATATGACGATTGATGATTTTTTTTCCTAGACGAAATTGATCCATAAATATTAACATCGTCCTCCCGGCAAAATATACGCTAATATTTACGTTTTTAATTAGAATGGTTAATTTTAAGAATTTGCGGTATTTTTATAAAGGTGAAGTAATGATGAATATATCATGAGCATTATTATAATGAGAGGAGGGGGAACTGTTTTTTAATTATTTAAATGATATTGCAATAATAAACAACGTTATATGAAAATTACAGATAAACTTCAAGTTCATTCTTCTTCATGTGTTTATTTTATTCACCTTACAGAGATTCCTAAAGAAGAAAATAATGTATAATTTTATATAGATGCATATATCATTCAGTAGGTTTGCTTTCACAATAGCGGTTCTGCAAAAAAGAGTCATTAATCTAAGTAGGTGGTGAAACGTAAAAAAAAAATTGGAATATGACACAAAAATTAGTAGAATTTTAAACAGACAGATTAGTTAGAAAATGTTTTCATTATTATATTGAATAAAAACAGGGAATTAGTCAATAATTATGTAAATGTAGGAATCACCTTAACGCTAAGCCTGTTCCTCTTCCATTCACAAGATAAATAAATAAACTGGAACACACAGAAACTGGTACCATTACATCTCTATAGAGAGATCTGGATACAGCAAAGTATATTTTAAAATAATTAATAAAGTGTACACCGCAAAATGTTTTTTTTTTTTTTTTACCGAAGGAATTTTTTTTTCGGAGTGCGTGATTAATTATTTTTAAATATTTTCTGAAATTTCCTAGGCAATGGAGCATTGAATATCTTTAAAAAATAAATATTCATCCAATCTGTATCTACTCTATTGTATCATACTCCTTTCCCTCTATTTCTTGAGAATCTTTATTAAAGATTCATATGATTGGAACAATATTGTTCAAAAACTCCATACGAAAGAAAGCATGCAAATCGACTTCAAGGGATTTGTGCTATATGATAATCAATATATGATCTGCACAAGATATTATAAACGAAACAAAAACATTTCGTCAATTTAAATACACTGAAAGACAAAGTAATAAATAATAAAAAATTATGCAACTCGTTATTTCATTAAAATTAATATAATTCCGTAAAAACCCTAGATGCATCATACTGGGGAAATGTAAATCAGAAAATCGCCATTTAATCGTCTTGTTCTTCTTCTTTCATATTTCCATTCAATCATATTAGGGTATCAAGCTTGTAGAGATTGAGACTGCCATCTATTCATTAAGTACATCTATCAAATAACTCGCAAGATTTGTTAAATATGTCGTACCATAAAGTAAATAAGGAATGCATTTGAAGATGTTTGATAAACCATTGCTTTTTTGTGACATATCCTCACCTTACAAGTCATAAGTTTCTTTGCTATTGCCCAATCTGGAAGCTTGTAATATTGAAATGATTCGGTTATTTAAATATCTTCCTATTTTGGCGCTGTGATTATAAATTATCAATGAATTTCATTCCCTGGTTGTAATACCGCGTGCAGATTAAGACTGAAGAAGCTTCAATGTCTACTGAACTGGAAGATCTCAGATGGTCTAGATGTTGGATATAGGTATGGTTTATATATTATCTTCTCTGCTGATATTGGCCGTTTTCAATCTTAGGTGATTGGCTTGTGTGCAATTTTCTCTGCTTTCGATTTCATCTCTAAATACTACTTAGATTTACTTCTGAAGAATTTTCAAATCCAATGGTAATTTAATCGGAAATTTGTTAATTTTCTTTAACGAGTATTTTACAGTTAGTTTTAGACCCTTTCGACCTTTCTAAATATCGTTTTTATAATTTCGTAATGTATAATAATAATATCTCTGAGGACTTATTCCTATTTCCTCAAACATTCACACACAGCACATACACACAACAAACACACACAAGGTTATAGGTAACTAAAGACTCAGTTCTTGCAAATAGTTTCACTTGACGAGAACTTGACAAACACACACAATACTATCCAAATGCTCAATTCGCTTTAGACGAGTATATATTTATTTTAATTAAATCAATTTTATACTGCCTTCTCTTCAGAGGATGGCACACAGGAAGATTCATAATTAATAAGTCAAGCCCACCAATTATTCTATCTTTGCAGTAAGAGCAATAGAAAATTACCTTTTTAAAAAAAGAAACAGTGTAAAAGAATTTACCATTTTTCACAATACGTGAGAGCAGTCCTCCTTTGCCTTTCTTTAACTCAGTTAGACAAACATTAAATGCATTATCCTTAAATTGTCCACATTTATATTTAACATACAAGTATAATACTTGTATATTCTCTAAATTGTGCATCTAAAGAGAGATTTTAACCTCATAAGAAATTATATTTCATGTACTAATCATCATTAATATTTGTGTGCGGAAGAGCATTGCTCGATGTAAATATTCAAATGTAATTCTACTGTCCTAGAAGCTCATGGCCATAGGTTACTTAAATACCATTTCTAAGATTCCACCCTTCAGTGTAGCATATAAAATAAAAATGATCCAGTACAGTATTAGAGCTCTAAAGAAGTGGTCTGGTAGATTAAATTGGCGAAACCGCTGGGAGGGTTCACCACTAATGAGCCAAGCCCTCCCAACCTTTTTTCAACGCAGTAAGGAAATTAGAAGTTTGATTTTTTTGTGAAAAGAAACATTAGAATATTAATCTTTTCTTTCAGTATTAAACATTATATATGGGATTTTTCCATTCAATTTCTACCTATGAATATATATTTTTCTCTTGACAGTATATATAACAGCGGTCTGTTTGACCCAAATATATTTTTCATACATTTTATTTATTTGGCCTACAAAATGAATATAAAAAAGGCATCTCCTGATCGTGGAACTTAAAGTTTACTTAATAAAAATCAACGATTAATTGATATTTGTTACGATAGATGGCGCAACCCATCAGCACCTTTTATTTGCATGATCAGAAGATGCCTTTTTTTCTCAATTTATTCACCTGAGAAAGAGAGTGATAGAGATCCAATTACAATTTCACTTTTGTAATATTTTTCTACAAAATGATTGCTTACAATTTTTATCATAGATTTTCTAAATTTGAAGTTTTTTTTTTTTTTTTTTTTTTAATATGATAAATATTTTAGAATAGTGTAATTATTTGATCTTTTAAAGTGATATAAACATATTTTTTTATTTCTGACATATTATTTAACTTTGAGAATACATTTAATAAATCCAAATAAATATCAATATAATTATTGTTTATCTCGAATAATTCAAATTATCGACTGCATTTATTTATTATTTTTTCTAAATTAGTCGCTAGTTTTGGAGTTTTTGTTTGACTTTAACAGTTATATATTAAGTTTTTTATAATAATATATAAACAAAATATTAAAAATATATCTTTATTGTTGTTTATTTGATAATCATTATTCAATTATATACATTATTAATGACAATACTTTTTGTTAAATCTAAAGAATGTCGTATTTTGTTATGAATATGATAAAAACAACTTTATCTTTCTTTATAAATTTGAAAATAGAAAAAATCTATTGATATTATTAGATTAATTGAAGTTTAGCTAAGATTGGGTTTTAAAGTACCAAATATTATTCGCATAATAAATTAATAAAATATTTGGAAATAGTTTATTTTTAAACAGAAAGCTCTCACATTTGTGTACAATATATATCGATCATATATTATGAAATAAAAAGTGATTGATAAGAATATAAATTGATTATCTGTATATATTATTCAAATTTTAAATATCAAAACGGTGTTCTTGATCATGTGTCGGAAAAGCTAACTTTAAAACATGAGAGGTAGTATTATAAAATTGACTTTAGAGAAATTTCGAAGAATTAATGACCAGCGTGATTGTTTATTTTAATAAATCAATTGAGGTTCTGGTACATTTGTAAGTGCAAAGTCGAAATGCTTTTCACATGCGTAGACATGTGGTGCACTTACAGTAAAATCAGCCGCCTACTTCTACCCACCATAATTATTATGGCCTTTACCACGTGTACTAGGGATAAGCAAAAATAAATATATAAAAAAATCAATTTATACTCCCCTTACTGTAATGATAAAAATAATGGGAGGGATTGATTCATCAGTGGTGAACCCTGATTTCGCTTTACCAGTTTATTTTACCAAACTGCTCTATTATTGTATTGGGCTACTATGCTCTTATTAAAGCAATGATAATCTCCCTTTTTATTAAAGAAAAATAAACACAAGTCGTAGAGAAAAGCTTATTTCATAAGATGTCGATCGTACAAGCGTTAAGGCAAGACATCCTTCTACGGGTACCTAGAAGAGCATTTTTCCACCGAATGCTTGTACAGCCGTTCTTTTATATAGAGAAGCTCTTCTCTCCAACCTGTTTTTCTTCTTCTAATTTTCTCTTATATCGGTACTGCAGATTAAATTCTGTAAAATGTATTTAAAATTATATATAGAGGTGTTGCACTACTTATTTGATTGTGCTGCTCTGTCTGAGGGAAGACGAAAACTATATAATAAAACGGGGCAACTTTGTCCTTCATTTCCGGCACTAATTAATGAAATATCAAAGAATAGGTATATAGCGGTGGCGATATTTGGATTCCACAGGATTATATCCCGGAAAAAGGCCACACAGTGTTCTCCCTATCCCTTGTGAACTGGCGAATCCTGTATGGGGCGAGAGGCCCTAAATAAAGGCTTTGTTGTTGTTGTATTTAAAATTATAAGCAAAGCACTTCGATTAATTTTATCATTGCAGTAAGTGCAGAAAACAAATGTTTGATTTTAAAAGAAATATAAACGTCATTGATAGTTTAAATTTCTAATAACTGATGTCTTGTTAATACATCGTGTTTATGATCAAATTCTAGTAGGTTTTTTATTTCTGTACTATGAGATGTCTTAAAATAATTTTTTTATCTTAGTTCTCTCTATATCTCAATATTTAAAAACATAATAAATTTAATAACATAGGTATAGAAAGCAATTTGATCTCTTTATAAAAAATATAAGTCTATTAATTCTATATCAAATTTATATAATTTATAAATTTGAATAATTACGCGTTCACGCATATATAAGAATATATATTTTTTTATATTTTTCTAAAGAAAAAAAAAGCCATTTGTGAAAAACCATCAGCAAAAATTCAAAAAATAGGGTATGTGGCTAAAATGTATTTTACACTAGTTTATATTTGAAATTATGTGAATATTTTATCTCTCAGAGTAAAGGGCCCTAATAAATAGTCTAGCAACCCTGGGAAGAGTAGAAGTTAATTTTAGGCCTTCATCTAAATTCTTCTTTTATCCCAAATTTATGCAGGTTTTAAATAAAAGTTTAAAAAGTTAATTTAAATATCGTTTGATAAATATTTAAACTTAATTTTACACATCAAATTTATTAATATATCTTGAATCTTTTTTTTATATATAATACCCGCTAATATTATATTAATAAAATTTTATCTTAATACATTTTTTGAAATTTGTTTCTTCTTTTTAATTTTGAAATTATAGAATCAAATAAATATTCGAAATTATTCCTTAGGGTGAAAAAAAATTATATATATTGTTTTATTAGGAGAAAATTATTTTACGTAACGCAATTTTTAAAGATAAATATAGATCATTTAATATGCAAATAAATATATAAGCATATATATTTACCTACCCAATGCAAATATATTATATGCAAATATAATTTGAAATTACAGGGGATGTAATTCATGTACTAAAAGGTGAAGAAACTTTGGCGTTTTAGCACATTTTTTTTTTATCTCTACATGCGCATTCTTCATAATGGTAATAAACAAAAAGCATTATTTAAATTCATTATTAAAGGAAGAGATGTCCCTTTTGATTCATTATATATTGCTACAGTTATAAAATCATTTATTTTCATAATACAGTAGAACTTGGATAATTCGAACTTCTTTAATTCGAAAACCTCTTTAATTCGAATATTTATCTTGGTCCCTAGAATTTCCTATATATATAATTTCCGTTTTTAATTCGAATTTTTGGATAATTCGAATTTTTTTATGGTCCCTTGGGGTTCGAATTATCCAAATTCGACTGTAATAATAATTCACACATAGATAACACACACAAGCAGACCTCTTAATGGATTTCGAAGCTTTTTTTTTGTTACCTTTTCAGAATTTTCTTTTAATGAAAAAATTGTATCGAAAAATATACTACTTTCTCATAAGAGTTGTAGAATTTCTTAAAGGTTATAAATTTGCCAAAACCATTTTCAAAGCAATTATTGAAGTAAATGCAGTTGACGAATAATTTTGGAATTGAACAAAAAGGAAATTTTCCTAAAAATACTTTATTTTTATATATAATCGCTTAATGTATATATATTTAGAGATATTTTTAAATAGATAAATATATTTATTTATATAAATGAGAGAGAGCGTGTGTGTAAATATATTATTAACAAAATTTTCAAAAGAATAGAATAAAAGAAACGTGTGATTTACAACCCTGAAAAAGGAAATATCGCAATATACTTTATTTTTATCTAATCGAATAATGTGAATATTATATATATAAATTTATATAGATATTAAAATATTTATTTTCATTAATTTTAAAGAAAGATATCGTGTGTAAATAAATTAATAACATTTTCACAAAAGAATAGAACAAAAGAAATGTGTGTTTGGGGTTGATTTACCTCGTTCTCCTGACAGCTTCCGACCAATGGTAGAATTTTCTGACAGCCGATACGTGTATCATCTGAAAATAGAATACCTCAATTTTTATTTGACTATTGACCCTTTAAAAACAGATTCTTTTAGTATTATTTTTATATATTTTATTTAAACATTTCACTTCATAAACTAAATAATGCACTTCTTAATATTTTAACAACTCATTAATACGTTTTTATCATGAATATAAAAGCTTATTATAAATAAATCTGATAAAAAAAACTACAAGGCAAGCAGAGAAATGTGCTACTAATATCTAAAATATTCGCTACGTGGGTCTGATGGATGGATGTGGCAAAAAATTTTAGCGCATGAGATTAAAACATTTTGATTGATTGCAAATTTATTTAAGCAAGTATTTCCACGAGGTATAAAAAAGAGAAGTGAAGGCGTAAGAATCAATAAGCGTCAAATATAAATATTGGTGAAATCAATTGACGAGGGCAGAAACTTCTTGATAATAGGATGTACCTAGGTGGGGAGAGAAATTTTCCAGAGATTGCGTGCTATTTTTGAAAAAAAAAAAATCTTATTTGAAACGATTATATTTGTGTGATAGAAGAATTGAGATTTTTTAGGTAAACGCGAACGTTACCTTGTCTTAACTTCGACAGATAAATTCTAACTATATTTATATCTATACTTGTATCTAAATTTAGGTGTATAAGAATTGAATTTTATTAGCAAATACTATATTAAATATTATTAGATTTAGTATATATAGTTTATTCTATATAGTCAAAATAAAAAAATGGTGAGGCGAAGAATCTTTTGTGAGGTTTTTTATTTAGCTGAGCTTTCGGGCATTTCTGCCTTTCTACAGGGATACAGGGTTCATATTTTTATGCTACTGTAGAAGGGAATAAATGCTTTAAAGCTGTGACTACACATCTTATTAAACTTTCATGTGAGAAATAAATACTCTATTAAGGAAGCTACTTAAAGTAGAGTTATCTCATTATTCACTTATCTAAACTTGTAAGATGGTTGAAGCACGTTCTGGTAAGATACAAGACATGTCTGAGGAAAGAATAAAGACAGAAGAGTCTGCCAAACGACAACCTGGTAAAACAATGTATATTATCATTGTTGTATATATTAAAATGAATGTGCAAAACATATCAAATTGAACATTCATATGGATTCCCGGGTAGTTTATTATGAAAAGTGTTACCCAAGAGCGAATGTGTTAGCTAATACATAACTTTAGTTCCTAGTAGCCAGGAACCCATAAATAATCGTGGAGTTGGAAAGTTCGTTCAAACTTTAAAATGATGATCCTTTTTACTTATGTGAGAAAGTATATTTGGAAAAAGAAGAAATGGAGAATGCTTATAATTTACACTCATGGACAAAATTTAAGAAAGTAGATTGTCTTCATTTCTATTGTTGCCTACGTTTTCATTGTTAACTACATTTCCATTGTTGCCTACGTTTCCATTGTTGCCCACGTCACCATTGTTAACTACATTTCCATTGTTAACTACATTTCCATTGTTGCCTACGTTTCCATTGTTGTCTACACTCTCATTGTTGCCTACATCTTGAATGTTTTCTATATTTCCATTGTTTTCAACAATTCAATTGTTGCCTACATGTTTTCTCACTCTTGGTTACTCACGTGTCTTCAATAAAGGTCATTGTGTGCATCAAATATCTTTCAGAGTTATTATCTGAATCCCGAAATACATGCTAGAATTTACAACCTCCTTAAGTTTCAACCATTGGTATACATTATAACATAAAACAGATGTGCTCCTGGTCAGGATATGCCATTTTTATTTTTAATATATAATACTATATATACCTCAAAATATTTATAGTTACAAGTATGGCGCTGAGTTTGGTATTGACATAAGAATGTTGTAATACCTTGAAAAAGGTTGGCCGTCAGCCAACTGAAATATTAGTAAATAAATTATATTTTGATCCATATTTTTAATTGAGTTCCAAGTATGTGTATATTACACTCTCATTAACTTTGCAAATTAAAATTCATTTATCGCCTTATATCCTCTCATTTTTTGTATCTTTAAGGATATTCAATATAATTTTAAAGGATATAATAGAGATATTGATTGATAGAGCTTATATCTCTCATTCAGCTATTGTTTTATACTTAATACCCTAGGTGCATTCTCTATTTATTTTTTCAAATATACTTTCTCACATAAGTAATAAGGATCATCATTTTAAAGTTTGGACGAACTTTCCAACTCCACGATTATTTATGGGTTCCTGGCTACTAGGAACTAAGTTTATGTATTAGCTCACAGATTCGCTCTTGGTTAACACTTTTCATGATAAACTACCGGGGGATCCATATGAATGTTCAATCATTATTTTAAAATAAAGGATCATTTGATATGTTTTGCATTTATTTTAATATACATTGTTGTACTAGTTGTCGTGTTTGGCAGACTCTTTAGTCTTTATTCTTTCCTCAGACATGTCTCACATCTTTTCAGAACGTTTTTCAACCATCATACAAATTTAGATGAGTGAATAATGAGATAACTTTAAGTAGCCTATAAATTTGAAACTATAAATCAAGATGTTTGGTGCCTCTGTCGACTATTGGAATGCCAAGCTGCTGATTTCTCATTGTGCTAATTGAAATCAATTACGAACAACATAAAAAAAGAACATTAGAACAAATTAACTTAATTAATTAATTAATAGAAAAGCTTCAGATTAGCGCTCTTAATGCTGTTAGAAATGGCTAATAATTAGCTAAGATTCTACAACTGGTCCATGTGTATTCATTTGAGGACAACATATTGTAATATCTAGAGGTGAAACAATGTGAATCGTTATCAGCGCTATTTTGTTCTTTCTATTTATGAGAAAAATAGACTCATATAGTCATAAACGGATAATCTAAAGAATATATCGTTACATCAAATATTTTCAACATCGTTATTGATGACTCGTCGTTTCAGTGACTTAGAGACACATTCACCAGAGGGGAAAGGTTTTCTGTAATTTTTGATATATGTTTGAGGCCCCTTGCATGTATTTCATAGAATTAGTTGAAGCTTGAATTTCCCAAAATACGTGTACCCTTGAGAAAGATAGTATTGAACCGAATATAATATTGTGCATATCTCTCTAGCTTTCAGGATATGACGTTTTCATATATATGATTGTATCTTCTTTATCTCTATTTGACAAGTCTTCGCTTCTATTTAGTCTCAATAATCTTGAAAATGTATAGGTACATACCTTGGAGTATCTATAACCGAGAATCTGCACTCCTATGCCGAGTGCCAACAGCCTAAGAGCTGGCTTCTATTGATAAACCAATGATGATGATGATTATTTCGATATATTGCGCTTTGCTCACACAGAGGTCACTTTCATCGATTTGTCAAGTTGTCTCGTATGATATCAACGTTGAAATGAAAGGTCTGAAATATTTTCGAAATATTGTAAATAAAAAAGTACGACGAATTGGTAAAATAATTTGCTTTTTCAAGTAAATACTAAAATTTCAAAGTCGAAACATATACTTACATCAATCGTATTATATTGTTTATTAATATTTGTGTGTGTATTTATAAAAAATATATTTTTTTCAAAAACAAAGACATAACTAAGCTACATAATAAATGTGAACTGGCCTCTACCTAATAATCAGATAGGACACCCCTTAAAACATGAATATATAGAGAGAACATCAAATATATATATATATATAATTCAGTATTTTATTGTGAAAATATATTCATCTCAATATATGCCTTTATATCAACTTTTACTGTCATAGAATCTTATATCCATAGTTTGCTCGAAACCATTTCTAGGATTCCATTCCCTTCAGTGTAGCATATATAAATAGAATCGTTCAATACAATATTAGAATTCTAAGAAGCAGTCTAGTAGATTTAATTGGCAAAACTACTGGGAGGGTTCATTATTGTTGAGCCAAGTCCTCCCAATATTTGTTCATCGCAGTAAGAACAGTAGAAGTTTATTTTATGTGAGAAATAAACATTTCTGCTTTAATTATTTCACCTCTTATATTTATGTAACAAGAGCGACGCTTTTCTCTATGAAAATAAATTAAAACATTGTTTTTATTCATCACCCCAGTACAAAACGTAATGGAGGGATATAGAATTAGCCACAACAGAGAGTAGTGCCTCGTTTGAGACATGAGTCACATCCTCTCTCATGTAATATATATATATATATATATGTTATATAAAATATTATTTTATTTAAAATTATATTTCATCGATTCAAATACTCTGTTTAAATCGACCGCCAGAGGTCACGCTTTCTCTATAAATACTCATTGTTGTTGTTCCCCGTTGGCCGGCTCAAATCTTTTGTACATTATGTAAATAATCTTTTAAATCCAAAAGACAAAAAAAAAAAATTAATAATCTTTAAATAATCTTTTGTTTTCCTTATTCTACTCGCCTTAAGCCAGGTAGTGCTTTGGTCAAATTATGTTTTTATATATTACTTTAGCGCAATTAAAGCTATTTTTGATAACTAATTTTATTATAATCTCTTCCACGACTGCATACCAAAAGCAAGCAAATGACCAATAATTACTCTACAAGTAATTAATCTCAAAACAGCAAAATATCTTTTTTTTATATTATAAGATATATATATATATATATGTCACATTCTGCTTATAAATTATTTGTAGATGTAAATTTTACACTGTTAGGATTTATGTAAATATTTGTAACTATATAAATGAGACGCGTGATTGAAATAAATTGAGTCAGAAGCTTGCAACGTTTCTTTCTTCATTCACGCTAACAATAAGTCCCTGCATATTGGCGTGTGCGAAACCTTAGATACGTTTCAGAAGTCGACAGGATTTTGACCCGCGATGGGAAGGAAGAGAGCAAGCACCTCATCGAAGAAGAACCACTGGAAGAAAGAAGAAATATGAATCTTCCTTTCGAACTGATCCCGAGATATGATCCTGATGAAGGACTTAGCTACGATAACTGGTCAAGATTATTTGACCATCAGGCACAACAACAAGGTCTCTCATCAAAAGAATCCCTGTCCATGATGCCAATGTTATTCAAGGGTAAAGCTCTGGAGATGTATGCTTTGATCTGCAGGGATATATCCTCATTGGAGGAACTTCATTCTAGGATGAAACGCTTTTTTCATGAGCCGGAACATGGATTACATCGAAAATTCTGGCAAGTAAGAAAAGGACGAGAACAATCCGTAAAAGAATATTACTTTGCAAAGATTAAACTCGCAACCAAATTGGGACTGTCACAGGAATTGATTTTGGAGGGATTAACTTCTGGCATCGAGTCGGAGTTTGAGCGCTTTTTGATCGCTGCCTCACCGACAAGTCTGGAGCGCTGGCTTGAGATTGCCGAGGCCATAGAGATATCTCACTGCCGAACCACAAGTTCAGCCTCGGGAATGGAGATGGGTTATCCTGCCCGACGACGACCGTCTACTTCCTGGCAGGGAGGACAGGGCTTTAGAACGCGGAACTGGAGAGAGGGAAGGAACGATCGTCCCGGGACCCACCTTCCGCCAACTAGGAGCCAAACCGCGAGCCTTGCCGCCGTTCAAGATCACGAGGGTGAGTCACCAGCCTCTATCAGGAGACTCGAACAGGGCGATTGACGCCTACCCAGTCTGCACGTATTGTTGAGGGATCGTGTAGACGGAGTGGATTTTAAGTTACTTTTTGTTTTAGACTCTGGATCAGAAATAAATGTCCTTCCCAGGCATCTAGTGCCGGCGGAATTTATTACATTAATTAGGGAACCCAAACTTAAATCTTTAAAATCGGTTAGCCATTGTATCGCCATTGTTGGCGAGATTGAGTTAAATACTACCATAGGAGATAAGTCGCTCAATCTTTTGTTTCATGTAGTTCAGAGTGGAAGCCTTAATTTTGGTATTTTATCTGCCAAATACTTACCCTATTTTAAGGTGAAAATTGATTTTAATAATAGTTACATTAAACAGAATAATAGAAAATTAGGCCAGTTTAATTACAGTTTTTCAGGCAGAGAATTAGAAGCTATACAGAGATTTTACCAAATTCAAAACTATTATGCTAAAATTAGTAGAACCAAATATTGCAATCATCATGTAAATTGTTTAAAAGTAAATAGAAAATGTCTTAGGATTAGAGATTCGTTATTCTATAGAAATGTTGAAAACTTGCTTGAAGATAATGTTTGTAATTTTGTTTGTTCCGTGCCAGACAGTGGAGCAGTTCCTTATGTATTAAAATCTAAGCCAGTGTATCAACCAGATGCAAAACCTCTGCCACTGCCTGACACGAATGATTGTTTTTTACATGATAATATAGAACTTTTCACTATGGTAAAAATACTATTAGATAATCATGCAGAGATCTTTGGGGAAAACAAATTTAATATAAAACCCTTCGATGTCGTGGCTTTGGATACGGTTTTGGGCCTAGGAGGTTATAATAGTGCAAAAAAATTGTGTCCATACCGTTATCGACCATCATTCACGATATATCTGGGGATATGCTTCCAAAGGCACATCCATCGCGACGTACATAAATATCATAAACCAATTATTAAATATAGGAAAACCTAGAATCTTAGTCACGGATAGACATCCCTCGTTTGTCTCGAAGAGATTCAATAAATTTCTTCAGGAGAAAGGTATAAAGCACGTGATGACCTCCCCGTCCCATCCAGAGTGTAATGGACTAGTAGAACGGGCTAATGCAACGTTGATTGGAAGGTTAAAAATACAACATCAAGGTAACCCTAGGGCCCCTTGGCCAAAATTGTTACAAAAAACGCTGGAAGAATATAGAGACACACCCCACTCTACGACTACATTCCCTCCGATATACTTGCTGTACGGGACCCTCCCTTCCTACATGTCTGATCTTACTAATCCGTATCCGCCAGTAGAAAGGGCCCGAACCATTGCCAATGAAAAAACCGAGGAATTGCATAAACGGTTAGTTAAAAGATACAATAGTTCACATAGATTCCCGAATTTAAAAATTGGAGATAAGGTTTTGTATCGAATCCCTCATCAGGTAGGCCATGGCAAACTGTCACCAGTTATTATCCAGACCCATACACCGTTCTTTCTACCCCATCCCCTCACACAGTTGAAATAAATAAACCGTGCCAGCCTGAAAATAAGCCCAGCACAATAGTTAATGTATCTAAATTAAAATTATGGGACCCTATTTCAACCTCGAATGAAGGCAGGCGGAATTATCCATTTCCCTTCCAAGATGTGGAGGATTTGAATGGATGTATGTAATCTGACCATGGCCAAACGTTCGAAAGGAGTTTCCACTCTCTGAGGGGCTGCTTAATACCGCAAAATGTTTCTTTTGCGTCCATGTGGTTTTTCTACTTCAATGGTAGGGCTTGAATTCTCTCTACAAACATTGAAGGACTCAGCTAATAATGGACAATACAGCCCTGTTACATATGTTCTAAGTGACACGCCTGGGAAGGAGAAAAAAAAAAAAAAAAAAAACAATTTTTTTTTTACAGGCCGGTCACCCCAGGGATCTCTAGTAAAATGGTCACTATGCGATACAGTGAATTAGGTACGCACCTGGATACCCCAACTATCAGGTCCGACTGCCCTACTGCCATAGTGATAATACTTTTATTATTATTGTTATTATTATTATTATTATTTTTATTTTTATTTTATTTTATTTTTTTTTCTCTCTGCAGAATGTTTTTTTTTCTCTCTTCCTAACCTTCCAACCCCTCCCAACCTCCATTTGTGTAAATAAATCTGAGATTTATTTTTTTTTTAGTAGGGGGGTTTGTCACATTCTGCTTATAAATTATTGGTAGATGTAAATTTTACACTGTTAGGATTTATGTAAATATTTGTAACTATATAAATGAGACGCGTGATTGAAATAAATTGAGTCAGAAGCTTGCAACGTTTCTTTCTTCATTCACGCTAACAATAAGTCCCTGCATATTGACGTGTGCGAAACCTTAGATACGTTTCATATATATATTTGAAAATAGAGAAATCTATGAATAAATCTTTCATAAAAAATTGCATATATATTTTGATCCAATATATACCTTTTTAATTAAAAAAAATATATATATTAAAAATAAAAAATGCATATCCTGACCAGGAGCACATGTGCTTTTCAGAAGGCATGGCACCATCTGGTGGAACAATAATCAACTAAACATTGATTTAGCCTGTTCCCTGATATTTGGCCAACCCAATTTCTTTATAAATCAAGAAAAGCCATCCACGAACACACTTCGCGCTGTTGACGCTCGTCAGCGTGGAGTAGGCTGTAGCACTGCGACCAAAAATAATTTTGGCCCCAGAGTCTTCTTGGGAAACCAAAAAATTGGATATTTAAGGCCAAAATTGCGTAAATACGCTTAACACATGAAAGAACAAAAGAAAAAAAATAAGTGGGTCAGGTTTTGATATTAAAAATAAAAAAGGCATATCCTGACCAGGAGCACGTGTGCTTCTCATATATATATGTAATCTAAAAACTAATATTTTATAATTAAAAATTATATTTACACTTCATTGAATATTCTACATTTTTGACTACTCACACACATAGTTTTAGAATATGTCATTTTTTAAAATATTGTTATAAATATGTATTGTTAACTTGCCTTTTTTTAATTCACTAATATAGAATTAATTTTGTAAATTTCTATATAGCTGTGAAAATATTTAATGTGTAATTTTCTTGAAAATAAAAAACTACTTGATAATAAATAATTATTTTCTATTTTTCTGCACCTTCAAATCTTTATCTTTACAACAAAACATATTTTTCATAGCATATATACGCCAAGAATATTATGGCATTGAGGGAATATCTACAGTTACATATAAATGTATATATTTACTTTTATGAATATTTTCACCTTTTGGTTCATTTTCGAGATGCCAAGCTGGCATCTTTGGAAATTTCTTTCTTTTTTTATTTGTTTTACCATCGACAATGTAGGTCAATAGAGTATGTTCCCATTTCAATCAGATATTTATGCCTTTGAAAGTGTTATCAAGTGAATATTTGCAGAATTGTGTCTATAGGTTTGATCTGTTATATATATATATATAACTTGGTCAATGTTATATGTTGTTATTTCACATCTATACATAACCTTTTGTTCGATAGATCAATAAAATAATACCTTGTTTAATTTTAGGGTAAACATATCAGAGGATTCCTGGTTTGGTTCAAATCATTTTTATTCACAAATTTCTAACTTTCGGGCACGAAAGCCCTTATACAGGAGAAACATGCTACAATAAAATATTTGCTAATAGGACAAGAGTTAAAATATGTACAAATACATAGGATACCTATATATGTAATGCTCATGGGAACGGTCAGGAAATACCAATTTTGTTTTTTCAATAAATTATATATTAATATATAGTTATCTGTTACATAGTATATTAACCTTTTTGTATAACTCCGCCCTTGCCGGTCCCGAGCCCTGATGAAAAAGGAGGAGGGGGAGCAGTAACAAGCTCTCTAAAAAACCTGGTATCAGCTGGCCCGGCTGATAGTACCCTGCTAGGGCTCCTAATCCAGGGATACAGGATGAGCAGCGTTTTTACTCCATGTTAGGAGCGGCTGCACATGGCGTCTGTTCCTCATGTCAGAGGCGACCATTTATTTTGGAGCTAAGTCGGCCTGCCACTGAGTAGTGCTCCCAGTCTTAATGACAAAGGCAGACGCATTCTACTTCACCCAGTGTGGAGATAAGAAAGAAGAAGAAGAGACCTTTTTGTATTCATTAAGCTCGTATGTAAGAGGTGATTGTACTAAAACTATAAGTATCAAATTGTTTCCTGTTTCAACATTTATAGTTGCTGCTTTATATTGCTTCTTTCCATATTAATTCATCACTTTCTATCAAATTCTTATTAAATTATTTCAGAAAAATAGAAATGCATCCTAGTAAAATAAAGGTTTGGATGACCTTTATTTTGGTCTACCGAATTACAACTAAAATTTCTGAAAAAAAATGGCCTTAAACAGGACTACTGATGGTCTCTCACGGAGTTGTCTTTCGAATGTGGTATAAGTGAGGGAGTTCGAATAATATTTTAAACAATAATTTATTTTAAAACAAAAGGTCTTCATTAAGGACACTCGTTTAATATAGGATTCTCCCAGATTTGTAAACAAAAGTAAACATAGCAATTATCAACAGAAATTGGAGAATAAGATTGACCTTTCTTCAAGTTGGATCCATCATCTGCGTTGCGCTTATTGTCTATGCTGTTTTCCAGTATATCAATAATTTATCTAACAAATTATTTTAAAATTTTAACTCAATTCTTTTGTCATATTTGAGCCCCTCTTTTTATATCCTGAATTGAAAATAAGTTACAGTGGGTTTCACAAAAAGAGAATATACGTTTTAAATTAACACTTTTTAATAAAAATGTACATCTTTTCTGACTTATTCAGTATATACATACGAAATTATAAAATATACATTTTAGTTATTTTATGAATAAAATAAATTACATTTATATTCCATTTTAAATTGTATTTATTTCTAACTAAAACGGTTATAAGTTATTCATATATATAAAATCGTTTTACGGTAATTGAATTTTTTAAAATAAAAATAATATAATTTCATATTTCACATTTATTTTATTCAACAAATGCATTTTAAACTATTTAAAATTTTAAACGAAATAAAATGAATGTAATCGAAATTACAAAAACTAATCATAGAAAATTCGGTTATTAATTCCGTTAAAAATAATTATTATTATGCATATTAGATTAAAATAGTTATGACAATAAATTATTTAAATTTTAATTTGGATTTTGACCCATTTTCAATTTTATAAAATATTATTATTCATAATTCTCTTCATTCATTTCCAAAAAGTTTCAATTTTAATTTTAAAATCTTTAATGAGACCCATTTATAATCCTGATTGATTAGAAATTCATTTTGCTACCTTATCTACGATATTATTTTAAAAATTGGAATTTTGACCAAGGTAGCACTCTATATATTTTGAAGTAATATTTCTTTTTTCATTTATATTCAAAGAGGAATCAAATATAATTATCATTTAATCTATATGCTAATGCGTTTATGCCTTTAGAAATTAGATCCATCTCTGCATTTATTTCTTGAAATAAATCTAACTGGTAAAATAATTTTAATTGGCTTTCATAAAATTCATTCTTTTAAAATTTTACTTGAATGATTGTCTTTTTTTATCGGTTAAAATATAGCCAATTTCTTTCTCTCTCTTCTCTTCTCTCTGGGTATTTCTCAAATGAGCTTTTTTCCCCGAAATATCGTTATTTATTTAATAAGTTTTAATAAATTAAAGTTTAAAATACCTTAAAGTTGTGGAAAATAAGACAGTAAATGTTTTTGATTGCATAACGCCATCTCTCAAGTTAAATATAAACTAAACGTTCAAATATTTGGTTTAGCTTTCTTCATACACTAATCATTATACTACGCTGAAAAAAGAGGTTCAGTTTTTCGCATAAACCAATTATAATACCACGCTGAAATTTTGGTGTCAAGTTTGTCTCATACACTCTATACTTACATACTACGTCGAAAACCTCAATTTAATTTGTCTCCTATACCAAAGATTATACCACGTCGAAAAATTCGACTTATTTCGTCCCATGAACCAATGATTAAACCGCGTTGTGTCGATTTCTGTTTTTCTAATGCACCAATGATATTACCACGTTTTCATGCTTTAATAATTATACGACCTCGAATCTAATAGTTTGGTATTTTTTATGTAGCAATGATTTTGCCACTTTGAAACACTAGAACAAACTGTTCCATCCGCTTAGAATTATGCTTCATTGAACACCTCGGTTTAGGGTTTGATATTGGTAAAGGACATTCTAAGTTTTGAAAATGGTTTATATCTCATGCAAAAACACCTATAGGCATATAGTAATTTTATGTATATACTCCACAAGCTAACATATATATATATATATATATTAATATTAAATCAAAAAAGGTATATTCTGACCACGTTCACATGAACCTTTAGATGGCAGAACTCATCATTGGTTCATGCCACAAAATAAATCGAATTTTTCAATTTCAACGTGGTATAATCTTTGGTATACGAGATAAATTAAACTGAGTTTTTCGACGTAGTATAATCATTATAGAGTGCATGAGGCAAATAACAAGCACCTGACCTTTTTTATTTTTATTTTTCACATATGTTTATATTTTCATAATAATTCATATTTATGTAATTATATTCGTGAGAGCACCTCACATCCCCCCCATGTGTCCCAGAGCCTCCCAAGAAGCCTATCATCAAGGACGTCAATGGGGAAGTTCTGGAGGGGGAGATTGGGCCGTTCAACGAGGGAGACCGCCTGGATCTTATCTGTGAGGTAGAAGGAGGTAGGTCTGCGGGTCCAGGCACAGAATAGTACCCTGGATAACCCTTCTTGTTCTACTTTTGTAGATTATCTTATTTCAGCTTTATATTTCTTTTTTGAATTTGTAAAGTTTGTAATTTCACTTATTTTCACCTAAAATGACGAACAACACACTCTATATTAGAAAATGCTGCCTAATACAAACAGGAAGACCAATTAGTGCTGCTTTTACAAGAACAAGAAAGTAACATCTCTTATATTTATATAATAAAATTTTAGTTTATAAAATATATAATTTTTTTATAAATATATATATGTGGTGAGGTCCTGTTGACTCTTGTAGAATTCTGTCGACTAACTATGTGGGGAGGTATCCATTCGACTTACTCTATGGGGTGATTCCCTGTAACTCTCGCTATACTGTGTTGACCGAGAGGAACAGTCAGGATGGGGAGTTTTCCAGTACCTCTCGGCACCTTGTAAAACCTTTAACAGTTCTCACAGAGTACAGGCAGTCGTGGTCGAGGCAGAGTGGAAAGCTTGGGTATGTCCATACACAAAAAACGAAGACACAGTTGCACTATGAAAGTTTCGTGAACTGATAAAAGTTGAGCTAGGAGCGAAAGATGGAGAGGGAAAATTTCTTGCTGGTCTACATGGTGGATGAGGTGAACCTGGGGTACAACCGACGAGGGCTCACGCAGATGGTGAAGTGACTGTAAAGTGACTGTATTTATAGGTTAAGACGGGGGCCTTATATATATCTTTCCCGAGAAAGGGAGTATTGCATTTCAACAGATGCGAAGAGTGTGGATCGTCTGGTGAAATTCTAAACTGGCGCTGTCCTGACAGTTTCCAATCTATCTTTAGATGTTGTTTTGTGAATTCCATCTAACTCGAATTTAGACGTTTTTGACTTATATCTCTTTAGCTCAACTCTTAAAATATTACAGAGTTTTATATATTTATCCTCAGTTTGTACAAAGTACATTACACATGATGATGTAATGACACATGTCAATCATGCGTATAATCATTTACAGATGTGTTTCTATTATACAACATGAAAATCTTGTTATAAGTTATATACAATATGGGGTTGTTGGTTTATATTACCATATATACATATAAACAGAATATCTATATATATTATTCGCTTTTTTTCTTCAGACTGAATCTCTCAAATTTGAAGGAAAGCTATTGATTGTCTAACAAAATTTAACTCTTGTTATATAGGAAAACAGCATTTTACACATATTTCTATTGATTTCTGAAGTAACATTTGATTAAGAGCCCTTAGATATTATTCTAAAGTATGTATTTTATTTATTTGGATGGGGGATAATTGTGAATAAGCCTGGTTCGAAAGGTATTAATATATCATGAGAAAAAGATAACGGACACATGTAGAAATCCAAATAGCCCCCAATAGTGAAGGAAATAGCAGGGGATAGAGCAAATGGAAAACCTGTGTCCCCTCTGCTAGAAAAGATTTTGTAAGAGAGTTATTTTTAAGCCGTCACGTTCGAAGAGGTATTAGACCGTTAGATGTTGACAGTCGGCACTTCTAAGCCGCTTAGAGTCGGTGGGTCCGCCCCGGGGGACGGGCTGCCTTATCTCCCTTCCGCCCCCGGACTTATTGTACTGCCCAAGTGTACTATCTCACGGCGATCTCATTCAGTAGAGTACCGCGTCTTCCGTAGCGTAGACTCCCAGGTGTATCTCATTCATAACATACTTCCTCACGGCCATCTCATTTAGTAGAGTACCGCTTCTTCATTAGCGTAGATTCCCAGGTGTATCTCATTCATAACATACTATCTCACGGCGATCTCATTCAGTAGAGTACCGTGTCTTCAGTAGCGTAGACTCCCAGGTGTATCTCATTCATAACATACTATCTCATGGCGATCTCATTCAGTAGAGTACCGTGTCTTCAGTAGCGTAGACTCCCAGGTGTTTCTTATTCATAAGATACTACCTCACGACGATCTCATTCAGTAGAGTACCGTGTCTTCAGTAGCGTAGTCTCCCAGGTGTATCTCATTCATAAGATACCACCTCACGACGATCTCATTCAGTAGAGTACCGTGTCTTCAGTAGCGTAGAATCAAATATATGTCTCATTCATAACAACTATCACATGGCGATCTCATTCAGTAGAGTACCCTGTCTAAAAACTTCAGAAGTGTAGACTCCTATGTGTATTTCATTCAAAATGACATAAATTTGGTTGAAGTGGTTTCCCGAGAGATCAAGAAATGTAAATTTTGGCCAAATTATTGTAAATGCACTATTTACGTGGAATGAGTACCAGAAAAAAAAAGAAGAAGAAGTCAGGTGGTGATTATAAAAGATAAAATAGACATATCCTGATTAATGGCATAAATATTTCTTGATTTTTCGGGACACCTCTTGGTTTCATTTTTAATATCACCGCCTGACCTTTTCTCTATAATTTTTGTTACTCTTTAACCAAAACATAAAACCTCTTCTGGCCAAAGTGTCTCTTATTCAAGAATAATTATTGGTGTATATATTAGATATTAACATTAATTTTGATATAAAATAGAGATATATTATCTAATAATACCACATATGATAGAATTCGAATTTTGATATCAGATGGCGCGCTGATGCATCATAATATGATAGAATATGCGTGCAAATGCGTTGAAAATGCGTGCAAGTATAAGGAGAGGAAAGAGATAGTTGGCTATTAAGATAACACCCCTTGTCGAACAGATGTTCCCGTCTTCTGTAAAGGGACGTTACGGGGAACTGAAGTGACTGATCAGTCTCATTTCAGCGGTCACTGTTTTGGTCCTACTCAGAATTGTATAAAATCACCTGGATTTGATGATCAGGAACCATTTTCTCCGAAGATGACTCCTCGCCGGTTCTTTTCAGAGTAGTGGTTCTCGGGCCTTCTCTTTCTTCTCCGACACAATCCTTACGGATTTTTTCACCTCGAACCTTCCATCTGTATGGATCCATTTGCAACTACCAAGAATGCATGGCAATTCACCACGAGCATACACATTTTAATATTTGAAAAGAAATCAAATTGAAGAGATAAAAATATATTTAACTTAAATGATGGAGAAAGGTTTTCTGGTCATGTATCAATATGTTAATTTTTTTGCTTATCCCTAGTACACGTAGTACAGGCCATGATAATAATCTTGGTGGGTAGAAGTAAGCGACTGCTTTTACTGTAAGTGCACCACATATCTACACATGTGAAAATCAGTTCGACTTTGCACTTACAAGTGTAGCAGAGACCCGTTTGTTTACTTGCACTTTCTGGTGGGGTTGGACTTTTGCAAGAATCGGGGGCCATTGAAGCGTTTTTTTTATAAATAAAAAAAAGTGTCCAATGCGGGAATCGAATCCGGGTAGTAGCGGTCGAAAACCAACAGTAACGGGCAACAGTAACAATATGTTACTGATAACCCTCAGCCATTTATCGAAACAAACAATAGTGTAACCAAACAATAAATAAAAATGTATTTGTATTTTAAAAGAAATATAAAATTATAGTTTGGCGTTTCAAGTTAAATATCAAGCCTTTAAAATCGATACGATTGAAATTAACGCTGGAAAATCCGTAGAGGACAATATTCCGAGGTATAAATACGAACTCGCTTGAAATACTTCGCATGTGTGTGATTAGTCAATTAATAATGTAAACAAATTATACAGTTCACAACTACAAATTAGGCCGCCGGGAAATAATTTATTATTTATTGCTCCACTTGGCAATTAAATCTTTTATCTTTTTGGTGTGTGGCGTAAGAGTACATTGATTTGATTGGCTGGCGCTATTACATGCCACACCCCTTCAGCCTGCTGCAGTGGTCCCCACAACAAGGTTTGAAAACTTTATAAATTTATAGTTTATATCGTTTATAGTGTGTGTTAATATTTATATTGTTTACAATTTATATATAGGGGGTCGGTGGAAAGATGGTCTAAACCGTTGGTTTTGGACCGCTACGACTCAGGATCGAATCCCGAATTGAGCACTTTGTGTGTTCAGTTGAGGATAGGAATAATTGGGACTGTAAATAATAGGGCCTTCTTGGGCCTTCTCAGAGACTCTAAATTGATGAGGGTTGACTTTATAAATGCATTAGGTTAAAGATATTTAGAAATATCTCAGGGGGGTGGGTGGAAGGTTTTCAAAGCCATTGGTTTTCGACCGCTACGATCCGGCATCGAATCCCGCTTTAGGCACTTTTTATAATTATAAAAAAATATTCTCCAACGGCCTCCGATTCTTGCAAAATTCCAACACCACCAGCGAGTGTAAATAATAGAACGGGGCTCTGACACATTTGTAAGAGCAAAAGTCGAGCTGCTTTTCATGTGTGTAGACATGTGGTGCACTTACAGTAAAAATCAGTCGCTAACTTCTACGCACCATGATTATCATGGTTTGTATACCACGTGTACTAGGGATAATAATAAAAACAATTCATATAGAGGGAGTTGGTGGAAGGTGGTATATAAACTGTTGATATTTGACTGCCATGACCCGAGAAATTGTTTCAATGTCTCTTGGTTCTTGTAAAATTCCAACCACGCTAGTAAGTGCAAGTAAGCGAACGGGCTATATGGAATACCTGTAAGAAATATAAACTATTTTAGACGGGTATAATTCTTTTCAAAATTGAACAATTTTCTACTGCCCTTACTGCAATTATAAAATAATGGGATGGTCTGGGATTTCAGTGATGAACCCTCCCAGCGATTTCGTTAGTTTAATCTACCATACTGCTCTAATATTGTATTTTTGTGATCACTGAGTTCACCACTGATAAGCCAAACCCTTTCCTTTATAATTGAGTAAGGGCAGTATGAAACTGTTTAGTTTTGAAAATAATCTTACCCGTATAAAATAGTTATTATAACAGATGACGTGTTAATGCATTATACTTGTAACTGCAAAAGTTCAACTTCTCTACACATGGGTAGATCTGTGATGCACTTGCAGTAAAAGCTGTCGATAACTTCTATCCACCTGATTATCATGGCCTCTGCGACGTCTACTAGGGATAATATAAATAATCATCCATTTGTTAGAACAGTGCTCGTTGATACGCACAAGTGTGTCGTTAGATGTATTGCTAAATATCTCGACACATTGATGCTATTAATCTTCTAGAATAGGTTCTAGAAAGTACATTTTAATTCAAGCAATAGTTTTATATTTAGTTGTAATATAGTATGATTCACGCCCGCGCGTACATACGCCGAATGCATATATATATATATTAAGAAAAAGGCATCTCCTTATCGTGCAACTGAAAGTTGCTAATGGCTTGCGCCATCTATCGGAATAAATATCAACTATTCTAGTTGATTTTTAATTATTCCAGAATTGGCCAAATACCCATTCTTGATTAATCAAGAAAAGCTAACCACGGACGCGTTTCGGGCTGTTGGCCCTCATCAGCGTGGTGCAAGCTGTACCTCAACGACCAAAAAAAAAAAGGTCATTAAGGCATCCTGAAAAATCATTAAACGGGTAGTTAAGGCCAGAATTGCGTGAGAACGCTACACAAGTGAAAAAATAGTACAAATGTAATATTGTACTGGGATATGGTGCATAAATTAAGAAAAAGGCATCTCCTTATCGTGCAACTGAAAGTTGCTAATGGCTTGCGCCATCTATCGGAATAAATATCAACTATTCTAGTTGATTTTTAATTATTCCAGAATTGGCCAAATACCCATTCTTGATTAATCAAGAAAAGCTAACTACGGACGCGTTTCGGGCTGTTGGCCCTCATCAGCGTGGTGCAAGCTGTACCTCAACGACCAAAAAAAAAAAGGTCATTAAGGCATCCTGAAAAATCATGAAACGGGTAGTTAAGGCCAGAATTGCGTGAGAATGCTTAAAGAGCTAATTTTGCTAGAAATCTCTCTAAATATATTTTAAAAACCTTTTGCCCAAAAGCTAGTTTTATTTATTCGAAAGTACAACTTACCTAATAATACTAAAAAACTGCTCCCACTTCTGAAAAGCAAACTGTAGAAAAGGAAACTAAATATATTTGAAAGTTCAAGTAAAGTTCATAAAAATTCATAAAATCATAGGTAAGGAAATAAAAATATATTATTTTCATTGCATTTTCTAGTGAGAACTGACTCAAATGGTTAGAGCCATTATCCCTAAAATGTTATTCAACCTGAGTAAAGTAGTATGTTTGTTAGTTGAATAAACATTCATCTATTATTCAACTAGCATATCTTATATTATAAAAAATAAACTATTCAGCGCCACAGTTTCTTATTTCAAGCAATTTTTACCTCAATTCTTCCTGCGGCTGGTTATTAGTTATTAAGCAAATGCTCGAAGAGCAATATTTGTAAATATGTTATTATTATAAAGTAATACTTAAAGCCTCCCCGCATAAGTTTCTTTTTTTTTTTGTGAAAATCAATATTAATTTCAAAGAGAAATATGTACTATTTCTAACTTTTTGGATGACGTATGAAAAGGTTGAATATATGAAGAGTAATGGTCTATATATGATTGGATGACGTATGAAAGGGTGAAAATGTGAAGAGTAATGGCGAACGGAAAAATAAAAGTGTCCAGGGGCGGGAATCGAACCCACAACCTTCTGCTTACCGGGCAGGTGCCATGTCCACTAGGCTACCCTGGACGTATTTTTCCGTTCGTAACTAATACTTAAAGTAACTTTGTATTATATGTTATTATTGTTCATTCAAAACTTATTTCCATTGTTTCCCTAAATATATTCCTCAAGAATTTCCTATTAAAGTGCCGGATATAAAATCAGAATCGCCAAAAACAATTTCAGAGCTCTATTGTGGAATAAAATAAAACCTCTGGAGGTATAATCACTGATAAGCTGAGTTATTCCAATATTTGTCACATTGCAGTGTAATTGGGAGTAAGAATTTTAATAATTAAATAACAGAGAAATATTTAGTGTATGTGTGTGATAAATAGTTTATTTTTAAAAATGCGAATTAATTTTAAAGTAAAAAATATCAGGGTTCCAGGCATACACACACACACACACACACACACACACACACACACACACACACACGTTTCTTTTAAAAATATTAATTCATAAATCCCTAGATTTTGGTAAAGTAAACTAGAGAGCTATGAATTAAACTTTTAGAAGAAAATTATCCATGAAGAGTCTGATATATCCATCTTAACATTGATACAAAGTATTAATTCATTGAATTATGGTAACGAATGGTGCGGGTATGACCTGTAGTTTTATATTCAGTTTGTAAATAATTCTTCGGTAAAGGGAATACACACAACCTCTATCGCAGTTTGCCAGCAGTAAAGGTATTGAGTAATTTTATCACAGAGAAGGAAATAGAAGGAGAAGTTAGAGAATAAAAACCTACCAGAATTTCCAGTGAGGAAGGTCTATAGGGAATTGAAACATTAGGAGAGCTAGGGAAGTTTTTTTTAACTTCACGTCAGTCTTTAATACTGAAAGCTTTATCACTCGTTTTAGAATCACCGTGAGAGAGACACCTTTCCATTTTAATTCCTAAATTATAGTCAAATGCATGTTCATGTAGAATTCTTCATTAATATTTATGTAACGCTAGAACATTAATCTGACTCACTAATAGCAGATATCTTTCGGGATATATATTAACCCTTTTTCTCTCAGCCACAAACTCCACTGTCCAAAGTGTCTCTTACTTCTAGAACACTTCTGCGTGTTATTTTGAACCTTTAACCTGAGATTATAATGCGCTCGCGTATGATTTAAAATACAATAATACCTATTCCGATTCAATATGATGTGTATTTTAATAATTATCGATGATAGCCGAAGAAAGCAGAGAGAGATGTTGTTACCTATATGTAAATTATATCGTGGGTTTGACTTTTCTTTTTATATCTGCTATCTAATGTTCTTTGTATAAAGTTTGTGTGGCACTCTGAAAGAAGTTTACTCGTATGTTAGCGGCACTAGGGCAAGTCAAGTCTCATCTTAGGGGCACTGGGGCAAATTTATTCGTATGTTATCGGCACTGAAGGAAGTTTACTCTTATGATAGCAGCACTGGGGCAAGTCTACTCTCATCTTAGAGGCACTGGGGCAAGTCTATTCTTATGTTAGCAGCACTGTAGAACGTATACTTTTATGTTAGCGGCACTGGGGCAAGTCTACTCTCATTTTGGCAGCAATGGGTCAAGTTTATTCGTATGTTAGCAGCACCGTAGAAGGTATACATACTCCTATATATTAGCGGCACTGAGGCAGGTCTAATCGTATTTTAGCGGCTTTTACTAACGTCACATGCTTAGCATGCCTATCAGTGGAAGGTTTGATTTTTTTATTCATATCAGAGAATTAAAAAATGGGCATATTTCTATTTAGACATATAATGGGCGGCCCATCGAGCAAAAGGTGCTTCGATGATCCTTCACCCCTGATTTAATAAAGGCTCATTTTAGTGGTTTAGATACCAAGGTGAAAAGAGCCTTTTGTTGAATGATCAGTGTTATATAGCTAAATATAAGGTGTGTGCCTATTACAAAAAAATCAAAAGACATGACAACTCATTTTATATAAAAGAGTTGCCGTGTTTTATGTTTTTTTTTTCTTTTACTAATATTTTTTTTTTTGTAATTTGCCGTAGTCGCAATCTTGTGATAATAAAGAAGATGCCCTGTTCACACTGTTCCTTTTTTCACTTGATTTTTCAAGCTTAGGTAGAATTAGGTCTCGTAGAACGCGTGATTTGGTAAATAAAGCGAATTTAAAATTTGTGTTTAGAGATGCTATTTTTGTGCCCCTTTAATTCACCAACATCTCCTTTGTAAAAATTGGTTTCAAAAATTCGGATGAATTCCATGGACAGAAAAATTTTAATTGTATCAAATACTAGCTGATAGACCCGGGCAACGCCCAGGTTTTACCCGATTAAATGTTTTTATTCAAATACTATTCGTTACAATTATAAATTGGCGCCGTGGATGTCACTCTTGTGAAACGTCCCGCTCCAAACTTTGTGTCAGAGAAGCGATATTTTTATAAAGAGATGATCTGGCTTTGTGTCTTCTGCTCGAATGAATGTTTTTCTGTTAGAATTTTGTTCCTGCACACTAAAAATGAACTGGCTTCACCCTTGGTCTCAGCTTTTTGGGATTTTTCCCGATATAATTTTGTATCTGATAATCAAACATGATACAGCAATATTGTCACCATCATTTTCTGACTAAAATAACAACTATTTTTGCCCAGAACCTGTTAATTTTATTTTTTATTGGCTAAAAATCCGATAAATATATTTTCCAGATTTTTCTCTATGTCCTGTCGATACACGTTTTACATGTACATTAGGTCAGCTGATATTGCCTCCCATCTTCACCGCTAGAGGCGCTGCTTTCAAGCGAAAAGGCAAATTTGCAAATAACTCGAAGAAAATTCGGGATAGAGACCTGGAATTTTCACTATAAGTTTTTCCAGATTCTACTCTATATACTGTTAAAATTTCAGTCAGATTAGTTACGTATTGTGGACGTGTATAGCCGACATAGATACCCACATACATACATACATACATACACTGACTTTTATATATATAGGGATTAATCAATTTCAATGAATATTGTTTCTAGAATGCAGGACGAAATTGCGTTTTTTGCGCTTTCCAACTCTGTTATTCGATAACCATTATGTTCAATATAGAATGTTCATCGAATGTACTTATTTTCTAAAAAATAAAACGTATGAAATATAAATTGTCCCTCTACCAATTGAGTCATAACCCAACACTCTATTAAATACAGATAGACCTTTTCGAATTTGCAGAAAAGGTGTTTTGTGGAAAATTCAACAATTCTATTCTACGCATTTTTAAAAATGAAAATAAACGCAATATTTGCATTATCTTAATGAGTAATATGCTCTCTGCACATACCTATTCGAACTGTAACGAGTTTTGATATCTTCACTAGGCGCTAAAATGTCTTCGAATAACTAACGAGAAGAACTTGGATGACTTTAGAGAGAGCAAATGTTCGTGGCATTGCTTCTAAAGTGGCTTAGGAATATGAAGGCAGCAATTCATCTCGCCTCACATCCATTATCACCAGCGGCGATGGGGTTTACGAGTCCCTGGAGACCATCTTGGAAAGCTACGACCGTTGAATAATATAGAACTGAGCTCCTTTTGAGGTAGATTTCTTGGATCACTGCTTGTGAGGCAACTGAAGAAATACATAACGAAAATATATCTCCTCAATATAGAACTGAATGTTTCTGATCGACATCAATAGGAATTATATGAACTAATGGTTATTTTTTATTTGAGAAAAATTTTCGGAAAATATTCTAATAATAAATCAAGAAAAATAATCATTGTTATGGCATTCAAGCTGGTGATTTTAGAGATGTTATGAAAGATCAAAGTCTAATTAAGGTGGTCATAGAGGCTTCTTGATGCATCATCATGAAAAAAGCTAATAGATATTTGAACTCATGGGATATAAAAAAATTCTAAGATCTCTCCGGAGATTAATTTAAGAAATTTAAAGAAAAATTAAGATATTTTAAGCAAAAATATTCTGTTCATCGTGAATAGGATACATTATAAAGAAAAAATAGGAAGGAATAGGACCATCATTCATATCAGAATAAAAATATCCGAGGTTGAATATATATGTACTGTGTGAAGGTATGATTAATTATACAGCGGATTCTTCCATATGCCTCCTAACCGAATAGCTACCACCTCTCTAGGTGGAGCCATTGTAAAAGCAGAATGGTCTTTACCCGATCTAATCCAAATTAAAATGAGAGATCACCTTTAGGACAGACCGGGAGTATTTATGTTTTAAGGAAATATTTCTTTGGTAGTACTACAGCGATATATATATATATATATATATATATATATATATATATATATATATATATATATATATATGAAAAAATAGTACAAATGTAACATTGTACTTGGATAAGGTGCGTAAATTAAGAAAAAGGCATCTCCTTATCGTGCAACTGAAAGTTGCTGATGGCTGGCGCCATCTATCGGAATAAATATCAACTATTCTCGTTGATTTTTAATTATTCCAGAATGGGTATTTGGCCAATTCTGGAATAATTAAAAATCAACGAGAATAGTTGATATTTATTCCGATAGATGGCGCCAGCCATCAGCAACTTTCAGTTGCACGATAAGGAGATGCCTTTTTCTTATATATATATATATATATATTAAAATAATGAAAGCATATCCTGACCAAGAGCACATGTGCTTTTTAGATGGCAGAGCACCATCTAGTGGAACAGAAATTAACTAAACATTGATTTAACCTGTTCCCTTATATTTGGCCAAACCATTTTCTTGTTGAATCAAGAAAAGCCATCCACTAACGCGTTTCGCGCTGTTAGCTCTGGTCAGCGTGGAACAGGCTGTATAATATTTTTGGCCCCAGAGGCTTCTCGAGAAACCAGGAAAAGGGTATTTTAATGTCAAACTTGCTTATATATGTTGTTTTGATTTTTTAACCTGATAAATAAATTCTACAACAAAACAACCATTTGATGTCCTCAGACAACTCTATTCAACAATTCGACATGTAAATAGCCACGAAAAGGTAACTCGTGAACTGTGCTCAAATGTAAAACCTGGAAACTGAAACACAATTCAAAAATTAAATACCAACATATTAAGGTATTATGAAAAAGGCATCTCCTTATCGTGCAACTGAAAGTTGCTGATGGCTTGCGCCATCTATCGGAATAAATATCAACTATTCTCGTTGATATAATAGTTGATATTTATTCCGATAGATGGCGCAAGCCATCAGCAACTTTCAGTTGCACGATAAGGAGATGCATTTTTTATTATTTATACACCTTAGCCCAGTACAATATCACATTTGTACTATTTTTTCATATTAAGGTATGTAAAAAAAATAGAAAATTGGAATAAAAACAAAATATTGGAATTTCTGACTTCTCATATGAGTATTTAATGGCAGAGCGCCATGTCGAAATATTAAATTATTATAATATATAATAAATATATACATGGCTGAATAATAAACCAACAGAATATTAAAGTTTATCTCTATATAGAGATAAAAATGTTTATTTTCATAAAAGTCGGAAATTATTTCTGAAGACACGCTAGGGCTAAGACAAAAAATAAGAGAAAAAAATCTCAAACAAATATAAACTTTCTCAACTAATCTTTCTCTTATTGGAGTGAAGAGTTTTTATAAATATTTTTCTATTTACAAGAGACGCTCCAGAAATAATGCCTGTTTGTCCTTAACTCGAATAATATCTGACCTATTTTATTCATATTTTCATATTTTGTGAATTTAATCTTTATCCGATAGTTATCCATTTTGATATCAGATACCTTAAGTAAAGGTATGGAATGAAGACAAAAACAAAGAGCCTCTATTAAATTTTTTTGAATAAAGAGATGTTCAGCCTGAGAGGTTCACCAGAGACTGGAAAATGTATATGAAGAAGCCACAATCACCTAAGCAATGTAAGAAGATGGATGTAAAGATTTCAAAGTGGTGAGAACTTTCGAATGACAAACCATCTAATGTGAAACCGTCGACTGTAACCAACCCTGAAAACGAAGACAAGGTTGATGCCCTTATCCATTATGATCGAGGATTAAATATCAGAGAGTTGTTTAGTATATTATATGTTGGATATAATACAATAGTAACATTTATTGAACATCTAAGTTATAGAAATATATGCCTAAAACCGGTTCCAAGGAAACTAAGCCCTGATCAGTGTTATCAAAGGGTTCAACTATTCCATGAGATACTAGATCTCTATGAGACCGAAAAGGACACTTTTCATATATAAAGAATAAAGATGAACCCTGGGCATATCTTAGTTATCCAGAAACTAAAGCACATTTACCATAATGTCATCATCCCAGCTCACATAAGAAAACATACTCAAAGTGCAGAGGTCATTCAAAAAGGTGATGGAAACTGTATTTTTGGACATGCGATGTGTAATACTGATTAATATTCTTTAATAAGGTAGCACTGTGACCAGTTCTCGCTATGTTATAACTTCAAGATAGCTTGGGAAATCTATTTTAAAAATAATAGACCAGAGAGTATTTTTCCAGACTTCAGAGGCTATTGGGCAAAGGTATTGGTCACTGGATCCATAACCTTCAAACAGCACGGATTTACCATTTTGAGTACTACTTGAGTACTACAGGAAGTAAAACGAGCCATAAAGACATGGTTGAGAAAACTGATTTACAGCATGGGTTCAACGCTGGAGGAAATGTATAGACTCCGTTAGAAAATATTTTGAATAATACCATTATGTTTATAAAAATTTGAATCAAATTATTTTGCACTTTTCGAGTTATGACCAAACAGGAATTACTTTTAGAACAACATATGTATATAAGATATAATTAGTATTAAATTATTTATATTCATTATATTATATTATCCATTGAGCATGTGGGAATAGAAATAACATGTAAAAGTGATGACGTTTCCAATAATATTAAGGCAATGATGATTGCATCTGAAAATTAAAGATATTATAAATTAAGATCTTTAAAATTTATATTTGAGCCTCTCAAAAGCGCCCTATTAAGCAACTACCTTCATAAGCGACCACACACTTTTATAAAATAAAACAAATAAATAGCCTGATCCAACCTCTAATTAACAACCGCCAGAGGCTAAAAATATCCATATTTATTAGATGGTCTCTCATGGGAGGTTTTATTGTTCACAGACAAGTTACTCAGGAACTAACTAAAATATAAAATACAATTAATCTTCATCCTAAATACCCCATAAATATAAACAGAGAACGGTGGTTCTGTTTTTAGATAAAAAAAAGTTTATTTATGAAAGAAAAATTCTCCACAGGTATTGGAAGACGTAGGATTATTGGCCTTCTATATGTCCTCATAAATAAAATCTCTTTTTTCGTCCTTTTTAATCCCGCGAAGCAGAACAATGCTTAAAGAAGAGCTTCGATTTTTGATGCAGACAAAAAGAATTGGAAATCGATGCGTGTGGAGTCGAAAGCGATGACATTTTACTCCGGATTTGACCACTTGTTCCTCAGCAGAAATACAATTTTTGCCCCTGAGAAATAAAGATGCATTTTAAATCTCAACCTTACCTTGCCAAATTGTACCTCTCTAGAGAATATTCGAAGAGGTAACTTGTTTGCTTCTATTTTCATATTCTTTCTTGATTTATTCTTTCTTCTATTCAAAGTCAGATAAGCTTATTATATTTTATATACAATATATATATATAATGTTTTTTTTTCTATATTGGAATATATATTGGAAAAATGTAATATATATACAGATAAAGATACAATGTAAAGGATAAATGGTAAAATGGTTTCGAATATATTTGCGGATATTGAAACATTATGGTGTTAGAATGTATTATATTCGATGATATATAGTTTTGATTCATTTAATCAAGATATATATACATTCTTTATTGAATAGATCTTCTTATATATAAAAGTCAATGTCTGTTGTTTGTTTCGCGATAAACTAAAAAACTACTGAACCAATTGGTATCAAATTTTGCATGTCGCTTTTTATAGCGAGGAAATTTTCGGCTACATTTTGATTAGTATTTTGGCTATTTATTTTTGATGGGCATCGCAGTCAAGATCCATCGCAGTCACTCACTCAACTTAGGTAATTTCAAGGGTTAATGCGCTGGAGGGGGTACCTCGGGGGTTGGGTGGAAAAGCTGCCATCTATTTAAACTATATTGATTTTGAAACAACTAAATGTATTGCAAAAAATAATCAAATACCTAAACACTAACATAATACAATTTTTGCCATCACACACACTTTTTGCCTGGGGTTTATGTGTGACTTCTGTATTGCTATTCTATGGCACTTCTATTATTTAATATTGATATACTTTCAGTATGAAGGAAATTTCACTCGGGGGGGATTCTCGGGTGAAGGCGAGTCATTCGTCTAGTATATAATAAAGTTGAGAGAGGATAATATTCATGAAAAAAATTAGTACATATATTTTTGATATGCATTAAAACGATTTATCTTCTTTATATTACTCCAGTATATAAAAACGTGTTATGATAAGGAATCAGCCACAGCACCAGTTTTGGCAAATTTATACAAAAAGCCGACTTGTAATATCATGGTTCCAGGCTTTGCCTTTGTCAGTACAGAGGCGGCTTCTTTATCATTCTTTACCAATACGTTGTGTACTGGGGTGATTAATTAATTGTATTTTTTTAATGCATTTTTAAAGAGAGATGTCACCTTTAGTTGCGAAGTTATATATCTTCTACTCTTTTGATTTTCTAATACCCCGCAGGCATCTTTCGATAGAGTTTGAACTATAATGGAGTTAGAATATTTTAGCGATTGTTTAGTGCGTTCTGGAATGCGGTAAACAGGATCGTATACATTTAAATTTCACATAGAAGCCTATTCTGATTGATTTCATTAAACAATATTTTTAAGATGTGAAAATATTGACTTCAAAGATAACATGGTAAAGCCAAAGATTCGAAATTTTAATGTTTCCGAGTTATGAGTGTTTTTTCAAGAAAGATTTAAAAAAAGAGTTATAATCATTAAAAAAAGGGAAACAAAATGTCAATATAACATATGTATTCAAATATTAATCTGAGATTTACTTGAGAAATCTAGGAAAAGTACTTATAACAAGATGAATAAAAGGTTGCAATGAAGTAATAATAGTAATAATAAAAGTAATTACGAATTTTTTTTTCAAAGGCTTATTCTGGCTTGAATAAATCCTTGAATAGTTCATCGTATGTGCGACCAGGCTAACACATTATCAATTTTAATTTCGCAAGATATTTTTGGATTTGTCTATATATTTTTAGGATTGCCTATATATGATTTTGTTTTTCTTTATAATATGCTTCATTGATACATTATAGGATGGACTAACGACATATTAAAGACTATACTCAGTGTTGTTCCGAGTGAAAATTTCGGATACGTCTCCAAATATATATATTTTATGATACCAGAATCAAATAAAACATAATAATTTTGATAGAGCTGGAAACTTAGACAATAATTATTTCTCAACGATATATACAATCGAAAATAATTATACATAAAATGCTTATTATCCCACGATTCAACCTAAAATTTACATAACTGAGGGATGTCACAGCGAACAAAATGGTTAATAGTTAAAAAACGATCATTTTAGATATACGAGTTTATTCTGCGATAAATTGAAAAAGTGAAAGCAATCCCTCGAAATATTTTGGGAAAAAAATGGGGTTTCTTTCACAGATCCAGGTACGTCTTTTATATAAAGTGGTTGGGAATCAATACTCTATATCGTCGGTAGAAATCGAAACTCAGTTTCAAATCTATCGTTTATATACTTTTTTCAATTTCAAATTCAAATTTATGATAGAGCTCTCGAAACATTTACATAAATCCAAAGCGACAAGAGAAAATAAACATATTGGTCTCAGACACTATGTAGATACAAGGTAAAAATATTTCCACATAAGTAGACATGTGTGATTTCGATTAAAAAAAACGATAAATCGCAAAACAAAATCCTGAATAGTAATCAACATGGATCGATTATATTCAAATTTGATATAAAAAGAGATAGAATAATCTTTTATTGTGGATTATGTGGCCACTGACATGCATCGGACCTGGAGGCTGTTGGGCTCTGCGCTGCCTGGAGTATAGGAGCTCCATCTTTGCTTCCTTCCTGTGGTGAATCTGTATAAGACCGGTAGTCTTAATAAAGCTGTATGTGTGTGTTTAATATTTTTCGCGAGTAGGGTCATGATAAAGTACTTTTTGATCGTGTTTGTTTCATCGTAATATAGCAACATACTGCTGTACGTGATCTTGTGGCTTTGAAATAGAATCAGCAATATACTTTGTTATATTTTGAAAATAGAGCAATCCATAAATCTATCTTTAATTAAAAAGGCATATATTGGATCAAACAATCATTTATTTCACCAATATTTCAGTTGGCGTTCAACACTGTTGACGTTATGTGGCGCTGAGTTTGTTGTTGACACACATTAAATATGTTATAACACCTTGATAAAGGTTGGCGTTCAGCCAACTGAAATATTGGTAAAATAAATGATATTTTGATCCAATATATGTTTGTGTTTTTTATGTCCAATGTTTTTTTTTAATTAAAAACATTATTATATATATACACTTTTGAAAATAGAGCAAACCATAAATAAATATTTGAATGAAAAGGCATATATTGAATCAAAATATCATTTATTTTACCAATATTTCGTTGGCTGAACGCCAACCTTTAAACAAGGTATTATACCATTTTAATATGTGTATTCATAAAGGTTGGCACTCAGCCAACTGAAATATTGGTACAATAAATGATAATTTGATCCAATAAATGATTTTTTATTTAGATATATATATAGACATTCTAATTTGAGAGAGACAAGTGAAAATATATTACAAAGACAAATACTGTTAAACCTCTGATGATCGGCACATCTAATCAGTTTTTGAATATTATCATTATTTTTTATAGTAAACTAGACGAATGACCCGGGCAACGCCCGGGTTTACACGATTAAATGTATTTTACATATGGAAGATGGACGTAGTTCCCGGAGGTCACCCGCGAGGCTTTTTTGGCACTTGGCACAGCTGTGTCACCAACGCCAGGACCGCGCGCGGTGGGAACTTGAACTGGCCAACCGGCCGGCAGCCGGACGATTTCATTTTCTCGGAGGAGGGGGGGGGGGGGGGGGCAGGGAAGTCACGTGCTCGCCGGCAGCCAATGGGCGCCCCCCGCCGTCAGACCGCCACGCGTTCTAGAGGGCGCTGCTCGTGAGCTAAGTAGAATAATTTGAATATATAGTTTTAATAATTGATTTATATATTTTTTAAAATAGCCTATCGTCATCCCCGTTATTTTTACCTATGTATGGAAATTTTGGTTTGAATTAGTGAACTACTGCGAATTTGTATACCGTGCATACAAACAGACCAACAGACCAACAAACATACAAACATTCATTTTTAGATATATAGAAGTTGTTCAGGCCATGATAATCATGGTGGATTGATTAAGTAAAAATGCACAACAAACTATTTTTAACGACTTTCCTCAAAGTATATTTTTATTTTTCTTCAAACGAGGATAAAATATTTTTGTTGAAAGTCGAGAAAATGGAAACTCTTCTGGCCGAAGTGTCTGGTTATTTCAAAAACACTGTTTATGAATGTGAAAAGCAGTTCGACCTTTGAACTTACAAGTAAGCCATAACCACTTTTGTTACTTGTATCCATTTGTGAAATAGGACCTTTGCAAGAATCGGGGATCATCAAACAATTCATTTTCTTTAGAGAAAAAAGTGTCAAATGCCGAACATAATCCCAAATCGTGGAATCAACAGTTTATGCCATTTCTCCATCAACCAATCAGTGGCAACCTTTATGATATAGAAAATTAGCAATAATTTTAAAAAACCTTAACCTTCAATAAGAACTCATCTCCAATAATGACATATAGTATCCAAGTGTTTGAATAGCCTCTAAATGTGAGTTTCTATGGCAGGACTACTTAAAGAGTTAGTTTTTAATATTCAATTTTATCAAATATTTATCAGGTAAAAATATTTTTAAATTTGATCTTTTTATTTTATATAGAGTGATGGACTAATTAAAATTTCACCTGACACAGGTATGTATGCATTTATTGCTCTATTCTAGTTTTGAGTATATTTTAATCTTCGAAGTTTTTATTCTGCGAATGATTTTATTTTATAAATATTTCGATTGTGCTGCGTGAATGCGTGAATAAAGATTGTAAAGTACAAATTAGACTAGGTCTCTATTTAATGCGGGATATTTTCAAATGTCGTTCTACAATCATAAGCCGCATTATAATGTATCATGATAGATATTAGAAAATAATATTTATCGCAAGAATCACATTGCCAAAAACCAATTATTACTATATATTATTTTAAATATTCTTGCATTATCCATGATATTTGTATCTCAGATATTATGTAATAGCATATACGAATAATACAAAAATACCAAATATTCCCCATCTCTTTGTATCAATATATAAGCAGTTTTATACCTAGCCTTTCATCGGAATAACAAATCACATTTTGAAAGTCAAAATAAACCTAAAACCAAAATAACGATGTAAGGAAAGGATATATAAAAATTGAAATATATCAAACGTATTTTCAAAAACGTTTCTTTTATGCTTAGAATAATTACCTGTGCCAATATAGAGCATGATATCTAGAATATATATGTTTAAAATAATATATAAAATATATTATTAACATAACGCACGATTAAAGTGAATTATATATTTCTCAATATTTTCTAAATAACTAATCAAATGAATATTTTAACAAAAATACCATTTAAATACTGTTTTGAATTTTTATTTATTTAACTGTTGCAAACAAGAAACGCTCTATCCGATCTGGATAATTGCGCGTGAAACTATTTACAATAATTCATATTGTAGTATAGTAGGTAACAGAATTATCAAAAAGAAAATAAACAATTAGGAAAAATATAATTTTGAATGAATTTCGAGATATCCCAAAGGTATAAATATATATAGAAGAGAGAGAGAGGTTTCCTAGATTTTCAGAAAATTCCATTGTTATTCGATACATTTTATTTTTTAAATCCAAATAAGTTGGTTCAGAAAAGTCGTCGTTATAGCCGGGTCAACAGGATTACGCTAACTACTGTATTTATAGAAGAAGCAATTGGACCAATAGGGAGACGAGCAGACGATGACAGGCAGCCAATCAGGGAGCAAGGGAATAAAAAAAAAATGTTGCCGAATATCTTTTGTTTTTCTCTCCAAACATATTGGATCATATTCTCGTTGGTGCCAACTTGTTATATTCCTCAATCTCTATCAAATATATTTTCGTTTTGAAATAGAACTTACTGCTTTGTTTGGAGAAATAGTTCTTGATGATTAGGTAAATAGTGTTTCAATTGAATATCTTATATGATATATAGGCGTTTATAATGCATTTATTAAAGTTGCCATTATTTTTTGCTATCATAAATATTATACTTCAGTACCTCATAGAGAGAATATATTATATAATAATATAATAATATAAATATATTATAACAGCGCGAAACGCGTTCGTGGATGGCTTTTCTTGATTTATCAAGAAATTGGGTTAGCCAAATCTCACGGAGCAAGTTAAATAAACGTTTAATTTTTGATCCACTAGTTGGCTCTCTGCTATCAAAAAAAGCACATGTGCTTATGGTCAGGATATGCCTTCATTATTTTTAATATATATATTGTAGCGTGGTTAATTTGTTATTCACATGGTTTTATGTTCTAGATTGTATTAGATTTACATAGTTTGGCTTGAATTGTGTCATTGCTATATAAATGCGCGTGGATATAATTTAGAAGTAGACCGTTGTTACAGAGAATACAGTTTGTTCGTGTTTACCTCGCCTAGCGTCTATTTTTTAATGCGACGATATTATAAATGTGCTTAAGTGCATTTTCTTTCAAAACATAAAAACTTTGGATTTATTTTATCTTTTCTGCGCTGATCGAGAAAATATCGAGATCATTGAATATGAAACAACATCAGTTTTTGGAAAATCAAGACAAATAAGCTAATATGTACACCATGATTTTAATCTATTATCCTCATTAGAAAAGGGAAATGGTTCCTCTTTTATGTGTCTATATAGAGATTGTTCTTCAGAATTTTCACTATTTTGACCATTGATCGCCCCTACCACTTCACCAGATTAAATCCCTTTTTTTTAGAAATTTCGGGGACCGATATGATAACTCTTATTTTAGAATTTCATAAAAATTGAAGCCCTTCCCGGAATGATGAGGTCAAACCCCGTATTTTCCGATTTTTTTTAAACTGGCGATTCGATTTATTAAATGATCTAAATATTTGCACATGAACATTTGATTTATATATTTTAAGTTTGTTAGTGACTCATCTACCTTATCTGAAAAGGGTTTGTTTTCTGATTTAGGGTCCATATTAGTAATTTTATTATATTATTCATTACTTCCTCATTAGGAACAACCTTTAACAAATTTGTAATTTGCCGAAAATCAATATTTAGTATAATTAAGATATCACATCAAACATTTTATCCTCATCACGTTTCGTCTATTTTTCTCCCATCTTGAAATATACCAATCTTTTCAGATTTTGGGTACTCTAGTGAAAATTCAAATAACAGACTGGCTAAAAACTTCGCTACTTTTTACTCCTGGAGAAAATCTCTATGAAGACGGAGCAATACCAGCCGAACTATTTTATTTATCTACAAAAGTTCTCGTTCTCAAAGAGGTGTTGCTTATCAGAATAGGACAATTCAGGGGTGTTCTACTGCATTATTTGAATCTTTCGTTTTCACTATAGTTTTGTCCAGTTAATGTTTGTTCAACGAATATTTTTCGAGTAATAGTTATCAGGATTATATTGTTTTTCCTCCTAATAGAGTAGTAGTATTGTTAATAGATATTCATTAATATATTTTCATGATCGCTATCATAACTATTTTCTGACTCCAAAAATATGCAAATTAATTTGTTATTCATCTAATATCTATAAGATTTGAATAGCCAATATGTTAATTGATATCGTCCCAGATACTTGTTGGCGAAATATCTTTAAGATTAACTGAATACCTTTGATATAAATATAGAGATGGGTATAATAAACACCCATTGAACATTTTTAGCCATTTATATACAATAGGATTCCATTTAAGACATGGTCTATTTAAAACAGGTTTTATTGATGAAAATTTGGTGAAAATGGAAATGTTCTTTTAACTCTTTCACTGTCAAACAAGCTAACATGTGCCACCAGACAGTGCCGATACCATATGTGTATACCTGCCTCTGTTGCCGGCATTCTGTTTTTAAAACTAGTTCGTCCAACAAAAATACAATCTATATAAAAAGTCGAGACCTCAGTCATTTGTGACTAGGTAACAACATATGTTTCCCATGATACCAGCAAAGTTAAAATAAAATGCAGTTTGAACCAGAAAAATGATACTGGATCTAAAATCACCCACAAGAGTATTATAGGCTCCTGAGGAAAGACTCATAATGACAAGCTGGTGTTTGAGTAACCGTATGCTCAGAATCATACGCAGGCGTGTGGTTGGCATAGAAAAGGTGAAAGGACACATCTCGCGTTTAAAAAAATGGAAATCATTAAGCGTAATTTAGATTTTATTATATTTTACTAACGAACATTCGTTCTGAAAAATTGTTACTTCTATTGGAATCTACAAGGAAATCGCCCCAGCTCTGAAATATTTAGAATTTTTAACCACCCAAATTATTTAAATTTACATACAGGTGGCGCTACGGCACAACCTACTATGAGCGACCTAGTAATATATGACCGCTCCACATGCGACCACTACTTTAAGACCTTCATGATTTTACAAACATAATTCAACCTACAACGAGAGACTCACTCTATTATCAATTCTTTTCAGGATGTTTTTCCCCTGTGAGATGTTCTGGTTAATTTTCAATTCATAATTAATAAAGGGATCCCTTGATTATCTTTAAATGAATTTGCTACCTGCAAAGAGTTTTTAAGCAATAATATAACACAATCCATAGCATTCTCTCACATCACAAGACAACTAAATAAAAACATCGACAAGAATAAAACGTTCTTCTATGAATCATTCGGTGAAATATATATTTTTAATCTGGCCACACACGCCTTTGTTACTTACCAGATATTAATAGTTCTGATGGTTTTTTAATGACGGTAGTTTTCAGGGCGTTTTAATAAAATACAAAGAAATATAGATTCAGCAACTACATCCGGTATTGATTTTATCATTAGGTCATTGTAAAGTGCGACAATTGGGTCGAAATGATTTATTTTAAATTAATCTTGTGCATTGATTAATGTATCGTTTGGTAACAAAAGACGCCATTAAAAAACAGTTACAAGGCGTTAACTTACAACTCCACTTTTTATTCACACAGACTTATCTATAACACTGGAAAGAATAACTTATTCACAGTTAAGTGGTAAAGTACAACTTATGAAAACAATACATAGCGTATTCAATATATTGAGGATGCAAATATTCAGCACAATTTATATTTGAAGCAGAAAATGTGCTCTATGAAAATATATTTGTTAAGTTTCTACAATTACAGTTGCCTATCTTTTTATAGTTTGTTTACATAATTATGGAAAATGTACCTTTAGGTGCACATTATATCGCCCTAGAAAGAAGTATTTATTTTTCTTCTAATAAAAACCAGGACAAGAACTATAAATCCTATTGGGAATTTTTCTCTTTGAACCACTATAATATCAAATAAAAACACCATATCGCCAGAGTAATATTTTATTCGGGATAGAACGTTGTGGCCCACTGTACATATTACATCCCAAACACGATGCGACGCCAGCCATCTTTGTCTTGAGCTCGCTGTACCATCTCGGCCACCGTTATTTCTCTTTTGTCTACTATCGCGTCAAACCATAACAAGAGATTTACATCCTAAGAAGAAAAATACTCATAGATCCATTATATTATCAAACACAAACACTATGTTTCCATAGAATGAAATATTTTGTGTCATCTACGATGGCGTCAAACCAGGACAAGACCTATACATCCTATGGGGAAATTTGCTTTTGGATCCACTATAATATCAAAGACAAACACTATGTTGCCATAGAATGAGATATTTTTGTTTGGTCTACGATGGCACCAAACCAGGACAAGAACTATGCATTTTATGGGGAAAATCTGCTCTTTGAACCACTATGATATCAAACAAAAACAAACACTATGTCGCCCTGGAAGGGAGTATTTCTGTTCCATCTAAGATGGAGTAAACCAGGTCAAGGGCTATATATCCTATGGGGAAATTTTGCTCTTAGATTCATTATAATATCAAAGACAAACTCTTTGTTGCCCTAGAAGGAGTTAATTTTGTTTGGTCTACAATGGTGTCGATCCATAACAAGATATTTATATCCTATGGGGATTTTTCTCTTAGATCCACTATAATATCAAACAAAGACAATATTATGTCGCCCTAAAAGGAGACATTTTTGTTTGGTCTACGATGGCGCCAAACTAGGACAAGAGATTTACATACTATGGGGAAATTTTTCTCTTAGATCCACAATAATATCAAATACAACAGAATATTGCCTTAGAAGTAAGTATTTCCGTTTGATCCACGATGGTGTCAAACCAAGACAAGAGTGAAGTGTTGCTATGACATATGTCCAGGACGATATATTGCTGCGACATGGCTGGGCGCTCTAGAGATATCCGCACGGTGACACTAGGACCGCTGTAATCAGCTGCAGCTGCCACTTCCACCAACCATGAAATTGATTTTGTAACCGGCCTGGAGCGACCCTCTTGTCTTATAAGGAAATTTAGAAAAACTTGCGCAAAATATGCCTTAACCTTCTGGTTGATCCTATTGCCATAGAAATATGGTGATCCTAGCAGCTACTATAATTCATTGTTATGAAACACTATATATAACACTTAACCTGATAATAATAAATAAATAACTTTTGAAAATATTTTTTCTCACATTGAGTTTCTCTTTGGTATTAAATAATGCAACTTCAAACAAATTCCTACAGGCTTATATCAAAGAAATATCGACTACTTCATAACTAGGCTAGCAATATGCAAACAGTCTTAACTGTCAAATATTACATTGATATTTGAATTATTGAATAGCGATTCAGCCTGGTAAAGTTTGCATTTGAAATACAAAAATATAATATAATATAAATAGATGACGCTTATTTTAGCGTTAATTTGGACGGAAGGCGACCTTTATTTCTGTAGATTATTTCCTCTCGGCCAAATTCATCTATATATTGGCCATAGATTTTGTCTAGCCACCTTGACAGTTAAATACCTATTTGGCAGATTTCAAATATTCCATTGGATTCCTTGTGAATTTTATGAAAAAAAGACCGCACTGGATTGATGAGGGCAATTTACCTGAAACCATGGTCTCCAAGTGGGAGCTTTTCGGTTTGCCAAAGATGTGTTGTGGCGTTGTGATCGACCTGAGTCTGCAAGTTGGCTGAAACGGTTAATGCATAGCTCTTAGTTTTAGCGTCTATTTTGACGAGAAGGTGAGTCGACCTTTATTTATTATAGACCCTGCTAGGTTTTATACACAAGCCTCATATAGAATGGAGTCATGCCCGATAATTTCGAGTTTTGATGTTAAAAGATTGATTGAAAAAACCTTTCTATGGATGGTTTTTCCATAAAAGGTTATGAACAAAAAGGTAGTAGACAATTACCTCTCTTCCGATCAAACAGTTTGATCACAACACTATTCACAGCTCGTTTCTAATTCTTTGTATTAGATATATCAACATTCCATCAGGGATTTATCTCTTACTTCGATTAATCACTCAGGTTTTACGTGATCTCTTTCCTATTTAATGTTAACGCAAATTCTTTGTTTTTTAGTTCCTCTCCTCATGAGCAGGTCTTGGACACTAATGTTGGCATAGATCTCTATCTTGAGCTCTTCACTTCATAGCTTTCCATCCAGCTTACCAGTTGATTGCTCCGTTTTTTTATACCATTACATTAATTTATCCTCCAGAAATGTTGTCTTGATCATTTCATCTTATTTAAATAAATGTCTCATCCAATTAGTTGTACAAAATGTGTTTTTCTATTAAACAGAGATTTGAAGTGAACATTTGCAAAACTATTCAAAGTTTTTCCTTTTCGTTTCATCTTATCCTCTGTGAATGGTGAGTGGAATAGTACAGTAATTCATTTAGGTCGAGAACCTGTGCATTACGAATTGACGCCTAAGACTGAAGATAACAATTATGGGATGTATAATACAGGAGTTGGTGGGTAGGTTATTGGTCGTTGCTATGCCAACACTCTGTGACCGATAATTATAAAGTTTCCGAGAGTTTTTCTCTGATTGGAAACCTGGGTCAGGGTTGGTAACATTCGGTCTAGATTGGAGTCACAAAGTTGTCAGCGCAACTCTGAAGTTTACTTTCTAGATCGCCTGCTTTGAGGAAAAAACAATTCGGCTTAAGTTGGTTTTTTGAATATTATTATTTAAAAAAATATTATTATAATACAATAATAATATATATGAAAATGAGCAATCCAGTATATCTATATACATAATCCTCCTATTAAAAGGGAGTCATTCCCTATAATTTCGAATTTCAATGTTAAAAGATTGATTGAAAAAAACTTCTCTATGGATGTTTCCCCCCCCCCCCCCCCCCCAAAAAAAAAAAAGGTTATGAACAAAAAGGTAGCAGACAATTACTTCACCTTGTAAAAGGTGGACTGAAGTTCATCCGAAAATTTAAAAATGAATTTATCTTAAAATCCAAATAAGCCTCTACTATGGAATAATAATATTTTTATAAATAATATATAGCACTCACACTTATGGACCAAACTTAAGGAAGTAGAATGTCTTTGATATGGCCAGTCGTCTGTTTTTTTTTTTCCAAGGAGACAGAGGCAATTTTGTTCAAACACATGGTTATTTCGTTGTCTTCAATAAAGGTTACTGTGTATCAAATATACTTCCGAGTTATTGTGTAAATCCCGATATATATGCTAAAAGTCACAACTTCCTTAAGTTTGTCGATGAGTTAATTAAACATTGCCTTTTTATTTCTAGTGATACAGAAGTATTGCATATTATCGTCCTGTTATATATTTACGCCATTCAAGGTAGTATTTTAATATAATGGTTTTCTAATCCGAAAATATACATCCTACAATACCTTTCATGCCGATATAGTGGTACTTGCCTTTTTAGAGCATTCTCCCCATGTCTTCTACCTTTTCTTTTCCATATTTTAAAAGTGTTGTAAAATGATATAATCACATTTATCGTGTACTGTCCCAAATCAATGTAATTTTCCCCTTTATTACCAGCAATAATCAAAATAAAACTAATTGTTAACATCTATCTGTATTTTTACCTGTTATCGGTGTGTAGTCATCATGAACATTCATTCTTCTAAAATACAAAGTTACAATATAGGAGATGGCATCTCTTCTGATCGGTCTGAATGTTACTGATGGCTTGCGCCATCTGTCGAAATAAATATTATTGATCGTTGATTTTTAAATTTTATTCAGCATATTGGCCAAATAAACTTTATTGATAAATCATGAAAAGTCAATCACGTATTGGTTTCAGGCTGTTGGCCATCTACAAAATGGAGCCGACTGTACCTTATCAACCAAAAAAGTTTTAAAAAATCAGTAAAAAATCAAGGAATGCGTATTTAAGATCAAAAATAAGCGAGAATGCAAATCGCTGTTTGAAAATAAATGGAACGAAGGTGAGATTGTATTGACATTACTCGATTATGTAAGAACAAGAAAATCAATACTCTACTCTCACTATAAATACTTTCATTCATCACCTACAATGGAATGCTATCTGAATGACATTATCCCCCTAACCTTAAAGAGAATCATTGTACAAGTAAGAAGCCTTTTTGTAATACAGAGAATTAATCATGTTTCACTATTGAAAACTAAGACCATAAAATGCACCTTATGCAACGGTGAATTTAGTCTCGATTTTCCACACTACATGTTCTACTGTACTGCAATGGAAGAAGAAAGAGAAATTCTTCGTCAAGAGACCGGCTATAATAGCAATTCGCCTTATGTTTTAATGGCAAAAGTCGTAAAATCCAGACCCTTTGCATTCGCTTTTTATAAATACTGGAAATCAGCTCAATCAAAATATTTAGCACAGACACCGGATCCAACTCGATAATTGGTCGAGGCCAATACCCAATACTTGTATATAACTACGATGCTAATTTGTTATTTATTTATTTTGTCCTACAGAGAGAATCCTGTATGGCACGTGTGCCCAATAAAGGCTATTGTTGTTGTTGTTTGTTGTATTGACATTACTTGATTCCATTACAATTTCACATTTTTACATTTCGAATCTTTTTCTTAAAAAAAAAAACAAGGATTTTTTAGAAAGCCAAGTCAACAAGAACGGTACATATGGACTCATAAGAATTTTAAAGCGTTATATACACTCAGTGACAAAACTTGATGAAGCTGTATCTTTCAGCATGTATATCGGGTTTCAGACACAATAATTCTGAAAGTATATACACAGTAATCTTTTTTGAAGACACAGTAGATGATCAAGTATGAACAAAATTGTCTCCGTTTCCTTCCAAAAAAAAAAAACTGACGACCAGCGATATAAAAGAACTTCCACACTTTCTCAAGTTTTATCCATGAGTGTATATATACATATTTGTAGCATATCCACTTTAGATGTTCCTCTCTCACTAAACCTGTGACCATGACCATCAACTAATCACTTTCAAACAAACCTCTTATAAACATCACAAGTAAAATAATCGATTGATTCCTAAAGGAGTAAAATAACACTTTTCAAATACTTCCTTTTTACTCCAACAAAGGGAATAAAAGGAAAATCGATAAAAGTTACACACTATTGTTCTATTAATATGTTACGAAAGGTAGTATTTTATGAAAGAGTAAAGACGAAAAGCAACAACATGATTTCTCTCTCTTTCTTTGGGTAAGAACTCTCGCAGTCCACCGGTGGGCGGAGTCTTTCCGCTGTGGGGGGCCACCAATGAAGACCTTGTATATACTTCATTTATATGTATATATTATGAATAATTAGTTTGTTGTTCGATAAAGGATTTATAAGACAAAGAATCGATAAGATAAAGGGTTGAAATTGCAGTCGTGATAAAAAAGGATAATTATTTACAATCAAGTAGCTTTTATTTTCAATTACTTGAGGAAATATTACACATTTTCACAATTATATAGAATTTTACAAATTTCACAATTATATTATATAGAATTTATGATTTTAATCCTATATTAGTAAATTGAAAATATAGATATGTTAACTACGCATATTTACAACAAAACTGAAAGTAATTCTAAAAACGATGATAAAAAAAGTAGAATTATCAATGAATAAAAATAAAATATATATTTTTTAAATATAGAAATATTTGAGTTTTTAGATTATATAATATTCATATATATTTATCAATATTATATTTTACACAGTTATTTATATATTTATTCTTATTCAATCTTATGTATTCATATTTATATTCATTTTATATATTCAACTTCCTCTTCTATAATCTTATATGAACGTTGTAATAAATAAGTTTCCTTCTTTCTTTAATATATAAAATAAAAATAAATTCATAATAATAATAGAAATAATAAGAGAATAACCTGTTATGGAAAATATCTACAGAACCTCCTTCTGGAGTTTTTCCTTTTAGAATTTTTTTCGCCATGTCACGCGACATTGTAAAATAAAGTGTCCCCCCTTGGATAATATGAAAATTAATATTTTCCTGTATTAGGTCATGTTTCAAGCTATAATTATATTTTTATAAATGCATATGTTCCAGGAAATTAAACTCTGTGACATATATCAGCTTCAATATAGGTTGTGTTAACATATTTTCTACATCTAATCCATCTTTTTAGACAATACAGAGAAAGTTACAGTTTTAAAGATCGATTTTACAACGCTTTAGCTCGATAAAGAAACATGTTAATTATTCTATGTTTTATTAATTTGTGAAAGTGGTCTAACATTTATATACTTATATATTTATCATTCCGAATATTTTAAGACTTTAAAATAACTAAATTATTATTAGGGAATTTGTAAAAGGTTATGACTTTAGATATTCCGAGGAGAGAAATACTTGTTCACCAATATTAAATCAAATTATGAAATATTCATATTTGAAGTGAAAATATCAGTTTTCCGGGATATGTTTATTGTAATTCATTTAAATATCTTGTTTTTCGGACAATAACTCTTTCTACAGAAAAAAAAAAACAAGTTAAAATAATTAGACAAAAGGATAAAATATGAAATATAAGTAGAAATGATATATTGTACTGGGACTGATCAATCAAGAATGGGTATTTGGCCAAATCTATAATATTCAAAAATAAACGAATAATTGATGTTTTACCCGATAGATTACGCAAGGATAAGGAGATATGCCTTTTTTTCTTAAAAGGATAAAAGCTTCAATTTAACGTGTCTTATCCTTTAGAAGGGCTTTCTTACCCGAAAGTTTTACAAATTCGGAAGGTTTCCGGGAAATATGCCTGTATTATAAAACTAGTGGACATAGGACTAGAAGAAAAATAATAAAAGACGTTAGTACAATCTACAGACGTTTCTTCTATTTATTACAAAGCGAATAGATCAGAAAGTCAAACTCCAATTTCGATTTCGCCCTTAAATACGGTATGTTTTAAATACTTCATTATTGATTTTTACTGAGAGGTTTATATTCAAGTTTAAATTATTGCTTAAATACAAATAAACATTATTTATAGAGTGTTTTGATATTATTTAAGGCTATTTTTATAATTTGACTCACCTTTTTTTCCTTTCAATTGAAAGCGATTTTCTGCTACCTGTACTCTTTGGATAGAAGCATATTGAGAATATCAAACTCATTATTGATGAAACCTTCTAGTTGTTTCGCAAGTTTCATTGATCAAATCGCTCTGTACGATTGAATTATGTAAACTCATGAACAAAGTATAAGGAAGTTGAACATTTGAGTATGTAAATTGGAATTCAGACAATAACTCTGAATATATTTGATACACATTACCTTTATTGGAAACGAACGAAATAACCAAGTGAAAACAAAAATTCCTTGATTTCCGTAAGACTTTTAACTTCTCTGAGTATTGTCCAAGAGTGTAGTTCTACATATATAGCTGGTATTCAATTGATATTGTTGATAATTATATGAATGAATTGCTAGGTTTAGCGTGAAGAGATTTCACTTGAGTAAACGCTGCAAATGTGTGGTGCAGGGAAGCCAAGCCCTCGACTGACGTGGTGGAGAGGGTCCTCGCTATTGGACGATACCTTCCAGCCGTGGCCAGGCCGTGTGAGGAACGAATTGTCGCTCCCCGCACTGGGCCGAGGGGACTTACACGCCGTGCTGAGCTGCCAGGCTTCCAACTCCAACCTTTCATCTCCAGCTACCACCATGGTGTCCCTGGATCTCAACTGTGAGTTGGTTACATACCTGGACTTGGGAATACACCACCGTTCTCCTTCTTCTTTCTTATCTGACAGCCATCATGACTGGGTGAAGTAGAATGCGTCAGCCTTTGTCATTAAGACTGGGAGCACTACTCAGTGACAGGTCGACTTAGCTCCAAAATAAATGGCTGCCTCTGACACGAGGAACAGACGCCATGTGCAGCCGCTCCTAACATGGAGTAAAAAACGCTGCTCATCCTGTATCCCTGGATTAGGAGCCCTTACAGGGGTACTCTCAGCCGGGCCAGCTGAGCCAAGATTTTTCAGTGAGCTGGTTACTGCTCCTCCGCTTTAACATCACAGACAGAGGTAAAAACTAGTGACCACCTCTATCACTTGTGTGCTAAATGAAAATTAATATAACCTTTCTCAACTTCACCTTTTAATGATATACCACCTCCAAAAAAATCTAATGTCTACTTCCATATCAATAAATTTATTTGACATATATCTATTCATTAATAAAAATATGATGAAACAGCGTATTTTCGATCATAGTAAAGATTTGACCAACATGCGGTCACATATAAGGCATAATCGCTTAGTTTAAGAAAATAATAAGAAGAGCGTCTTGAATGAGGATAGGTTAGCAACGAATCGAATAAACATTTCTGCAATCATCAAATATAAAATCAAAGTTTCAATCTGTTTTATATGGTAATAATATTATATATTCTTAATTTATTTGTCCTGTTCTTCAACAAAACTTAATTTGATGTCGCCGGTCGTCTTTTTTTTTTTTTTTGAAGGAGAGTGGAGAGAGAGAGAGAGAAAAGTCTCAATTAACTGTAATGGCAGGGGTAAAATGTTTAATTTTATTCAATCCATATTTCTTTAATCATATTGAATTGCCTATCCATTAAATCTAGAAGGAATAAAGAAAAAAATAGTAATTAAATGGAATATATTTTATATTTTTGCAATTTTTTCAAAATAGATCCAGATACGCTTACTTTACTATTCCTATATCCGATCTGGATGATAAAAATAAATTTTATTTAGTAAATATAGTAATTACATGATCACATACACAGAGAGAATTCGCTCACTAATCCATTCCAAAGGCACTGGCAGGGGTCAATACACTGTCGTGATGTGTTTTAACTTCCATATACGCCATATTTCTTTAATCATATTCAAGCTTTTGGGCTAATTGGCAATCCATTTACTATAATTTTAAAACATCTAGTAAAGTGAACATATATCCTTCATTTTTGTTGCCTTCTTTCATATAGATGCAGGTTCGCTTTCTTTACCATTTTTATGATCGGCCACTTCACAAACTCATACATCTATTTGGTAAATTCGATCTCTTTTCATAATCTCTCTTGAAAGATGTTATGGAATCAAAGCCATTCCTGTACTGATGAGGGGCCAAAACTATGGTGTATAGATTGAAATTTTTGTCTCAATTTGCTAAAATTGGTGTTTTAGCTCATTCTTTAACATCACTAGTGAAGTTCTTTACTTGTGTGATGCACAGTTCTATCGGTTCTAATGCACAATTAAAGGGAGAAGAGCCTCTTTTGTAATATTTCTATATCTGAGTATGTAAGGTCATACAACCTTACTAATTTCTCTCAGTAAAAATAGCAAGTACACGAGTAGAGAAATCGCTTCCACCATTCCAGAAGCACTGCCACTAATTACGACGCCCTGGTGTTGTAATTAAAGACACAAAAAATAAGGCGATTTAGCAGCTTCAGTCGGCTTCCATTTCTCGGCGCGGTCTGAATTCTAATTATATTTAATTGGCTCCATTCTCTCACTTGTACAGGAGGAAAAATTACAATATAAATTTACTTGATTAAGTTACTTCATTCTTGGTTTTGTTTGAAACGCTTTCTAGCTCCTTTTTTTCCTTAACAATTTGATTATATATGTAAGGTATTAAAACTTGAAGCATAACAACATGCTGAATAGATATTTATTTTTTTGTACTTCTAGATTACGTATTTATTTAACAAATAGTATAGTCACAGGTTGAATATATCTTTTGAATACGATAATTAAACATTTGTTCTGTTCCTTTTATATTTTTGTTTTGTCTAGGATGTTAAGAAATACTTTTTTCAAAAGATTTATCACTTATAATTGTAAATTAAATTATATTATTTTGTTTCAATTTAAAATAAATTTTATCTTGAAGTTTCTCATTTGTTGTTTCATAGAAATGTCTGATCTAAAAGAAACATTTATGTGAATATTTATTTTATATTTGAATCAAAAACAAACATGTAAACCGGTTCTATCCAGCCTTTGCTCAAATGATTTTCAAACAGGTTTAAATAGGGATGTTATAATTTATTAAGTTTTATAACAAACACATGGATATTTTGTAAAACGACATTTGAAAATTATCCCGCATGTGTTTCTTTTCAACGAAAAATCAAAATTTATTTTAAGGAGAAATAACGATTATTTCTAACCTTAGGGATGAGGTATGAAAGGATGAATTGTGAAGAGCAATGATAAACGCAAAAATAAAGGTTTCCAGGGATAGGAATCGAACATGGATATTTTAATAGGTTATTCCACTAGCCAAATGTAAATAGTTGTTGTGTGTGCAATTTATAACTTATAAAAATTATTATTTCTGATAAGAGGGATGAGGCCACCTCCATTTTGGTTTGATGGTCTGTCCTGTCTTATTATATTATATCCATGTGCTGTAAATTTACTATTGCATCTTAGTTAAGTCTCTTTAAAACAGATGATCATAACTTGGTTGTCTTCAGCCAATGGTAAGATTACGAAAAAACAATATTTTTTCAAATCTGAAAAGCACAGAAAATCAACATTTTGTGCTATATTTTGATTTATATTCGATTAGGTATCTTTAAATATTATCCAATATTATTTTCATGAAATATTTATTTTTAACGTATGAATTATAATATTATAATATTACGGTAGGAAGATGTACATATGTGTGTAAAGACTGTAAACCCATTTTAGTGTCATATAAGGTTTATTAGGTGAATCCGTTCTATACAAAACTGGTATCCCTCATTATTTTGTCTCCTGCATGACCATTTCTCCATTTTTAGACGTTAAACCTGTCCATTCAAAGAGAATATCCAAGGGAAAATAATGCGATAGTTTAAATTTTGTCATCCGCATTCATTAGGGAACTAACTATTAGTAGTTAATCCGCTTTTACGAGTCGATTCCAAGTTCAAATATCAATTAAGTAATCACCCTCATATGAAGATGGAGTTGGAAGCCTAATCTTGTATATATCTTCTACTTATATAATTGCCTTATTCTGTCTGTGTGAAGTTCACTGTGTGAAGTTCACGGATATATTTTGGTCAGAATGGATAAAATAAAAAAAGTGTCAAGGGATGGGAATCGAACCCACGACCTTCCGCTTACCGGGCAGATGCCATGACCACTAGGCCACATGACCATAATTTATAATTGTAACAAATAGTATTTGAATCAAAACATTTAATCGGGTAAAAAACGGGCTTTGCCCGGATCATTCGGCTAGTATGTTATATAAAAATATATATATTTCATTTTAAAATTATAAATCCTAAAACAAATCACTCTGTTTATATCTACACCATATGTCGCAACTTTCCCTATATAAAACTCATTGTTGTTGTTTCCCGTTGTCCGGCTCGAGCCTTTTGTAATTATGTAAATATGTCTTTTGTTTTATTATTCTACTCACCTTAAGTCAGGCAGTACTTTTATCAAATTCTCTTTTTTATATATTCCTTAAGCTCAATTAAAGCTAATTTTTATCTAAACTATTTTCTATTATTATTGCCACGACTGCAATATCAAAAAACATTCATGTATCAAGCAAATGATCAATATTTCTATGAATAATATTCAAAAATCAGCAGAAATTATTTTTATAATATATATATACGTGAAACAAAAATCACTTAAAGAGGTAGAAAGTAGACAGAGAAGGAGATTATTGTAAAATAAAATTATAGTGGACATTCTGCTCGTATATCAAAATATTTCCATTTTGCACCAAATTTTCAAAGTAAATATTCAACATTACAGATACCAGAAAAATTTTAGTTACATGATTAGGTTATATTGTTGGGTAAAAATTATAGATTCGTAGTAGAGAAAGATCCTTATTACTTAAAGGTATAAAACAATAAAGTAGGACAAGAGATCAAATTATATGTACATCAGCAGCTCACGCCGGTCTGCCCTATCCAATAACCGCTAGCCAACTAACAGAGCTGGGCTATATAGACAGAGATGTCAATTAACATAGACAATACTAAAGTTCTATGCAAATCACAAGCGTTTTTATATCGTAGAAATATATTGAATTTCCACTTTCAACATGTATGCTTTTTGATTTGATATATATTAGAAAGAAAATAGAGAGAAATATCGCGACCTCAGAAATATACATATTTCAGATAGAAAGCGTTAAATATAAATTATAATATAAAAGTTTTTAGTATAATAATAAAAGAACAGCTCAAAGGTTCCTCTGTTTTAAGCCGAAGTAGAAAGAGTACGAAAAAAAGGTATTTAAGATAGTTTAAGAAGCTGTATAGGCGCATCTTAATAGAGAATAAATAATTTCAAGCAGGTATTGATTCTAAATTAAAGTCACCTTAACATGCTCATAAAAATCTTTAAGCCGTTACTAATTAGTCCTCACGCTGTGATGATGATAAGTAACTTGTTTGGTGCCAAAAGAAAAGCTTTTAATAAGTAAGACAATAAATAACATTTAGCAACTCCATTCCCACCAGAAGATAATGGCAATATTGCTAAGGAAGTGCATTCGAAGTTATAGAACCTGAAATTGATTAAGTTACTAAAACGGACCATTTAAAAAATGAGCTTTTTTAAAAACTGAACCCATTTCCTTCTATTCTCACGGGTCCATCGCGATGTTTTATGTCTTTATTTTACAGTTGCTTTATTTTTATTAATTTTATGCCTTTTTAAACTCTGTGAATGCTCTTTTATAAATGAGACAAATATTTTGCACTCTGTGAAGTTTAATTCATAGATTAGTTGGAGGAATTTAACTTAATTTCTTACATTGTGTCACATTTAATAACATTGTTAACGGTGACGGATTAAATTCTTTGAATTATTTAATCCCATTTACTAGAATAATTTAATTGTGTTTAGACGTGATGTATGTTAGTCTGAACATAGGTGTATTTATATCAAATTGTGTCGATTTTAGTATTAATATAAATGTTAATATTATATTTTATATTTGAGCAGGCATTAGTAATGTATATATATTTAACAGCAATTTAATAAACTTAATGAGTAAAATTAGAAATGATTGTTCGTCGTTATCGCTCTCCTTCAAATAATGTTGAACCTTTTTGCCGATGTTTAATTTTGGGATATCCTTTATGAAAAAATTCAATGCATATTGATTCAAAAATATAAATTGAGGTATATATAGGGTATTTCCAATAATATCCCGGAAAGTTTTAAGATTTTTATATAAAATGCGAATAATAAAATTTCAGAACATTAATTCTAAAAATATAAACTTGAGTAGCACGTCAGTATGTAGCATCACGAGTTTCCATGCACAGCCGTTGAATAAAAATAATGTCAAAATATAACTTGAAGTAGCATCTTCGAATTTTAGTGGATTCAAAATCTGGATAACTATTTGTATAAATTTTATTTCAAATCGATGAGTCTATTCGAAACTTTAAATGTATTAAACATAGACTTCGGCGATGATCATTTAAAAAAACCAGAATCGTATTCACGATTCGCGCGCTTGAGAGACAATGATATTTATTATTTAAAAAGAGAATCAGTAAACTATGTTGCGCACGTTGGATGGCCAACTTCACAAGATTCCTGAAAACACACATACAGCATAATCCAATAAAGAAAATACACAAATTGGGCTAAGTTACCTCGCAATAGAAATTGGAATATCTAAATTTTTAGTAGGAATGTTAATCAAAGAAATTCTGTAGTTGAAAAAGACACCTGCCAAATATTGGAGTTCGAACAGTTGATGCCTCAAGAAAAATGCTTTAAATGGTCGAACCCTAATTGGAAGAAAAAATAATAACTGGAGACGAAACTTGTGTCGAAACACCAAACGCCAATACATAGAGTGGAAGGGAAAAGATGAGCCAAGAACAAAGAAATCTCGCCTTTACAAGTTGAAATCTAATGTTTTACCAAGTGTCATTCTTCGGCATAGAAGGGATTGTACACTAGGAATACTTTGAGGATGGGCAACTGATAAATAAGGAAGTTTATTTAAACATCCTGAGACGCCTACGCAAATCGATTTTCTTTAAAAGAAAGGAAATATGGGATTACAATTATTTTTAGCTCAGTACGGCTTCCCAACCTTCCTATTCTCCAGATTCAGCTCCTAATGACTTTTTCCTATTCCCTAAAATTGAAATGTCTTTGAAAGAGAGGGATTTTGACACTAGAAAAATATCATTGTGGTTCGGTTAAGGTATTGTAGAGTATTCCGAAAGACGACTTTTAAAATGTTTTGAAGCATGGGAGAAACGATGGAAGCTGTGTATAGATGCAGGAGGGTAGTATTTTGAAAAATACAAATAAATATTCTCTCAGTCTCACTGTTTTATCTTTTTTTTTTTACTTTTTCGGAAAATTATTGTACAGACTTTGTATATAAATTAATAAATAGATGGACCTTTTTTCGGGGGAAAATTGATATATAAAAATAAAGGTCGAATTTTCTGTCAAAAAAGACACTAAAACTGAGCGCCATCTCTTGATCGTCTCCGCAAACTAGCGAACTCAGGTCGGGAAAATCCACGAAAAACCACGTCACCATCGCCAGGTCCGCCTCAGCCTGATGGAGGCCATTAGCCCTAAATCATTGTCTCTAGGTGGACGCTTCTCAGTTTGCCAAAGATGGTGTCGTGGCTTTGTCACCGTCCTGAGTCCACTAGTTTGCGAGACGGTAAATAGATAGCACTTATATTTAGCGTATATTTTGACGGAGAAAACCTTCATGTGTATATTCATATATATACGTCGCTTAGATCTATAGCTTATCACTGGCAGCGTCACTTTTAATTATGGCTGGTGGGGTTGCTTAGCTTATAAGTGACGCTGCCAGGTATAAGCAATAGAAATATCTTAGCGACGTTGCCACAGTTAGCAGTAGATTTACAAGCTCAAAAGTAAATAAAGATTCAACACTTCCTGAGATCGAATGCTGATCTATGCGACGCCAATAAATACCCTACACTAACAGATACCAACCACATGAATATACGAAAATATGTCAGATATCTCATCAGTTGATCTAATCTGCCTTTTCATAGAAAACTAATAGTATAAAGCTATTTATCTATCAGACAAAAGCTACACTGCCAAAGACCAGTTGTAGGTCAATGATACAAGGAAAGGACCGAGGCTAGGACGCGGCGACGCTGCCAGACACCAGCCGTAGATCGAGGCGACTAAGTCTCGGCGACGTTACCAGAGACCAGCCATATATCGAGGTGACTAGGTTCCCGCGACGCTGCCAGACACCAGCCGTAGATTGAGGCGACTAGGTCTCGGCGACGCTACCAGACACCAGCCGTAGATTGAGGCGACTAGGTCTCGGCGACGCTACCAGACACCAGCCGTAGATTGAGGCGACTAGGTCTCGGCGACGCTACCAGAGACCAGCCGTAGATCGAGGCGACTAGGTCTCGGCCACGCTACCGGAGGCCAGCCGTAGATCGAGGTGACTAGGTCTCGGCGACGCTACCAGAGACCAGCCGTAGATAGAGGTGACTAGGTCTCGGCGACGCTACCAGAGACCAGCCGTAGATCGAGGCGACTAGGTCTCGGCGACGCTACCAGAGACCAGCCGTAGATCGAGGTGACTAGGTCTCGGCGACGCTACCTGAGACCAGCCGTAGATCGAGGCGACTAGGTCTCGGCGACGCTACCAGAGACCAGCCGTAGATCGAGGTGACTAGGTCTCGGCGACGCTACCTGAGACCAGCCGTAGATCGAGGCGACTATGTCTCGACCACGCTACCGGAGGCCAGCCGTAGATCGAGGTGACTAGGTCTCGGCGACGCTACCTGAGACCAGCCGTAGATCGAGGCGACTAGGTCTCGGCGACGCTACCAGAGACCAGCCGTAGATCGAGGCGACTAGGTCTCGGCGACGCTACCAGAGACCAGCCGTAGATAGAGGTGACTAGGTCTCGGCGACGCTACCAGAGACCAGCCGTAGATAGAGGCGACTAGGTCTCGGCGACGCTACCAGAGACCAGCCGTAGATCGAGGCGACTAGGTCCCTATGACGCTACCAGAGACCAGCCGTAGATCGAGGCGACTAGGTCTCGGCGACGCTACCGGAGACCAGCCGTAGATCGAGGCGACTATGTCTCGGCCACGCTACCGGAGGCCAGCCGTAGTTCGAGGCGACTATGTCTCGGCCACGCTACCGGAGGCCAGCCGTAGATCGAGGCGACTATGTCTCGGCCACGCTACCGGAGGCCAGCCGTAGATCGAGGTGACTAGGTCTCGGCGACGCTACCAGAGACCAGCCGTAGATAAAGGTGACTAGGTCTCGGCGACGCTACCAGAGACCAGCCGTAGATCGAGGCGACTAGGTCTCGGCCACGCTACCGGAGGCCAGCCGTAGATCGAGGTGACTAGGTCTCGGCGACGCTACCAGAGACCAGCCGTAGATAGAGGTGACTAGGTCTCGGCGACGCTACCAGAGACCAGCCGTAGATCGAGGTGACTAGGTCTCGGCGACGCTACTAGAGACCAGCCGTAGATCGAGGTGACTAGGTCTCGGCGACGCTACCTGAGACCAGCCGTAGATCGAGGCGACTAGGTCTCGGCGACGCTACCAGAGACCAGCCGTAGATCGAGGCGACTAGGTCTCGGCGACGCTACCAGAGACCAGCCGTAGATAGAGGTGACTAGGTCTCGGCGACGCTACCAGAGACCAGCCGTAGATAGAGGTGACTAGGTCTCGGCGACGCTACCAGAGACCAGCCGTAGATAGAGGTGACTAGGTCTCGGCGACGCTACCAGAGACCAGCCGTAGATCGAGGCGACTAGGTCCCTATGACGCTACCAGAGACCAGCCGTAGATCGAGGCGACTAGGTCTCGGCGACGCTACCGGAGGCCAGCCGTAGATCGAGGCGACTATGTCTCGGCCACGCTACCGGAGGCCAGCCGTAGTTCGAGGCGACTATGTCTCGGCCACGCTACCGGAGGCCAGCCGTAGATCGAGGCGACTATGTCTCGGCCACGCTACCGGAGGCCAGCCGTAGATCGAGGCGACTATGTCTCGGCCACGCTACCGGAGGCCAGCCGTAGATCGAGGCGACTATGTCTCGGCCACGCTACCGGAGGCCAGCCGTAGATCGAGGCGACTAGGTCTCGGCGACGCTACCAGAGACCAGCCGTAGATCGAGGCGACTAGGTCTCGGCGACGCTACCAGAGACCAGCCGTAGATCGAGGCGACTAGGTCTCGGCGACGCTACCAGAGACCAGCCGTAGATTGAGGCGACTAGGTTTCGGCGACGCTACCAGAGACCAGCCGTAGATCGAGGCGACTAGGTCTCGGCCACGCTACCGGAGGCCAGCCGTAGATCGAGGTGACTAGGTCCCGGCAGGAGATAAACAGCCCACGAGACAGGTAGAACCCTCTAAGCCTCACCGAGATCAATGATGATTGTCGCCGGCTCGAGCCGATAAGGGCCACAGCACTTAGCGAAACTGCAATCTGAACAAGAAGTCTTTGTAGCGCAATCTCCCCGCTCTTAATCCGCACATCGGTCTGATTCTATCGCACCAGCTGTGGGCAATAATTGTCACTTAATGGCCTGGTCTTCAAATTCATTTTACTTGGATTCCGCTTAGGATGTCTTTGGATGTCTTTCCATTTGTTGAATCGGGAGATTCCTCTTTTAAAGATGGAAACTATTTTGAGAGTCTGTAATAAATACATTTTGTTCTCATAATATACGAAAAGTAATTTAAAAGGCTCCAAGTAGCTGGTCTTAGCGTCGGAATTTGATGAACTTGTAGCTGAGTTTGTTGAGAACTTTTAAATCATACATCTAGAAAAGCAACAAATATTTACATGAATGCTTATCCCTGTATATATAAAAGTCAGTGTATGTATGTATGTCGGCTATACACGTCCACAATACGTAACTAATCTGGCTGAAATTTTAACAGTATATAGAGTTGATTCTGGAGAAACTTATAGGCAATTTTTCAGAATTCTTTCTCGAATATAATTGGAGTTATTAACAAATTATTGCCAATTTTTTTCTATTTCACTCGCAACCAGCGCCTCACTGCGGTCACTGCGAGAAGTAAAGTTGCGGAAGGATGGTCCACGTGGGGCAATGGAATTGGTGGAGCGGGAAAGCGGGGGTTTACCACTGATGAGCCAGACCCTCCCATTATATTGAAACCAGTAGAAAAGTATGTTTTATGTTTAAAAGAAACTTGCGTGCTTATATGTTTTCCTTTCTTATATAAAGATGGCACGTTATTGTTATATTTCAAATTTATCAAATGTAATCGTGGGAATAGAAAGTGATATTTTCAGAAATTTATTTATTTATTCTGTTCTACAGGGAGAATCCTGTATGGCACGTGTGCCAATAAAGGCTATTGTTGTTGTTGTTTTCAGAAATTTCAAGAAAATTAGTGAATTTAGTCACAAATTAACTTCTTGCGGGGTGTTTAATATATATAAACTAGCCGAATGACCCGGGCAACGCCCGTGTTTTACCCGATTGAATGTTTTGATTCAAATACTATTTGTTACAATTATAATTATGTTAGTTAATAACTATAGCCTATGTGCTTTATCTATGTACTGTTGGCTTCCGTAGGCGTCTCTTACTGGGAAAAAGAAAGAGAGGATTCCATTTGGGTTATTAACTAATATATGCATTTATTTAAGGAGCGACCCGCTCCAACACAATAGTTACAAAAACGTAAATGCGAGTGTGGGGGGGGGGGGGGGGGGGGGGGGGCATGAGGGGGGGGGGGCAAAGGTGGCGTGATCGTAGCCCCCAATAGGAGGGCGCCATTCCAAAAAAAAAAAAAACGCAAACCGTGACAGAGGCGACGAAGAATGACGCTCGTAATATAAAATTATCTTTTTTTTTTGGTATTCAAATTCATTGCAAATCTTGATTACTCCAGAAAGGTGTTCTACAAATAGGCTGGAATATAATGTATATCAAAAATTAGTTGCCATCAGCAACTCAAAATTGTGAGATCAGGAAATATCTTTCCTTAATATATCAATCAGTGCAATTTGAATCTACGCTACATTCATACATGAAAATTCGAAACTATTATAGAAGCGTATGATTCTTTAAAAATAAAACAATTTCTACTACTCTTACTGTAATGGAGAGCTTAATGGGAGGGCGAACTAGCGAAACCGCTGGGAGGTTCACCACTGATGAGCCAGACCCCCTCATTATTTTTTTCATTGCTGTAAGGGCAGTAGAAATTGTTTTAATTATAAAAGAATCATACGCGTCTATAAGAGTTTCGTATTTTAATAACAGATAGCGCGCTAAGGAATCATAGCACTCATATTTGTTATATAGAATAGTTAGATATAATTCCTTTTCATTTTTATATAAATCACTTTATCTATATTTATTACCCTGTGCATATAGTCAAGTTCCATAATATCCCACCAATTCATTATAAATGTAACACTTGCTATTTTGGGTAAATATACAGAAATACGGATATTTATAAACCACAAAATCCATTAAATGACTATAAGTAAATAATATTATATGAGAGATATTATTACAGGGAAAGGTATTACCTAGTTAGGTTTAAGTCTCTTCAAGATCAATCAATTTCATTTCTTCCATTTTCTTCCTAGAGCTCGCTCCCCTCCAAAAAAAACCCAACTAATTCCTATTTATTAAGTTCTGGCGTTTTTATATGAAATATTTACTTGGTTTAGTTTCGTTTTCTTTCTCCATTTCCTCACACCTTGCCTCGCAATTAACTTTGTTTCTAAAATAAAATAGAATATATTGCGGTGGCTTGAAGATATTTGCCGTTTAATAGAGTAGTTTACGCTTTATTTTAGTCTTCTTTTTCTATAGGTAATATTATTGTATGTCCATATAATTTGTCTTTTCAATGATAAAGTAATCAATTTTACAACCGTTAATGAATTTATTAATCTAATTTTCCTCTACTTTGTTCTAAAATTTTAATCCTATTTTAAAACGTTTATTAAAGGATTCTCGAGGTTTTTCCCTTAATATTTTAATCAACAAAAATACAATTATTAATTGTTAGTGAATCTTCAACAAAGTTAAAAGTTGTAATTAATTTACACAGTTTAAAGGCACAATATTCGGAACTATTATAGACGCGTATGATTCTTTTTGAAAATAAACAATTTATATTGTCCTTACTGCAATGGAGAAATTGATAGGAGGGCTTGGCTTATTAGTGGTGAACCCTCCCAGCGGTTTCGCCAGTTTAATCTACCACACCGCTTTTATATTGAATTTTTCGATCTTCGTTTTATAGTGATACTGATGCTAGACTCTTTGAATGTAATTTTCCATTGCAGTAAGGACAGAGAAATTGTTTATTTTCAAAAAGAATCATACGCGCCTATAATAATTTCGAATTTTGATAACAGATGGCGCGTTAATGCATCATAGTTTACAGTGTATTGTTTAATTAGTTATTCACAGAGAGAGTATTTTAAACCTTTATTGAGCGAATCATTCCAAATTGTCTCAGATAACCGTTATTTTTTCACAGGTAAATTAGTTATTGTTCAGCAAGTTATCAGTGATTATTCTAATCGCTAATAGAAAACTAAAAATGTTATTTCTATTCAGAAAGTCACTCACTGATTATCTCAGATAGTCGTTCGCGCTCATCGCCATAGGTGAATTGGTCGTTGTTTAGAGATTCATTCACTGAGTGTTTTAGATAATTACCCATCTCCATAGATAAATTGTACATTGTTTAAAGAATTTTCACTGATTGTCTTAGATAATTGTTCGTCGTCACACATAGAAAAAATTGGAAATTAGTTATCGAATCATTCACTGAATGCCTTAGATAATTGCCCATCGCCATAGGTAAATTGGACATTGTTTGAGAATAATTTTCTAAGTGACTTAGATAATCTCTCATCTCCATAGGTGATTTGTACATTGTTTAGTGAAACATTCACTGAGTGTCTTAGATAATCACTCATCGTCATAGGTAAATTTGACATTGTTTGAGAATCATTCACAACTTGCCTTAGACAATTTCCCATCGCCTTAAGTAAATTGGGCATTGTTTGGCAGAACATTCACCGAGTGTCTTAGATAATCTCTCATCGCTATAGGAGAAATTGGACATTGTGTTGCGAATTATTCGCTGTGCTTGGAAATGATTCAACTAATCATTACCTGGAAATTGAAGTCTTTTTAAAGCTACCTTTTTAAAAATGATAATTTTTATTTTAAATTAATTAAAAATTTTAAATAATTAGAAGCTTTTTCCATAGCCCTTATTCTGCAAGGAATAAAATGAATATGTCCATAGTTCTTTCAAACCCCAAATTTACTATATTCAATATAAAATATACAAGATATATAAGACTTTCATTTTAATAATAGTAGAGCGACTGGAGATTAAAGCCTGGCGAAACCGCTGGGAGGGGTTCAACACTGAGAGCAATGCCAACCCTCTTTCAAATATTATTCTTTGCAGTACAAGAACTGTGAAAATAATCTTTAATTATATATACATTTGTTTATACAAAATATAGATAGATAGCGCTAAATTGATGATGATATTTAAATCACCTGATGATCTCAGACAACATTTGAAATATAAAGGTAAATTAATCATTGGTGTTAGCGAGTCATTCTCTGATTGACTTAGATAATCGTTCATCGAGATAAAGCTAAATAGAACCATTTTGTCTGCTCTTTGTTCAAGATAATTATTTAGTGACCTCTTGCTATTTTAAAAAATATTGTTGTTGACATGTTTTGATGGATAATAAATATTCTCTATCTGGTGTGAAGACATTTTTTATATATCCTGGATGATAGAGAAGTAGAGCGAGTTATAGATTTTTTTACTGAATTATCAAGTTACAAAATATTGTAAATTTATTAAATACTATTTCTTTATCTTAAATATATCTATAAGCAAATTTAGAACGTTAAGGAAATACAATATTGAATTTAATCAATCAACATTGAGATATTTGGAATGATATAAATTCAATAAAAAATGTATCAAAAGATGTTTTCGTTGTGCATAATTTGATTTACAAAAGCTCTAGTCTTCCTTTTTGGATAATGGGTCTTGACGTCTGAGGATTGGGTGCATATCTTGGTAGTGCATTATAGCAAATTAAAACCTTCCTTGCACAAAGCAGCGTTTTAGAGATGTAAATTGAATTAGCACTCAAAGGAACTAAATCTGACGTCTATTCCTCTTTTATCAATTTAATAATCACTGAAATCAAACATAAAATGGTATTAAAAAGCATTTGATGAAGCGTAAATAATGTAGAATATTTCATTTTGAAATAAAATCGTGATATGAATTAAATTATTTGTAAGTTATTTGAATTTTAATTATTTATTGAACTTAAAGCTATATATGCTTTCTCATTTTTATTTTTGAACGCTTAGATGATTACAATAAATATATTGAAGACGAAAATGAAGGGATTTTTTACTCTACAATATAGGGTCAATATTAATAAATGAAATCGTTATTAACGCCTTGACAAATGCTTTGTTTTTTTTCTTCTGACGAGAACAAAAGAATTTTGTCGAAACGTTGAGAAAATAAAAATTTATCTGACCGAAGTATCTATTATTTTATAAATATCTACACCATTCAGACAAACTCGCTTTCATCTTGAAGATAAATAAGAATCGATAATTAAAAATAAAAGATCCTCTGCTGTCAGAAAGAAAGGCAAAAAATATGCGTCATTTATTAAAAATTTATCTTTAATCAAATATATTAGGGAAGGTAAATCCACAAAATAGATTAAGGGGATACTCAGAATGCCCAAGTGGATATTAAGACTTTGGGATATGGCCTTTGTCATTCCAGAGCAGGCTTTTACTCCTTGAAATCCACCGAAGGATAAATGAAATATTCTGATTATTCCAAAGAGGTGTTTACCTGGCATTTCGCTGGGCCAATTAAGTAGATAACTAAAATATAGTTCGAAAGTTCTAAAAGTTTCGAAGTGGTTCTTGTAGCTTTGTGATTGACCCGAATCTACTAAATTGCATATACGTTTAACAGAAGATCATAGTTTTGGCATCTATTATGATAGGTTATATTTATTTTTATCATATGTTAAACATTTTTCTATCTAAAATCAAAGTAAGTTGTTTATTTAGTTTTAAATTCAGTACTTTAATGTTAATTATATCATTAAGAATAACTAATCAAATTCACAACATAGAAAAATAATTCAAGGTACAATAGTTGAAGCTGTATTGAAGATTATTTGCGCTGGAAAGTTTCACCATTGATAATCCAAGCCTTTCATATCTCTTTTGTTATTATGCTTAGTAATTGTATGTTATATTCTGATCGAATTACAATATCGTTTTATGTTATAATATACAATGTAATTTCAATTAGATTCCCGGAATGTGTCAAACTTAATTTATATGTATAAACCTATAATTACTACAAGGCAATAATGTAATTCTACTGTCTTGAAAGCTTATGTTCATAATTTGCATAAATACCATTTCTAAGATTCCACCCTTCAGTGTAGCATATAAAAGCAGAACTCAATAGTTGCGGTCTGGTAGATTATATTGGCGAAACCTCTGGGAGAGTTCACTACTGATTAGCCAAGCCCTCCCAATATTTTTTCATCACAGTCAGGCAGTAGAAGTTTGATTTATTTGTGAAAAGAAACATTCGCGTCTTAATGTCTTTATTCGTTAAACCTATAATTATACATAAGATTGAAAAAATTGTTTATTCAGTAACATTCGAGATAATTCACTTTCTCCTTTACATAGACCTAAACCATCCTATTTACCATTTAATTAATTATCAGAATTCACAGATATTACACGAACACACAGCTTATATTATGTCAAAGAAACCGCCAGGCTTTGTAAGATATATTTGATTGGTGATGAGAGCATCAGTACCTGGGCATTGGAATTGGAAATTGAACTAAACTTAATTTTGAAGAACAATCTGAATAATTGAATTGAATGAATTTTTAACTTTGAAAGAATAATTTCTCAACTGAAATTTGGTACCTCTCTTCCTCAGGTTCGATTGATTTAGGTATTCTTTGAGTATATTTCGTTTGATTGTTGTAGCTAATCGCGTCGTTGCCTCTTAGTTATATGTCTTTGAAGATCCGCTATTTCTTGCATTTGTTTCACTAAGCATTTGGAATGAACGAGAATTGTAATAATTTATTAACTTAGGATTTAAATTTATTCTATATTCTTGGCCCCTTTTTTGTTTCTTCAAGAAAAGCCTAATATGATTCAAAGTAATGGAATTTGTCATAGTATGAATATTTGATGAATGGATAGAGGATATAAATGGTAGTGTTGCTTGGACTTAACAAACATGATAAAATTGGGTGGAAAATGTCAAAATACTAGACGTTACATAGGAAAATAATTTTGCACTCATCACTATGTAAATATGTTCTAATGGTTCCCTCCATCTATGCCATTCTTTAGTATTCTGATGGAACTATGTTCACTGGTTACTGTGTGCCATATATCAAACAAGTGAGAGATCATGTGTTTGTTAGTCTCCCTTATATATGTCATAAACTATAGTTTATGAAGAAAGTTACATTACATATATTACATTACATGTATACACATTTAGAGTGAGAGAGGGAAGTAGAATCTCTCCCATTACATCCGTAATAAATTCAAAGGTAAAACGGATAATATTTGGTGTTATTATTATTGTAATGTGTGTGCTCCGTATTTAAATATAAACAATTGTTCAACAATTCGTGGGCCTCGATTGTAGCTGATTTCTTTCACTTAAAACAGACCAATAAGGACTAAAATGTGTTACATTATATAACTATAAAAATGTTTTTTAATCAGTTTAGCTAAAAATAGCTTTAGATTGATATAATTTTATAATACACATAATAATTGTTCACTAATGAGAATTTTGGTCTAAATTAATGTTTTTGGAAGGATAAAACATTGGTACAAATATAAATATTTTAGAATCAGTCCAAGTTTTATATTCGATTTAATATATTTTTATATTTGGAAGTGTAGTTTCTCTCTGTCTCTTTGTAAATATTATCCAAAATTTCTAGAATATTTCCGAGTCTTGTATTTGATTTTATATCTCTCGATAGTGGACGGCATGCCTGAATACATCTTGAGACATATTTGTAGTTGAGCCTTCGAAAAGCTGAAATATAAAATAGAGTTAAACTCTACTCTGCTGTCGCAATGAAGGCGTTGCAATGCTATTTAAGGTTTACAAATGTAATGAAAATAAATTAACGATTCGTTATATTAAGCCTTGATGATCACAAAGGTTGCCTAGAAAATATTTATTAATTTTTAAATTATTTTGCACACACAATTTATATATATATATTCCTTATTATCAATGCCTTTTTATATATTATTTTAATAATTCTGTTTTATTATATTTTTATATCGTTTTTGATATATATCGCCTAAATCTGTCACCAAAATTGTTTATGGTTTGAAAAAAAGATGAAGAGATATAGATATTTGTAGAAAATATAGAAGGAATTTGTCCAAGAGGTTGTGATTGATAAAATTAGATATGTATTTTATTAGTGTATTTTAAAAATTTTAAGGCGCCAGCCATCAGTAACTTTCTGTTGCACAATAAGGAGATGCCTTATTTTAATTTATTCACCTTATTCCAGTACAATTTCAAATTTGTGCTATTTTATATATATATAAAGTACAAAAGAGACAAACAAGATGAAAATCTAAGAATAATAATTTAGCATTTATTCTGTATAAATGTAACGAACTGTTTGTTGTATTATTTCAATGTTTCGTATATATAATAACCCCGCAATATAGAGACTGTTAAAAATAGATATTCTAGGTAGCTATTGGAAGTGGTATTTCAATATATATATATGTAACACGCAATATGCAGAGGATATTGTTTTGCGTAAAGAAATAGAGAACAATCAACCGTCTGACTAAATTTATTTCAATCACGCGCCTTTTTATATAGTTACAAATATTTACATAATTCCTAACAGCGTAAAAATTTACATCTACTAATAATTTATAAGCAGAATGTGACATATATATATATTGTTCAATTCATTAAGTCAGCCCCTCAAAAAGTACTAAATGGATATTTGTTCATGGGTGGTTTCACAGTGCCCTTTCCATATTTAACGATAAGCTTCCTACATTACACGAACTTGTTTTTTACGATTAAAAAACATAGTCAAGATATATATTACAATTATATATTCAATTACCATCTATCAGCACTTATCCATTTGATGAAACCTTTGAGAGAATTCACCAAGGATGAGCCAAGACCAAACATTAAATAAGTTTAATCATTCCAGTAAGGTCTGATAGGATATTTATTTGATAATATACATCACGAGAAACACATTTACAAAAACAAGATGAATGAATTTTGAAGATACGTATCGTTTTAGATTAGCTAAATGTATTTAGTTCCTATTTTCACTTCGATGGTAGGTGTTTGCTCCCTCCAAGCAGAAGTTTATCGAAATGTAGCTTCTCTAACAATGGAGGATCGCTCCACAAAAGGCTCCTAGGCAATGCTGCGTTCATACTGGTGTATAGCTGGGTGAGTAAACTCCCTGGTAATTGGGTTTGTTTGCGGACGAGTTTGTTAACTCAAAGTTGTTTTAGTGAAGTGCTCCTTCGCTTTAATAGAGAAGCAGCGTTTAGAACCCTGCCATGCAAACACGGCATAGAAAGGAATAATTACTTTTCCATCGTAGAGGTGGGAAAACACCATATTATATAATTAGAATTTTGATATCAGAGGAATAGAACACATATATTGAATACACTGGTATGTCTTGGAATTGTACACAATATTATATAGAGTGGTACACAATCAGTGCTATATACAATGTTGTGCAAATATAGTTGCTCGTAGATTTCTGAAATTGTGTGTTTAAACATGGAATGAATTATACTGTGTAACGAACAATGGTGTGCAAACACTGTACAAAGATTGTGTGTGTTATACATTCGTATTCACAGTATCATATTGTTTACTACAATTTCGTATATACAAACATAGTTGCATATGCGCATCCACTCTATCATATTCACAGTGTTTCATATAACAAAATGTTGGGCATATATTTTTATAACATAAAGTATAAGGCCGCAGTCAACGTTCGGAAGAGAATATTGGTTCATTTGGATGAGGAAAGCGAAGAATAGAACGGGACTGATTCCACACTCGTCCTATCAGTTCTACGCTAACTTGACATGCACGGTGGAATCTGTTGCCACTGGACATTGTCCGACCTGGAGGCTGTTGGTGGGTTCTGTGCTTCCTGGAGTATAGAGGCTCTATTTGTGCTCTATTTCGTGTGTGTTAAAACATAAAGTCAGGAATAATTGTTTTCATGTAATCAATGTACACATGTGTAACGCTGCTTGATATTATATGGAAGAAGTTATACATTTGAAAAAATTCTGAGATGTTTTAGCTGGCCATCCAGAGAGAATATTTTGAGACAAAATTTATTGTTATAGTGGGGGATATTGATATCTCGGTATAGAACATTTTTTTCTTTTAAAAATGAAGAATTTTGTAATTTCCAGAATGTCTTTGTGTTATTAAACTGATTTTTCTGAGAGAGATTTCTGTCACAGTCTACAAAGCTGTCTCTTTCTCTCTCATTGTATATATTGCAATACTAAAAGTAGGTGTAGATTACCCTGCAAATTTTGAGAAATTAATTAAAGATTAGCTTTCAAGCATACCCTTTCTTAGCTAAACATTTGACTGTAATAATGCAATTTATTACCATCGCATTATTACGGTCTAATATATAAATGAGTAAGGACATGTCAGAAAACTTCACTTATCCTTTGATCAAATAAAAATGTTGCTCCTTAAATTACTTTCTATTGTAGAACTTATCAGAAACCTACAAACATACAACATCAGTACTATCTAATGCATATAGAGTAAATTCGATAGATAGCATATTCTCTTTTTAGTTAAAAAGGTGCGATCAATTAAATTTAAATATTATATTTAAAGATTGCCTACCTGTATCTAAGAGAGAAAGAGAAACAAAAAAAAAATATTGTCGCGAAGAAAAATAATTAAATAGGCTTCCGAATTACTCTAAATATTTATTTAATTAGTTATATGAATGATTTTAAATATAAAATAAAGGTTACTATGTACATGAGCCAAATCGACCCAGCAGTTAGAGCAAGAGAGGAGAACTGAGTTTTTCCTCCATCTACGTGGCGCCAATGTTTTCCCCGACCGGTCGGTCCAGTCCAGATAAGAGGGAATACCAGGAAACTCTGTCCTTCTGACAATATTTTTATATAATTATATTTTATTTTACTTTTAAGCATAACAATAATCTTTATAAATTCAATTATTTTTCCCCCACACACATATATGAAAGTTCTGAAAAGTATGTGAAGAAAACTCTAACAATAGATTCATTTATTCGGTTATAAAAAATGAGTATTTTTTTGGAAGAAAACGATACCTCCCTCCCTAGTGTTGTTTGGTGAAATCTTTATTTTAAAATACAATTCTATTTCTGAGAGATATGGGCTCTCAAAATATGAATTAAGGTTAAGTATCAAAACCTCGGCAAATGTGTTTAGTAAAGGAAAATTCGAATATTTAAAAATGATATGCATTTTTCCATTTTTTCTCAAACGATAGGTTGGTGATCAATATTTCTGTGATCTCAGAGCTTCCTTTCAATGGATAGTTTATTGATTGTATCATAGCGTCTTCTCTTCGAATTATCCGTATAAATTCCATTCTTGGCTTTAATGTTCCTGGTCTTTCTTTCATTCATTCTTCCAGCAATACCTTTCTCCACTCTGAGTATCGAACAAGATGGACAAACATGCCGTTTTCCTTCTCGATAGAATACCATATCTCTCCATGTTCTTTTTAGGACATTTTCATTGCTTAGTCTGTCAGTCTATGATATAATCATAATTTAGCGTAAGTTCATTCAAGGGGAGCGAATTAATTATAGAGATAGAAATTTTGATGCCAAATATGGGTTAAATTTGAATTCAATATATTTCTGGTTGAATTAAATGCCGAATATATAACATTAAATATTAGCATACGATTTAAAAAAATGAGGAAAAAACGCATTAATAAGAAAATAAATGTATTTTAAGTTTTATCTGAACTAATATAAAATATATCCATTGTTATAAACCAATATTTATATGTTTAATTCCTCATTAAATTTTGTAACAATTTACTAAGAATGACAATAAAATATTTTGAATTGTCAACACAAAATCTCTAATTGTTTACAATTGAACTCGTTTATTAAGAGAAACAAAGTTACTTTTTTTGTTTTTTTTTTTAAATATATAGTTATTATTTATTGGTTACGAGGTACAGGTATATACAATATATATATTCAAAGAAATTCCTACTAAGAATTATGAAAAAGATTAAAAGATAACGACTTTAAACGCATAAAGAACACGTTATCAAATTGTTTTTTTTTTTTGCTTATCCCTAGTACACGTGGTACAAGCCATGATAATCATGGTGGGTAGTGAGCGACTGCTTTTTACTGTAAGCGCACCACATGTCTACACATGTGAAAAGCAGTTCGACTTTGCACTTATGTGCCAGAGCCCCGTTTGGTAACTTGCACTCGCTGGTGGGGTTGGACTTTTGCAAGAATCGGGGGCCATTGGAGCATATTTTTTTTAAACAGAAAAAAGTGTCCAATGCGGGAATCGCACCCGGGTCCTAGTGGTCGAAAACCAAACGGTTTAACCAGCCTTCCACCGACCCCCTCAAATATTATTTAGTTAAAACATGCAAAAAAATAATAAAAATATTACAAATTTTAAAAATATTTGTATACAGTTACACATTTCTGATTCTAAATCAGGTGAAAAAAATGAAATTAGGATGGATTTTAAAAGTAAAACGTTTTTAACCCTTTAAAACATCTCATTTTAGAAAATTAAATGAAAAAAAATTAGAGCACTAGATATTTTTGTCTTTAATGAGATAAAAATATCATTTTTAAAATGTCTACTTCACTGCGAATAGGTATATACGTTAAGGTTATAATAATATAATGATTGATTTCGTTTTATAGGTTATCTCGGTTTAGTTATAGTCGGATTCCTATGTCACTAGTACAAATATTTTCAAATTTCCTTAATTCAAATAGTTTGATGATGATTTAAACAAAAATATGAATGAAGACACCAAAGAATCAACAATTCTATAACCCATTTTAATCAATTTTGTATATATACAACAATATTTAGAATTGGAAAAGAGAGTGAAGGAAATTTTGAGGAAATTGCTTTTGTATATATATTTTTTTCTTCTTGATCAATTTTCTTTGGATATTCGTGTAAAATAATTGAATTGTATATGCTTGTATATAGCCAATTTGTTATGATATAAAAGGTTTATTGACGCAAATATCCCTAAGTTTGGGATATCGCGTTATAGGATGTTAATGAAGTTATAACCCATTTAAAATCGTTATATCGTACAAAATTAAATATAGCCCCTTTAATGCATTATGTTGGAAGGGTACAAACCAAATAAATTGTCAGTTAATTATTAAATATGCGAACCACGGATTTCACCAAAGAATTTGTTAGAATTCTTTCAACCTATTTAGGAATAGATTGTAAATTGTGCGGATTACCTGCTCCTCTGAGACATTTTCTTTTTTTTTTCTGTCCTAAATTTTCTCTTTAATTTCCCAATTTTTGTTATGTTAGAACTTTGAAGCATTTTATCATTGCAGTAAGGGTAGTAGAAAATTGTTTTATTCCAAAAAGAATCATATGTGTCTAAATAGTTTAGATTTCTTATATTGAAGGATGTTTCTGATCAATTACGTTTTGCTCTTTGCCCTTGTTATGTTTATTACGGGGAAAATGGGTAGATAAAATTGTGATAAGCTTTACTTATAATTGGAAATCGAAAGAGTTCAGATTCCATGGTGTGGGCAGTTCGGCCACTGTCGGTGCTGCTGGAGCCGGGAGGCCGCCGAGCTCTCAGCGCCGGGAAGTCGGTGACGGTGAGTTGCACGGCTGAAGGTTCGAGGCCCCCTGCCGTCATCTTGTGGAGGAAGGCGGGGGTGAAAATGACCCCTCAGCCACACGAGGGGTCGCCGTCTCCTGAGCTGATCTCAGTCAGCGCCATCGAGCTGACTCCGTCCAGTGAGGACCACGGCAAGTACCTGACCTGCCAGGCTTCCAACCCCCGCATCACCGGCTCGGCGCTTGAGGACAGCTGGAAACTGGACGTCCGCTGTGAGTATCATCTTCTTTCTCATCTTCACTTAATAATATTAGGATATCAGGCTTGTAGAGCTTGAGACTTATGATGGTTTCTCCTGGGAATGAGTAGAGCTCATCAATGGATGAGAAAATACAGTCAATAATGTGTTTTGGGGTTGCAGGTTGAGAATGTGAGTATCCTTCTTCAGACTACCTATTTATTCTATGAATTCTAGTACCTTATAATGATAGATGATTATAATACAGTTGGTCGTTCAATTAAAAACTTACAGAGACATAGATATATATTCCTGGTCTTTCTTATAGAAACCTCTCTCAATGGAGGTGAGATTAGTTCAGTTCAAGATTTATTACATTACAATTATCATCGCTTAAGAAAGAGGACGCATAAGATGGGAGTTTCTATTGTACCTCATGCATTTAAGCGACATTTATCGATAAAAAAACTCGAATAACTTAAACTTATGCCATTTTAAATAAATTTTACATACCTCAATGCGACGCTAAAATTGTTAAAAGAGGTGTCTCAATGCTGGACAATCCTTGATGTTTATTCGGTTCAATTGCCAGACTATTCTGTTATTGTCTCATTACTATTGGATTATAGTGTGGGCAACTTCTAAATGATTCTCTTATTCAGGGTAATATAATCGATACAGAAACAATTACATGTAAGTAAATCAGACAATGCACATCCGCAAATAAAAACTTATTATAAAGTAACAAATCAAAACTCTCTCTCTCAAGTATTTATTTAAAAATTCATCTTACATCGAATATTAATTGTTATTATTTCTTACGTAGCTTATTGGCTTTTTGTTTATACCTAAAATGAAACGAAATACAATTAGACATGTAGTGCACTTTATTAAAAACAAGTTCGACTAGATAAGAGAATAAGTGTGACCATGTACACTTGGAAGATAAGTAAAATATTTAAAAATAAAATATAGATGCTATTTTTCACTAGAATAGTATTCCTTAGTTATTACTAAATATCCTTTGTAAAAGATTTAAAACCTTCATTTCTTATTTATAAATGGTGCGTTATTGCCTTATGAATATCTTTTCAAAATAACACAAAAATTAAATTTCTAAGTCATTCTTTATATGTATTATCATATCAAAGATTTTTCAGTAAAGACCACTCTATGATATAAACATATGTATTTCTCAAATTTATTTTTCTATTTCAAAAATCAATTCGATTGTGCCTATGGAAATATATAATACACAATTCTCTCAAATAATTCAGTAGATTATAAAAATGTATATGTCATAATTTGTATATAACTGTATGCACCTCCGACCTACTATGTATGTACAATGTATGTTTTAAAAGGACTTAATAAAAGAACAAAGGTAACTGGAGGATAGAACGCCTTAGAGAAAAACCTAGGAAGTAGGCTTAGAAGAGAACATAACTATTAATAAAGTCACAGTTAACCTTCTGACCCCGGAAATCCTGCAAGCTAAGTTTAACGCCCAGTATTTCCTGGGCAAAGCCGGGCGTGTCTTCCGACAAAGGCATTGGCAAGGGCCAATTAGAAAGTATCACCTAAATAGGTCAACCAATAGAAAAACGGTCGTGTGACATCTTTCGACCAATGGGAAAGAAGATAAGTCTTGGTGTTAAATCGAGAAGCAAGAATTGTCAGTTGCTCCTTCGCTCCCAACGAGGTAACATCTGCTCTCGAGACCTCCCCGCTCAGCTCATAGCTAAGTCAATCACCGCCATGTGATCAGATAATTAATAAGTCAAAACCCGCTCCGCCTTCTCTCTAAGCTTTTCTTTCCCTCCAAACCAGTTGCCTTTTATTTCAAAACCCATCAAGTGTCCTGGCTTATTTCCCTTGTGTGTAATCCTTTCTTACTCAGCCATCACGACTGCGCCATCACTTCAACAATCTTCAATCTCAAGAGTAAGGTTTCCCAGCATAGCATATTACCACAGCTATATTGAAAAGTCGACAGGATCAAGATGGAAATTAGCCCAGACGCCAGCAAAACAAACGGCAATGTCAAACCCAGAGGGAAGAAACTGGCAACGAGCGGAAAGAAGCTGGCAACGAACGAAGCGACAAAACACACCCTGGCGACAATAATTTTGCAGTTGACCGCCGCACTTCAAGGAGCAAGGTCCACTCAACTACAGACGGCGTTCCGTAGCGCCACCCCCGGAGCAGCCCACACCCCCCGCCGACCGAAAGGCGAGATGAGCGCGGCAGCCGACGCACGTGCCACCACCCCAGGCAAGTGTCACCGAGGCCGGACACCGACCACCGAGGAGTCATCCACCGCCATGCCGTACCCGTACACCACACCCGAAAGTAATCCGCGCGAACCGGGACAGTGCAAACGGTCCCAAAACGACATTCCAGTACCGGACTTCACTTCAATTCCGCGGACGGTGAAACCATCCCAAGCCCAAGACGTCCCAGCCAAGCCGAACTTTCGAGACTAAGGTAGGCAACCCCCCTATGGCGTCAAGAATTGACTTTGAACTTCTATCTAACCCTACCTACCCCTTTAACCATGTATCTAAACATGTACCAAATGAATGCAAGCACGGGCTAGACCAAAACCTGTCCCAAAGGGCTCGTACAGCACACAAAGCTTTCACACATGGAAACCCTTGCCTGCATTCATTGCCAAAACCCCAAATATTTACATGCCACCATTCTAATCTCACACCACGCAACTTTTCACTCAACCCAATTGCCAGTACTATATGCCCACAACACATAAAGCCACCACGGCTTCTCAACCTACAATTCCAATAATGCCCAAAAAAGTGTCCGTACACCAACACAGCTCACCCACTTACCACACAAAATCCATACATGACCATACGTCGTCACGCCACAATCACGCAGGTGTACCTCACAACAAACACGACATTCACCATAACAATATCCAGACAGCACCCATCCAACAGGACGGTTTTCACGCTAACAAACACGCACCCATACGTTATCACGCAACAAACACGCACAACCCGCCCAACAAGCGCGACACTCGCGCCAAAAGACGACAACAACCAGTAAGCGCATGCACAACCGTTAAGAATAATACAATCATCCCGTCTACACAAAACATAGAAAAAATTCACGCCACCAAACAACCACACAATCGAAAAACATTGCGATCTTTCCTAAAAGCTGTGAACGCCTATAAAGAGTTCATTCCAGACCACGCCCGCTTGCGGACGCCACTTGTCAACCTTCTAAAAAGGGATGTCATGTGGGTCTGGGGTGACGAATGCCAGAAAGCGTTCACTAATCTGAAAGAAAGCCTTACCACACACCCCACATTACACCTTTACCAAGAAGGTCTGCCATGCCAGGTGTACTGTAACACCTCAACACTCGGCATTGCAGGCATTCTTAAACAAGTCTACCCTGATGGGAAGACATACCCAGTTCAACATTTCAGCCGCTCTCTGCGTAGTCACGAGCGAAATTATTCAGACTTGGAACTACAATGCCTAGCCATTGTGGAAAGTGTGGATAACTTCCGCGCCTGTCTAATGGGCAGAAAGTTTACAATACTTTCTGACCATCCTGCATTGCAGTGGTTGAAAGAGATCAAAGCCCCGTCAGGCAGATTGTTTCGATGGAGGTTAAGACTGTCAAGATACGAATATGAGGTCCGTAGCATAAATGGAATACAACAATTAGAAACGGGCGTTGTAACTCGTATCCCATTTTGTGGCTTTCTAGATGCGCCACTCATAAAGAGCCAACAGTCTTCTCCACCGGGAAAATCTCGCGTGACTATGGATCACAAAGAACTGCGCACCGTCTCCCGAAAAGGTGTACTTAAAACTATAGTCCCAAGTTCACTTACAGCCAGACTTCTTAAGTCCGTACACACACAACACCACCATCCAAACATCTCCAAGATGACGAGACTCATCTCGTCATAATATTATTGGCAGAACATGACACAAGACATCGTCAAACAGGTAAAAACCTGTCCCACCTGCCGATTCGCTAGAAGAATCGATGAATCCAACCAACCTCCACGTAAAAATACCGACACAGGCCCCAAGGCAAAACAAAATTCGTACATAAAGCACAGCGTACACACAACACAAACAATGCCGAAATTACACCACCCACGTCAGAGAAACGATCACATATCTCCACTTAAACCAATTACCGCCGACATATCTCTAATAAAACCATTGACGATCAAACAGGAGAACTGCGAACCTATCAATCATTTAAATTCTACAATTAATAAGGTTCGAACAAATATTTCAGAATCAACATTTATAACAATATGGAAGAACATGGGTCAATACCCTATCTTTCATCTGATTTTTATCCTTTGTTTGTTAGTTCTACCATACAAATATATCCCAGTTTTATTTCTCAGTTATTTGTTCATTTATATCATGCCCCCTCATAGAATTTTCGAACTACAAGAGGCAGTTTTTAATTTTGGACAAGCATTTATAAAACTTCTCATAATTTTAGGAAACATTTTTGCAGAAAATCTAAATAAATTCCGAGGAGATAGAAGTAACAATCAGTGCCGAGAGAAAGAAAAAAATCCAACACCAATAAAATAAGTAGAGAGGAAGTCTTGTTTCCCCCCACTTCCGGATCCAATTACTTGCAAGTAGTGGGTGGGTAATTTTAGATCGGATCCTGCTTCCCCACACACCCCACTTCCGTATCTCTAATTACAATGAGAAAGTCCCCATGTCCGGTTTCTAATTACCACCTCCCTCGACCAGCAGCTAAATCGAGGTCAAGCTGAGAACTTCTACATGTCATCCAATTTCATTCCCTCTCTTTTGGCCGACACATAAAAATAGGTCACCGCTTTTCCCATCCACAGATTCCTCTATGCCACCAATCTTGGAATCCAGTTCGAGCCTGCGTATCGATTTTTACAATACAATTCCGCACGCACAAGACGTCACACACATTTAAATGAGTTCATATTCCTATTATAATTGATCATAATTACTTTACAAACTTCCAAAAACGTTATATATTCCACTTACACTGAGATCTCAAAACAACAATACACACAAAGACAAAAAATGTATAGGGCATAATTGAGCAATTAATACATCTAGATCAGGGCATGTAGATACAAAAGGGTTCAAACCAATACACCTTATTGTTTATATATTAATCATTTTCATTATTTTCTCTCAATTAAAATTTAAATATTTAATCAATTTAGCAATTTATTCAATTTATTATCACTTTTAATCATTAATTATCATTATATTTACCACTTAGTTTATATTATCATAGTTTCAAAACAACGAAAACTCACTGGTTTTCTTTTAAAATTAGATATTATATTTTATTTTGATTTACAAAAAGCATTTTTCCTTTTTTTTTTCACCATACATCAAGCATTCACTTTGATTTCTTCCAACTTTTTATTTTACTTTGATTTCTTCAAAACACCTTATGAAATTTCCTCGTTTTCTTTTCCCAAAATTCGAGCAAAAATTAGTTAGGCATTTCTTTTTTACCAAACAACAAGCACTTTCCTTTTTTTCTCACCATGCAACAAAGCATTTTTTTTTTTCACCATGCAACCAAGCATTCACTTTGATTTCTTCCAACTTTTATATTATTTTGATTTCTCAAAAGCCCTAATAAAAATCCCTCGATTTCCATTCCCAATTTCGAGTAGAATATGGTTAGGCATTTTTCCTTTTTTTTTTCTCACCATGCATCAAGCATTCACTTTGATTTCTTCCAACTTTTATTTTTATTTTTTGATATTTCTCAAAAACCCTAATAGAACTCCCTCGATTTTATTTCCAATCTCGAGTAGAATATCGTTTAGGCGCATTTTCTTTTCTTTTTAACCCACTATGTACCATAGCATTCATTTTGATTTCTTACAATTAAAAATTTTTTTGATTTCTATCAATTATACTCAACCTATATCATCAACACCATTCTATTTTACCTCTTATATCACCACCAATGCTTGTATATAGCCTCTCAATACCCACAACTAATTTTCCCACAAAATTATTTTTCCCTTTACAGAATTCTCTCAGGCTAACCCCTTCTTGAATTCTTCACATGTAGGGGGCGCATCTGTCATAATTTGTATATAACTGTATGCACCTCCAACCTACTATGTATGTACAATGTATGTTTTAAAAGGACTTAATAAAAGAACAAAGGTAACTGGAGGATAGAACGCCTTAGAGAAAAACCTAGGAAGTAGGCTTAGAAGAGAACATAACTATTAATAAAGTCACAGTTAACCTTCTGACCCCGGAAATCCTGCAAGCTAAGTTTAACGCCCAGTATTTCCTGGGCAAAGCCGGGCGTGTCTTCCGACAAAGGCATTGGCAAGGCCAATTAGAAAGTATCACCTAAATAGGTCAACCAATAGAAAAACGGTCGTGTGACATCTTTCGACCAATGGGAAAGAAGATAAGTCTTGGTGTTAAATCGAGAAGCAAGAATTGTCAGTTGCTCCTTCGCTCCCAACGAGGTAACATCTGCTCTCGAGACCTCCTCGCTCAGCTCATAGCTAAGTCAATCACCGCCATGTGATCAGATAATTAATAAGTCAAAACCCGCTCCGCCTTCTCTCTAAGCTTTTCTTTCCCTCCAAACCAGTTGCCTTTTATTTCAAATCCCATCAAGTGTCCTGGCTTATTTCCCTTGTGTGTAATCCTTTCTTACTCAGCCATCACGACTGCGCCATCACTTCAACAATCTTCAATCTCAAGAGTAAGGTTTCCCAGTATAGCATAATATCACATATACTATTATATATTTATTCTGAAATATAATAATTCGAAAATCAATTAGACATATTGATCAATTTAATTATATATATATATGTTATATAAATGCCAAGAATAAATTCTCCAGATGTTGATATTGGGAAGGAAAGCTACAGTGAAAAAATATATTTTTTGTTACGACTCAAGAATAGAAATTGTCCTTAAGTGCTTCGGCATATCGTCTGACATCTAATTTCAATTTCTTTAACAAGAATTCAAGTTCTTTTCATAGCCGTGGCTGCTAACTATCGGATTCAAAGTTCCGACCTTTGAAGATTCTCGCTATGTGAAGTGGTTTGGGACCAGGTTGTCATGCTTATTTCTAGGGGTCGTCAACCTTCTTTTAACTTTGTTTTATACAAAAAAGTTACATATGATAGAAGATATATATAACATAAAGTTGCGTGAGGATGATATTCAGTATCAAAATGGCACCTTTCTTTTTAATTATGCATCAGAACAATGCACTCTATATCACCGTAGCAAAAATCTTCACAAGTGATGATTAAGAATAAGCCGCAACAACAGTTTTGACAAATTAAGACAAGAAGCCAACCTGTTTACCATGGTTTCGTGCTTTGCCCCTTACCAGTTTAAACACCTTTTTGGTAAATACGCCCTATTCCATAACCCCTCACGTAGGTTGTTATGAAATCGAAGCAGCCCCTGTACTGATGAGTGCCAAGACCCGAAACCATGGTTTAAAAGTTGCCTCTTTTCGGAATTATCCTAAACTTGTGTTTTGGCTCTTTCTTCATCATCACTAGTAAATATTTTGACTAGAATGATGTACAATGCATCGTTATGATACATAATTAAAGGAAGGGATGCCTCTTTTGGTACATATATATAAGTATATATTAATCGCTTTAAAACGTATATTAAATCGTGGATCTTTCCATTTTCACCAACTCTATTAATTATATTTACGAATAAATTTAATAATTATTCAATTATATTGAAATAATCTTATTAGTAATAATCTTATTATAATAATCTTATACGCGGGTCGTAAATAGAGAGGAACCTTGGAAGGTTGAAAGCCTGGAGGTCTTATAGGTAAGGTCTATTTTTTATCATAATTAAGCTAGAAGCGTGGATTGCACTGCGGCATTTTGAAGGGTTGATCTATTTTCACTTTGAGAGCTAATCCCATCAGTTCACTGAGAAAAAAAAACCACTTCAAATGTGGCAAAACTCTAAGTAGATTTTCTCTTACAGGTTTAAATACTCTGTGATATATTCAATTTAAGGATTTTTCTGAGAACTTTACTATAGCTAGATGTAATCCCGGGGTATCTATTTATAGATTCTTTGTATTTTGATTTCGCCATATTAAGCAAACCTATAAATAATTGAATTGGCTTTTACAAAATATATTTTGTGGTTATTTATTATTTTGAATTCATTCAGATATAAATGTTCTTAATATATATTTAAATAATTAAAATATGTATCAAATATTTCTGAAGTAAATTCATGGACAACACTTAAAGTAGTTGTACCTTTTAGCATGTATATCGGTATTAAGACATTAACTGTGAAAGTTATTTGATATACAGTGAAATATATTGAAGACAAACGAGATAACCAAGTGGGAAGGAACACGAGATAACAAAGTGTGAAACAATTTGCCTCTGTCTCTTTAAAAAAAAAAAACAGACCTTCGGTGATATAAAAAACGTTTCACTTCCTTAATTTTGTCCATGAGTTTATATCTGTTTTGCACTAAAAGGAAGTCTATATTTAAGTAGAAAATTATATTATCACCTTGGTATTATCTAATACTTTGAATAAATTTTTCATTGATAATATTAAGTAGTTGAGTCTATATACCGAACATGGTATGCTAAATCCTTTGTTGAAATATGATTTTTATATTGACCTTAATGAAAGGTCATGAGATTTCCTAAATATCCTTCTACCATTTACTTTTAGATAAATTACATACGCTATGTATAAGAAAATTATTTGGCTCCCGGTAAGTAAACATTTTAAACTTTTTGACGTGACAACGTCTTAATTAGGTTGCGGCTGGGAGTCACTTATGAAAAAGTGTAACGCCCGGTAACGTTACGATGAGTCACCGAACGAGAGTGCTGCGCGCGCAGCGCTAGAGAATTAGGCGCATTGAATCGGCGCATGCTTGTCTCTGTCTTTGTCTTTCTCGAACGTTCTTGGCGTTGGAAAAACAAGAAAGCGTCATAATACAAGTTCACACGTGTGGTTAAAGTATCGTCAGCTGTGTCTGTAGTGAAAATGTGGAGTGCTTAGATTCGTCATTTACAACAACTACAACAATAAAGGTAAATAATTGTACACTGATATTTCATTATCGTAAACTATGATTGATTGATTAATTGTTAGATTGACACAAAAGTTGAGAAACTGAGTTTATAGGTTATGTCATACTATTGATAAATGTTGATAGTGTTAAGTAAATTATTAGTTTAAAATTAATTAATTAATTAATTATTATTTTACAAATTTCAAATAGTTTCAAATTTATTTAGCAAAAATTTGAACCTTCGATCTGAATAAATGTTTTGATTTTCGAATTGATTATGTTTAAGTTTAAGTTTACATGTACAATGTTTTAGTAAACAAAATATATTTCTATATTGTTAAAATTTGTGCAATTCTTATTTTCATTCTATTCCTTGTTCCTATTGTGCAATTTAATTATATTCATATCAATAAATATTCTACCGTTGTCACGTAAAATCTTCGCCCGTAAAACCGACTTTACAGGCAACCATTGTTTTTTTTTAGCACAAAAAAGTGCTGACACTTGGAGTGCCTTCTTATGAGTACCCTACCGTTAGCCTATAGCTTATATATTCCCTAAGAAGATTATGAAACTGATTTTATTTATTTCTATAATTAAATCCTTCATTTTTGCAATATAAGCTGCTGTGATTACTAGATATATAGATTTTCGCGCTAAAACATTTGTTTGTTATGCGAATAACTGCAAGGTTATCTCTTTTACTCATGCTAGAAAGGGAACCCGTCGATGTATTATTTTAATGTTACTGCTCATATCAGGTATTGAACCAAATCCTGGCCCCAAACAGACACATCATACAACATTTTCTATACATAATATTATGTTACTTGAATCTATTTGTAAAATGTTTGTATATTACAACAATTTTGAAATAATTGTGAAAATATAAAAGAGCGCTTAAAATGACATATATCCAACAGAATTTAATAACACTATTCAAATTTCCCTTTTAAATATTGTTTTTGGACTAATAAGCATCAGATATCCATGTATTTAACCGATATAATTGAAGTCGTGAATCAATAAGGATCATTGCATTGCTAATCGAAGCCATATTCGGGCAAAGATTGGCATGATGTTAATATAGCACTTCAAACTAAAATAGATGACTTGGGTCGAAAAATGGAAACTTGAATAGTTGGGTAGAACAAGGATTGGACACACTATGTATAAAAATAGAGATCACTTCTCTACCGTCAAAATAGACGCTAAAATTGAGCGTCATCTATTGACCGTTTCCTCAAACTAGAGGACGTGAGTGTCTGTGATACAACACCGGCTTTGACACTTGGACACTTTTCGGGCTAATGGTCTTCTTCAATCTAGGAAAGACTTTGATTTCATGATATTTTTTTCTCACGGTATCCATGTAATCTTCAGATTTTGCTAAAGAGGTGTTCAGATGATAGAGACTTCTTTATAGTTTAGCGTCTATTATGACGGATAAGATAACCTTTTTCATAGATAAATATCCTACGGTATCTCTATTACATACTATATTCAATATGATGCATGAGCGCGTCATCTGTTATAAGAAATTTAAGAGTCCATCTTCAGTATCAGTATAAAAGTAAAACTGAAAACTGCTATATTACAGCGGTATCGTAGATTAAATGAGCGAACCGCTGGGAAGGTTCGCCACTGATGAGCCAGGCCCTCCCATTAATTTGATCATTGCAGTAAGGACAGTAGAAAATTAATTTATTTTTAAAAGAATCATACGCGTTAAAAATAGTTAAAATTTATCATTACATACTATATAAAGCAAATACAATAGTGGATCGGTCGATAAATTGATTTAGCGAAACCATTTGATGAGCCATGCCCTTTTTACTAAGTTTCACCAATATCCGATCAAGTTTAATAGAAACAGTATTTATTTATAAAAATCAACGTCTAAATAAAATTTCACAATACTATATGCAAATAGGAATCTCTAGAGAAGGTTATACATATATTTTCCACACTTGAACGAACTTAAAATGTCTAGCTATTTTTATATAAAACAAATTATCAGGGTGTAATTATTTCTTTACCCTTAAGAGATTCCTGTTTAGAAATAATTTTAAAAACTATTAATATTTTAGAAGGGGGCAGACTAATTACAATTTGATGTATCCAACTGAGATGGTATTATTTCTTTCCATTTTTTCTCCGCCTGACCAAATTTATCTTTCTTAGATCCTATTTTAGATGGGTGTAAAAACATTTGGGCTCTAATGACGTGCGTCCTATTCAATTTGTCCCGAATTAGAGAAGAGCAATCCACCTGTTCTAGCCAGCTTGTAATGAAAAATGATCCACTTTTAAATTAAAACAATAAATTGCCTGGAAAATTTTTGAAAGTTTTTAAAATAAATTGCTAGTGAGCAGGAAAGTTTGTCTTGGAGACTATTCTTGAAGCGAACAATCTATCTTGGAGCCAATGGCACGGATGTTTAACGTTAGAATATATTGGAGTTTGTTAATTATATGACGTCATTTTCTCTGTCTTTTCAAATGGCAAGCTGTTATAGCTCTTAGATATGAGGGCTATATAGTTGGGCTCTTTAAGGACATAATAGGCTTTTATATATAGCACTAGAACATGCGACTGAGCAATTCTATTGCAGAATACTTTTGTGAACTTGCTTATATTTTAATATAAAAACAAATAACAGTAAATTGTGCTTTAGTACCAGCTTTTCCTTCTTTCACTTTTAATACTTAATTAGATTGTTCGCTTGTTCGGCGGTACATATACTAAAATTGGAAAGATACTTAATTAGATAAGCTTATAATATTCATAGAAAACGCACACACATGATAAAATTGTTTTAGTACTATTCACACACAATAGCGCTACTTCTGCAACCCTAAAATACAATACCGCGACGAGTTAACGTAACACATGCCCGCAAATCTATGGGTCCCCAAGTCCTTTTTTTTTGTGCACTAAGCAGTGAGAGAAAGAAAGAAAACTACGCATGCATCATCCTGATGAGGGAGAGAGCCAATGAGTGGAGATATATAACTGACACCAAATATATTAACCGAATACGGTTGAATATTGTCACGTAGTAAAATTAGGAAAGACAAACTTTAGGATGACACAGTAATTTATTCAAGGCACAGGCGCACCAACTAGAATTTATAAAATACAAGAGGAACAATAAGAGATGTTTACAGAGTATCAAGAAATAAATATCAAAATAAATATTCATTTTTCATATAATATAAATATTTCGCTACAATATATTAAACTAGGTAACCTATTTATATTACTATATAACAGGGTTTATGCCTAAGACCTTGGCCGTCTAAGTAAGAAAAAGGACAATAAAACCAATACTTGATTTTTTTTTAATATCCTCCTCCTTTAATCCCTTCTTCTACTGAGGGTGACCACATGGTCTCTCCATACTTCCTCCGCCATCCTCTTTATCTCCTCGTAGGTGTGTCGTCCAGTCCATTGTTTTAGATCGTCTGTGTATCCCTGTCGTCTGCTTCCCCTCGATCTTTTTCTCTGGAGCTTTCCCTACAACACTGTCAGTAATGTCTCTCTTGCTGATTTAGAGAAGTTATAAGTTTTCGTTACCCATATATTATGACTTTAACCTATTAGTAAAATATGTATTTATTACAATTATTTAAAAAAATGAAAATATACATAAAAGGGCGCTTAAGATGACATAAAAAGCCAACGGAATATAATAACACTATTCAAATGATCCCTGTTGAATATTGTGTTTGGACTAATAAGCATCAGATATCCATGTATTGAACCGATATAATTGAAGGCGTGAATCAATAAGGATCATTGCATTGCAAATCGAAACAATATTATGAACCAATTAAGTTTGAGTCTCGAACCAATAATATCTATATATAACCCCTTAATAATGTTCATATTTTAAATCAATGACCCCATATATCTATTATAAACGAATAAAGATAAGTTATGGACACGATATAAGTGTTTCATTAATGAAATTGAAAAAGGCCAGAGGTAACAAACTAATATATATAAATTCCATAGTATAAAAACAAATTTCTAGCTATATATATTCGCAAAAGCAATCTAATATATTTAAAATAAGATTTTAGCATATATCAACAGAAAAAATGGAATAAATATCATAGTAAATAATTCATCTTCCATTAAAATAATCATGATGATTCATTTAGTTAGAGACAATGTCTTATCTTCGACAACTTAATAAAGGACAGTTGTTATCACGTTTCATTTTTATCCAACGCTTCCAAAGATCTGTGAAAACTTTTTGTTGTTTTTCTACTCACACGCTGCTATCGCCAATTCGATGAAAATTGACGTTTTAAAATTGATTAGTCGACACAATTAATGGTGTTTTTTTTTTACTTATCATTATAATATTTTTTTTTTACACCTGTTAAAGCGATTTTCGATATTCATTTGATGCTAGGCACGGACGGGTGAAACTAATGTCGACAATTTTCAATAAAAATGATTTTTCTTAGAAAGGAAATTTATTCCGCCCAGTGATTATATCAAGCTTTAAAAAAAATGTTATTAGAAAAGAAAGATTCTAATATGTTACTCCGAGTTATAGGTGGAACATTATATTGATCAAAATGGTGCTCAATTATAAATTCAATAAAAACGCCCAGATATTATTTTTTTAAAGCGAAACTCGATAATTTCATCATTGTTTTAATGATTCAGAATATTCTCTCTTAGGATGAAATTAACTTTTGGATTCGAATATAATTAATTAGATATATTTGATATGGTAATAAATAGATAAATATACAACTTATAGATATTTTCAAAATATAATTGTTTATCTAGAATTAATTATATGTTTAGAAAAAGAGAACATGCATACAAGTTACTCGAGACGTTAAAAAATACTTCCAAATTATAGATGTGGTAGCAAGTAAAAAATGATTAATAAATGCATCTTCAAATTAAAAAGATAATTGGTTATTACATAATATATAAATATATATATATGTAATGTTGTGTTCGAATAAATAAGCTTGAGGGATGAGTCTCTTTTAATTACCTTTATTTCAAGCTTTCGGGCTCAACCGCCCTTCGACAGGACAAATTATACGCTACTAAAGTTTTCAAATCTAATCTATATAAACATTTGAGAGACGCCTGTGTCTCGAGTGTAATACGAGGCTTGCCGCGGGAGGGGATGAGATCTTTGAAAAAGATGGCCGTTTAGCCCATTGAATTAGCGGAAATAAAAGATTATTTGTTGAATCGCAGAGTTCATGATACCGAGGGGGGTTTGGTGGCTGCAGGGAATATTAAATTGTATATTTCAGGTAAATCAATTTTTCTATTGAAGCTATGGAATTTGCTTGATAGGATAGATTCTATGATTAGTCTTTGGTGTTTGTTGGCAATATTAGAATAGTGAATTTTCGGTGATGTAATGTTGAAGGAATGGCCAGTTTCATTTATGTGCTGTACTATTAAGGATCTATGGTCTAAGTTATCAATATTTCTTTTGTGTTCATGAATTCTGATATTGACATGTCTCCCGGTTTCGCCTACGTAGACTTTTGGGCAGTTCATACATTCTATGGAGTAAATAGCGTTTCGTGGTGTGCTGTTAGGTTCATTGAATTTCATGATCTGGTTTCGGAGAAGGGATCCAGAGGTAGGTGAGCAGGTGAAGTAGGTTTTGATTCCAAATTTCAATAAGAATCTCGCTATTGTGGAGGATAATGGTGAATATGGCATATTGCAAATAGATCTGTATATTGGAGACTGTGTCTTTTTAGTTGGGTCATAAAAGTGTCGCAATATAAAGGATATCAGGTATGCGCAGTCCCTGAGGTTAGCTAATATGTTCTGTGTTTCGAGGTTCTTGTACATCTGGAGGGAGCAGTGGGTATGGACTCGTTTTGATAGAGCAATGACTGTGTTGATTTTGTGACTGATAGGACAGAAGGACGAGTATTGAACATAATTAGGACGGAAGGATGGTTTATAATAAACGGTGGTGTGCAATTCATGTTGGTGCCGGATGATTTTAACGTCGAGAAATGGAAGGGTATTATTGGTTTCTTTTTCAACAGTGAAGTGAAGATCAGGGTGATAATTGTTTAGATTGTGGAGGATGTCATCGGTTTTGGTGGTGGTGCAAATGCAAAAGATGTCATCAATGTACCTGCGCCAAAAGACTATATCATGGGGGAATATATATAGGTAAAACAATGGGAAAAAAAGAAAAATAAGTGGGTCAGTTGTTTATATTAAAAATAAAGCATCTCCTGACCACGAACACATGTGCTTTTTAGATGGCAGAGCGCCATCTAGTGGAGCAAAAATAAACTAAACGTTTATTCAACTTGCTCCGTGATATTTGGCCATATATATTAGTTGCAGGCGGATGATATTCATGTACATAGGAGACATATATACTTTTAATTATGCATCGTTCTGAGGTATAATTAAAATTCAAAGTGGTTATTGAGGTATATATAATTTAAATCTCCATTTTAATAAAGATTTTAAAAATTAGATAATAATAAATTGAAACAATGCATTTTTCTTTGCGTTGAATGCACTGATTTAGACAATTATATAAGCTCCCCTCCTTTAAAAAAAGGTTTGAAAAATTCAGACAAAATCCAACTTGTGTGCAAGTTCACGAACCTTTTCGCAAATTCTACCTATTTCATAAATCCTCTCGTAGGGAATTATGAAATTGAAGCCGCTTCTGTGTTGATGAGGTCTACAGCTCGAGATAATGCTATACAGGTTGGCTTTTGTGTGAATTTGACAAAACTGGTGTTATAAAATAAAAGGACTTAAAAGCGCGAATGTTTCATTTATACATAAAACGAACTTATACTGTCCTTACTGCGATGAAAAAATATATTGGGAGGGCTTGGCTCATCAGTGGTGACCCTCCCAGCGGTGTCGCCAATTTAATCCACCAGACCGCTTCTCAGAGCTCTAAAACTGTATTGGATCATTCTGCTTTTATATGCTACACTGAAGGATGGCATCTTAGAAGTTCGTTTTATGTATAAAAGAAACATTCGCGCTTTTAAGTCATTTTATTTTATATGTATAGATGACGCGTTTTTGCTTTGTGTTAAAACTGGTGTTGTCACTCATTCTTCATCATTACCATTACGTTCTGTACTAAAGTGATTAACATAATACATTGTTTTTAATGCATATTCAAAAGGAACGATGTCTCTTTTGGATTTGAAAATTGTGAAAAATATATGTGTATTTTTGATCAGAAAATAAAAGAATAGAGCATAAATTAAGTGAACCGTAATTATGCGTTCATATATTAATGTTTTTGCTGACTTTATCACCGATAAAAAAGTATGGCTGAATCTACATAAAGATAAATATTTCTATAATTCCTATTTTTTTATGTTGAACCTTTTTATATCTGAATATATAAACATGTTCAGATTATAATCTCAACTCTGGTATATTTGTACCCAAATGTGAAAAAAAAGACTGACCTACTTCGGCCATATAATTAGCGCAAATGGTTTAAAAAAGAGTTTGATGTTGGCAAAAATTGAAGGAATAAGGAAGAGAGGAAGATCCCAGCAATGAGCTGATTAGAAGGGGTGAGAAATATACTGAAAGGTAACTAAATTAGCTTCGAGTAATGAGGATTAACATATCAAATCGGAGAATATTTGAAAATGAGAAAAAGCCTAACGGACTCTCTACATTTTTGTGCGATACGATAGGTATTGGAAAATATTTGTTAGAAATGAGATTCCTCTACAAATAGGAATGAACCTAAGATTACCGTTATCTTTGAAATGATAAAACCGCATAATCTTATAATTCAGCTCAGAGAACAAGTCACAGATTATAATTCTAGTTTGATCTATAACTCTAATATATGCAACATATTTAATTTTAATCGAATGGAAATAATCTCTATATAAACATGTTAAAGGCCTTTTATTATCAATGACGCAAACCATTAGCAACCTACAGTTGCACGATACGGAGATGACTTTTACTTATTCTATTATAAAGTTTATAATATAATTTAGAAAGATTTTCTACACAAGTTTTAAAAGGCACGAATTCCGCTATTCCCTAATCAACCAACCTTAACTTCTAGAACGAAGAGAAAAACAAAATAATCAGCACATTATTTGATGTTCACTTTATTGAGACCTTTATCTTTTATTTATTTTATTATACGTAAATCTTTGTGTCACTTGATATACACTCGTCCGCAAAATTAAAGGAACAACACATGTTTAAGAAAAGGAAAAGTTATATTAAGGGATATATATCAAGTTTTGGTATATTCAAAAGCTTCCATGATTTAAGATAGTATGTAGAACAGAAAAACAAATAAAGTTGCTCCCAATATGCAAAATACCATCGTCTACGTTGACTCCGCCTCCAGCACGTGCCTGAGTCTTTCTCAAAGCGTCCTAATTTTACGCTCCACTAGATTTTTATTGAACCTTTTTGTTTTTTAAAGTTTTCATGGCATATAGGCAACATTTATCACAAGAAAAAAATGGCAAGCTATTGAAGGATGGAAGAAGGCCAATCACAGGCAGAAGTAGCAAGATGGCTTGGAGTGACAAGAAACGTTGTCTCAAGGCTTTGGAAAAAAATTCAAACGACAGCTAATGTTGCCAGAACACCCGGACAAAGACGGCCAAGGGTCACAACGTTAAATCAAGACCGTTATTTGAGTCTCCTTGTGCGTCGCAATAGAAGAATAACAGCATCGCAACTACGAAGTGACCTCAATGCAGCTACAGGAGTCTTAGTATCAACTGATACAAGACGCAGAAGGCTTCACAAGAAGGGCCTCTATGCTCGACGACCTAAAATTTGTGTGCCATTGACGCCACCTCAAAAGAGAGCAAGGAAACCTTGGTGCAGACAACATGTCGCCTGGAATCCAGATGAATTGAGGCGTGTAATGTTCACTGATGAGTCCAGATTTTCTCTAAAAAGCGATTCTCGTCGTGTCTTTGTCTGGAGAGACGTAGGAACCAGAAATAATTCCCGGAATATGGTTGAAAGGGATCCCTACAGAAGCCAAGGTTTTATGGTCTGGGCTGGAATCTTCTTGGGCGGTCGCACAGCACTCCATATTTTTCGGCAAGGAACCCTGACTGGATAGAGGTATCGGGACGAGATCTTGGCAGCATATGTGATGCCTCAAGCATTGGAAATGGGAGAAACCTTTCTTCTAATGGATGATAATGCCCGTCCACATAGGGCTGGTGTGGTCGACACTTTTCTCCAAAACCATGCAATTGCTCGGATGAATTGGCCAGCTCGATCCCCAGACCTATATCCCATTGAGCATGTATGGGACAACCTAGGACGGCGGTTCTCATCCCTGCAAGCCCCTCCTAGAAACACTAATGAGCTAGAAACAGCCTTAACAAAAGAGTGGGCGTTGATTCCACAGGAGCTGATAAACTCCCTAATTCTTAGTATGGGTCACCGTTGTAGAGCCTGTCTATCAGTTAAAGGCGATCACACCCCATATTAACAACAATATCCAAGATATTTATGCACTGACTGCAAGAAGATCATTGATTGACCGGCTTATTTGCATAAAATACGTGTTAGAATTCTTTGATTTCGGGTATTCTAATCAATAATGGAATAATAAATTTGTGTATAAAATTTCATTGATAAATGTTCAATAAAATTTGAGATGAATGAAAAAAATATGTTGTTCCTTTAATTTTGCGGACCAGTGTATTTGTCTAAAGAAAATAATATTATAGAATTTGACTTATGAAGAAAGTTTATGATAAAAAATGAATATATAAATACTAGAAAGTGTTATAAAAAATTGTAAATGTTTTTATTAACGGTTAAATCAACAGAGTGGTCTTTATATGAGGATTGACACTATTCGGCGCGATTTTGAATTCTACAAAAACTTTCTAAGACATGTAAACAATCCTAAAATGCAAGATTCAGAGAACCCTATACAGTATTGCAGCGTATCAGTAGATTAAGCTGGTGGATACGTTGTAAAGGTTTTAACACTGATGAGCCAGACCCTCTCGGAATTTTATCATTGTAGTAAAGACAATGGGAGTTGTTTTATTTGTTAAAATAATATTTGTGCTGAATGTTTCGATAATCATCCACAATACACAGAGTATAATTATTCTTGTCATAATATCGTTCTTCTGAACATGCTATCACCTTACTGAGAGAAACCATATTTGTTAAATTAACAAGAACTAAAGTAGACAAACAAGACTCAGTCTCCATTGCGCGACCAGACTTCAAAATAAACAAAATGTCTCTCTGTTAATGTAATTTACATAGTTTATCATATTCTGTTGTAATGCATTTCCAATTCAAGTCTGAATATCATTTGTTTACTTTAGATATTCAATCATAAACCTTTTTTTTTTGTCGGAACTGTATAATTACATAGAGAGAGTTAATTAGAAAATATTTCGCATAATGTTATTTGATATCAAATGTTTTCACGTTACCTCTCTTTACATATGGAAATATGCATGTCTCCCATCTTAGATGTTAATTAGAACTTTAATTAAAACAAATTTCCCCCCAGTCTAGGAGAGATATTCCAACCAAATTACATCCCGTGGTAGTTGAAATGAGAGGTTGCCTATAGGAATACTTTTAATCATTAATTCAACGCCCTGTGAGCCGTATGGAAAGTGAATAATCTTTAATATCGAATAAACCAATGAACTCTACTGAATCAAGATCTAACATAATGCATCAAAAGGTTATCTAATGAAATACTATATTAGTAAGATACAAAATTAACTGATATATTCTTATCCAAACTCTAATAAGAGACCACCTCCAGAGAAGGTCACTGGCATTCAGGCTTTTTCTGAAGTCTCTTATGAAATAATCAATTGTGCTTTGTTTGTGTGTCAACTCCAATTGAGAAAATTTATGAGATCATGTTATTTCGTTTAACACTAAACATTTCAATACACGCGCGATTTATTTAGAACTAAATATTTCGAACTACGTTATAGCTAAATTTAAATATTTTAACAGAGGATTATATATAAGCTAAACATTTCAAACCACGATATATTGAAACCTAATCATTCCGATGACTCTACATCAGAAACTGAAAATATCATCCAAAGCTACATTGAAGAAGTTGCGGTTCCAATGTAGCCTGTGTCGGAATTAATTGTTGTAAAATCTAGCGTTTGTAAAAAGGTTAGTTTTAAAAACTAGTGTGTGTTTTAAAATGTATTTCTAATGTAGTTGTGTTGATATGCTTAGCTTCTAAACTTTTGTAAGTTGTTCAGCTTCCAATATACCTTTAAATGTAGAATATGTTAAAATAATTAGTTTCCAGAGTAGTGTGTACTGAAGTGTTTAGCTTGAAATTTAACCTATGTTATAATATGTCTATTTTTCAAAGTTGCATGTGTTGAACTGCTTAGTTTCCAATCTATTTACACATTTTCAATTTCCCCAATGTAGTTTTAAATGTAGCATATTTAAAACTATTAACACCTGTTGAAATTCTTAGTTTCCAATGTAGTTTGAAATGTAGCATAATTTTAAATGTTTAGTTTTCCCAATGTAGTTTTGAATATAACGTATATTGAATTGCTTAGTTTCCCAATTAATATGTTTTGAAATGTTTAGTTTACAATATAGATTAAATGTAGTGCGTGGGTTGTATATGTTTAGATTTCATTGTAGCGTGTGTGTGTGTTTCAATATGTTTATACTTCAAGGTAGGTGTGTTGAAATATTTAGTTTTTATTGTAGTTTCAAATGTAGCTTGTGTTGTGAAATTTCTAAAGCATTGTTTGCTTTTTTCTCTATTTTATTTGTTTAAAACGTCGCGATATTGAAGTATTTGTGTTTATTACGGAGGTAAAAAAGGAAACATATTCGAACAAACTAAAACTTATGATTAAATATTTACATATTTGCATGTATCAAGCGACAAAGTTCATACAATTTATGTAAACAACGTTCTTGGTGTAAGAGAGTTAAATCGTTTAGATCAGAGAACAATCGATGTCTTACTTCTGCAAAGTTCGGACAGTCGTAGATAAGATGAAAAGTAGTTTGTCCAGTTTCTTCTCAGGAACAATTTGGGCTTTTCGATAGACCTCTTTTATGTAAGCAGTGTCAGAATTTTTCGTGTGATATGACAAATTGAGGGAGGTTGAAATTCGGAATAAACTGTATAGGAATGTCATTTGTGAAATAGTGAGAATTTTATAGTTAGCATTATAAATGGATTGATATAAATGATTTATAATAATAGTTTTCTTTTTTTTTCGCTCAAAATTGTTGTAAATATTTTTTTTTTTTTGGTAAGTTTCATTTTTCATTAATATTTTATTGATTTTATATTAGTGATAGGTTCTATGAAAGGTGTATGCGAAAAGAGGTGTAAGAATTAGCATGATATGGTTCGATTGTGATGCAACATTGAGAAAATATTATTATGTTGCAGTGAAAGAAATATCTGTAAATAACACATAGAAATATATGTGTGTGTGTTGTGTGGATATACCATATTCTGTTAGCCTAAGTGGCTTTTGAACGTATGATTTATTTATAAATTTATATTTTTTTCTTATTGTCAACCCACCAAGAAATTTAACAAATTGAGAAAACAATGGTCTATATTTTGTTTCATTAAGCTATGATACCCTCTATGTAACTTGAAATGTTGAACTTCTTTTTGTTTCTTTTGTTATTGGAGAAATATATACCAAGCATATATATATTGTTATTATTGTTAATTTATTGTTAATTTACGAGAGTATACTATTGTGTTTTCTTTTGTTAAATGATAATTATTATAGAAATACATTTGTTTTTTCGGTTAATAAAGATTGTTTCAGTTGGTTTGTTTGTTCCCCCTTTATTTGTTTCCTCTGAAATTCGCGTAAATATTTCAATATTGTGCCTTGTTGAATAATAAATAAATAAAAACACTGCTTTTGAAATTAAACATATCAACACAGTGTATATTGAAATGTTCAGTTCTCCATGTAGCACGCGTGTTGTAATATGTTTAGACCTCGAGCGAGAACAGGATGAAGGGAGTTAGGAAGGGACCTTCAACTTATTTCCCACCGTGATGGATTTCTCCCCAGAAATTGGAACATAATCGATCGATCCGTAATTTCCTTGGAAAAGATTGAGATGAAAGAGCAAAAATATTTGAAATAAAGTCTTGTGTAATACATTTAACTATTTTCAAAACAATTCTATAACTTGTAAGAATTGCTTTTTGTTCTTTTATCAGACGTGTTTATATAATAGTTTAGTTTTAGTGTTTTTAGTTATATACTATTTCACACTATATCTATTTATAAATTATTCACTATTTTAACTGAAGTTTTTATTTTGAGGATTATATACGCATACATAATATAATGAAATGTTCTAAAAAGAAATCATTAAAAATCTCTGGTTTATGGCAAAATTCGCGCCATTATAAAATCTAGAGAAATACTCCTCTTGAAGATGGTTTGGCAGTGTCAAGCCATGATGATTCAAGTATAGAATGCTCTTTTTTCGGAACATATTTATATATTTGTGTGCACTGAGGATTAAACGCTTATTTTGACTCAATTGTCTATTGACACCCTCCAAATCATCTTCAAGAAGAGATTGCCTCTAGATTCCTTCTCTCCCTGAAGACCTAATATTTAAAGTTGATAGGCGATTAGCCTGTTCAAGTATTGAGAAGAACCAATAAAGAATTTATATTAAATAAAAGATTCATTATTTATATTAATGATTTAACACAGAACAAATCTCTATATTTCGCAAGATATTTTTATGCATATGTTCAAAATCATTCATAATTATACATATTTTTGCTCATCCTTAGTACACGTGGTACAGGCCATGATAATCATGGTGGGTAGAAGTAGGCGACTGCTTTTGCTGTAAGTGAACCACATGTCTACACATGTAAAAAGCCATTTTAAATCATTGAGGTGAGCTGTCAGATAGAGGGGATTTGCCAAATTTTCAAATGCCGTCATTGTTTGGTTCATAAAAAAATATTTTGACATATCTATGTCATAAAATGTATATATTTGACTATTAAGTGGCGCCTCTACTCATTTTTTCAATATTTTCACATTAATGGGTGTTCCTGTGTGTGTGTGTGCTACAATAAAATAATTTAAATTATCATAATTTATCATATATATAATATTTTACTTAATTTTTTTATCATATTTTTTTCATAAAATAATGTAGAGAGCATTACCTAGACAATACTTATAGAATAGAGAATGGAGTAATCAATGAGGATCGGATTGTAGACTATGCCAAAATAGCAAATCATACAATAAAGGACATAAAGATAAATATTTTTTTTATATATACACAGAATGAATAAAACACTATTATGTAGAATAAATTATAAGATAGGTACCTACTCGTTTCAATAAAGATACTAAAAATTGTATTGCATACCAGTAATTTGTCTTCATATATATATATATACAAAATATATATGTTTCATATTAAAAACCTCATTTATATTTCGCTTTATTACTACAGCTAGAATAACAATTATAGAAACGGTTATAACAACTAAAATATACTCAGAACTATCGTGATGTGTGTCTTCCATTTACTTTACGACATGGAGGAGAATAATATCCGAGAGCGTATTAATATAAATATGAGGATAGTTTGTTGTGTTTCAAGTCCCATAAATAATTAGAGAAAATACCACATCGCTAAATGTTGAATATAAATGAATAAAGGTTTGTGTAATTGTCAAGTTCTAACCAGTCTCTCTATTACAAGGTGTTAATTGACTTTTGAATATTTAAATAAGAAATTCCTGTCTGTGTGTGTGTGGTTATCTGGGCAACGAGGACTCACATTTATCATCGTTATGCCCGCTGGGGACATTGATCTCTGTCCCTGCCTTCCTTCCACCTTACTCTCTCTATTTCTGACTTACTTACTCTGAATATTACTTCCGCTCCGGTTGTGTAGGTTGTCGCATTCTCAGGTGGTAGGACTCCACATATGATCAAATTATTTTTCTCTCTTACTCTATTTAATTAGTTACTCTGAATATTACCTCCGCTCCAGTTGAATATGGTGTCGCATCCTCAGGTGGCCTATTGTGGTAGGACTCCACACATGTGATCAAATTCCCTTTCTCTCTCTCTCACTCTATTTAATTACTAACTTACTCCAAATATTGCTTCCGCTCCAGTTGTGTATGATTTCGCATCATGGTGGTTTATTTTGGTAGGACTCCACATGTGATCAAATTCCTCCATCTGCTCCTGGTCAGGAGATGCCTTCTTTATTTTTAATATATGTATTTGTTTTGAGATATACATGGAACGTTTATTCACGTTGGTAAATCCTTACATTGGCAACAATATAATTACACTACATAATGAATGTATAAAATAAAATTAATATTCAATTATAAAGAGTAATAAATGATTATTTTACGCAATTTGTAGATACAGATGTCATCCGGATGAATACATTCGAAATTAACTGTCTATATGATAGAATCCATTATTATTATATTTCATTAATATGTCTTTGCTTTTTCGAGATTCGCAGCTTTCCATGTGGGCGTTTCGAATTGGACAAAACTAGCGTTGTGATTTTGGCAACGACTCGAATCTGATAATTTGCAGAGATGGTCAATAGATGGAGAATAAATTCTTCTTTTATTTTGAAAGGAAACAGGTTATTTCTATAGATACATATCCTCTTAAGACAATGATAATCTCCCTTTTGCCTATAGAATAAGAAAGACATGTCGGGGAGAAGAGCTTCTTTTATAAGAAGACGATCGAACAACCTTTCGTCAACATGTCAATAGGGACACTGTTTTCTTGTAAGGAAGCCTTGACTTTGACACAGAGGTGGAATCTTGGAGCCAGTCTTGAAAAGGGTTAATCTCCGCACCTAAGGCCTCAAGGTCTTCTCGGCGATCTTTATTTTATCTTCCATAATATACCCAGCATCTCCACCAAATGTAACGTAGAAAATTAGGAAAGACACACTTCAGGATGACACGGCAATTCAGTTTATAAATTAACATTTATAAGATACTAGCGGATGTACCCGGCTTCGCCCGGGTTTTACCCGAGTCAAGGTTTGCTAACGAATCTCTCGATAAAGTGAACATTTTTTTCCCGGTCCCTTGAAAAATACTCGATAAGTTGAAAAAAAAATCAATATTAATTAGTTCCCTCGGTAATTGGAAGTTAAAGGAATAGTATCTTGCCTTGGAATTGTATCATTATTCTTGTCTCAAATAAATTGCCGTGTCATCCTGAATTTTGTCTTTCCTAATTCTCTACATTACAAAATCACCGTATCATCATGATAATATTTATAGCAGATTGTTGAATTATAACAGATAAATTAGAATATATATCTTGATTATTTTTAGGCGAAAAGTTATTTCAAAAATTTTATTTGCTAGAAACCTTCCCAGTACTATACTAAATAACTTCCCAAAGTTTCATGGCGTTCCAATGAGTGGTTTGGTCAGGCATAAAGGACACACACACAAACATACATTGATTTATATATATATATATATATATATATATAGACAAGATGAGCAATGAGGGGAGTTTCCAGAGTAGCAAAATATAAATAATATAAAAAATATTAATCTGTATATAAAATACAATAAATACTCCGCTACAATAATTTGAAATAATATAAAAACAGACCTTCCTTTTGACATTGTTTGGCTCTCTGCCAGTCGAAATGTTGGCTTCAAATAAAACTTTTTATTCAATATTGGGCGTTTTTATTAAAGCTTGTCATATATATTGCTCAATTAATAGCTAGATATCATATAAAAGTGATTCGTAATCATAAATAAAATAATGCTTACAAATTTACATATAATTCAATGTAATAATAAATGTTCACTCTTAAAAATATTTCATTGTTTGAAAATCGACAATTACATAAATTTAGTATTTGTGGATATAACTCTCTATGTTGATAAGAAATATTGTCACCACTCTACACTTACTTGATACAAACTTATAACTACCGTTTGAGAAAGAGCAATAAAAACGAAAGCTTGAAATGAAATTTATATTTACAAAACGTTTCGGGGAATAAAATAAACGTTTCTTCTCTATTAATTATGTGTAAAAAACCTATATGTCAATATCAATATACAATAAATAATTCAAATGAACACAATGAAAATTGTGAAAGTCGAAAATTTCTACTTTATTGTTTGTGTGTGATATAAGAGGTGAAATAGGGAACCCCTATCGTGATAGTAAAATGTATTTAAGTAGGAGAGAGAGAGAGAAAAAAAAGAAACTTAGCTTAATCTGGTAATGGTCTTCTTACAAAAGGAAATACCCAGAAACTTGTTAGAAGGCCTTTCTCTCCTTAAATACTCTTATTTCTTTCCATACATTGTTTCTCTCCTCCTCACTCCTTAACGTATAATAAATTTAATGAAAATGCTATAGTCTCTCATTGTGTTATTTATCGCCTCAAATTACATACTAGTGTATTTTCCGTTTGGTAATGAATTTAATATTAAAATATTATCGAAATTTATGTCAATTTCTATATATGGATACCTATTCATTATAAAGTATATAAGCATATTACAAGCACATTCAATTGTACTTGTACTGTAACTTGTTCATTCAATTGAGAACGAAATTTTGGAGATATTTGTTTGAGCATATAGGTCGAATGTGAATACGAGTATAGGGAACTAAAGATGCCAACGAATATTATTTTACAGCTAACTCTATTTATAGTAATCCTTATATCTATAAAAAGGAAATCCAGAATCGATGTTTGTTATTGCGTTGCGCAAAATCTACAGAATCAATCATTATGAAATTTCGCATGTAGGTAGCTGAGGATTTCGTTTAAAATATAGGCTATTCGGAAAACTAAAAAGGTTAATGTGCTTTCTTTTAAAATGTAAAACCAAAAAGCGTTAGTTCCAGCCTTTTACCGCTTGGCGGCAGCACTGGTCGCGACGATAAATGAATTTGATTGGTTTTTTTTACACGTAGTTTGTTTACACGATGAGTGTTAGTTTGTTTACATGATGAATGTTTTAAAAGGTAAGATTATCCAATCGCCGTGAAACTTTAGTAAGTTATTTACTATACTACTGGGAAGGTTTCTGGTTTGAATTTGATTTGAAATAATTATTCGTTTCAATTTTATTTCCAAATTTACTACTTTCACTCGCAAGCAATGCCTCTCGCGGCATCTGGTGAAATTACATTTATAAATTGTAAAAATGCTAAAATATGTTCCAAGTATAATAAATTTATTATTTAATTTGAGGATTTATAGTAATATAATATTTCAATGACGCTGTAAAAAACTTGGCATTTCAATATTAATATATTTTTTGAAATACACTGCGTGACATTGAAAATGGAACACCAAGAAATAGTGGCCAGAAGGTGATGAAACTCGGCAGACAGAGAGAGACAGGGACGAACAATAAGTGATCTTTATTTCAAAATGATAGTCATAATACAGAGCGAGAACGGCGTCGGCTTAGTAGTAAGTAGGACCACCGCGGACGGCGATGCACGCAGCAACACGTCTAGGTAGAGAGTCAATCAGAGTACGGATGGCGTCCTGAGGGATGGCTCTCCATTCCCTCTCAACCATTTGCCACAGTTCGTCTTCTGAACGCGGCTGTTGCAAGGCATGCAAACGGCGTCCAATGATGTCCCAGACCTGCTCGATTGGTGAGAGATCAGGAGAGTACGGTGGCCAGGGAAGCATCTGTACATCTTGCAGAGCTTGTTGGCTAATGCGAGCAGTGTGCGGTCGGGCGTTATCCTGCTGATAAAGGGCATTGGGTACCCCCTGAAGGTAAGGGAGTGTCACCGGTCGCAGCACATCATCAACGTATCGTTGGGCCGTCATAGTGCCCTGAATACGAAGTAAAGGTGACCTGGAATCATACGCGATTGCGCCCCAAACCATGATTCCACGTTGTCGCACGGTCGGGCGTTCCACAATTGCTGCCGGATTGGACCTTTCTCCACGTCGACGCCACACGCGTACACGGCGACTATCACTGGACAAGCAGAAACGCGACTCATCTGAGAACACGACCCTGTGCCATTCCGTCATCCACGTCGATCTAGCCCGGCACCATTCCAAACGTTGGCGCCTATTCGGTAGGGTCAATGGCAGTCTTCTTAGCGGACGGCATGAGTGCAAGCCATTAGCAACCAATCGACGGGAAATGGTTCTGGTCGCGATGGAATGATTTAGGGTGTCTTGCACATGCTGCAGGATGGCGGTACAAGTGGCTTGTGGGGCCGCCACTGCTTGTCGAAGGATACACCGATCCACACGTGCTGAAGTCACTCTGGTTGCACCGACATTCCTATAAATTGCCACATTTCCTTGTTCCAACCATCTTCTCCACAGTCGGTGCACCGTGGACGCACCAAGGTGTGTATCAGCTGCGATTTGACCTATGGACGAACCTGCCCTTTTCAGTCCGATCACCATGCCCCTCGTAAAAGCGTCTGTCTGCTTGAACTGCCTCCGTTTACGATGACCTGGCTTTCTCTGTTATTACACGTGTCTTTTGACACAAGAACAAAATTTCTACAATGATTTTCCTTGAAGAAATAACGACACGAATACTGTGCTTTCTGCAACTTCCTTCCCTTATATCTTACTCCATGTGCGCACGAGAGCTGCGCATTTTACATCATTTGCATAACTCGGTTAGGCCTGTCTACCCTAAAATTTGCATAATTTTCTGGCCACTATTTCTTGGTGTTCCATTTTCATATATAAATCTATATATAGGTGGATTGGATGTTTTCTAGAATCGTTTTAACAAATGTTCGTTAGGCAAACTTTAACTCGGATAAAAACCGGGCGAAGTCGGGTACATTCGCTAAATAGAGTTATTTACAAATGTACGTTTGTGGCAAGATACTATTCCTTCAACTTCAAATTACCGAGTGGACCAATTAATATTGATTTTATTCCACTTATCGAGTAATTTTCAAGGGACCAGGAATATTTTTAAAATATCGAGAGTATAGACAAGTATAGATTCAGTAGGGATTGGATGTTTGCTAGAATCGTTTTAAAAATATTTCGTTAGTCAACCTTTTACTCGGGTAAAACCCGGGCGAAGCCCGGGAACATACATATATATATATATGTTTTATATATAAAATAATGAGATTTTCTGTTTGATTTTTGATTATCTTGATGATTATGCTATTTTAATGCAGTCGTTGTAAAATCTTGAAATTATAATAATGAAAATGGTTTGATCAGTAAATGCTTTAATTGAGCTAAAGGAATGTATAAAAACATAATTTGATAAAAGTGATGCCTGGCTTAAGGCGAGTAGAACAAGCAAAAACAAAAGATTATTTACATAATGTACAAAGGTTTTGAGCCGACCGACGGGGAACAACAACAATCAGTTTTTATAGGGAAAGCATGACCTCTGGCGGTCGATTTAGCAGTATTTGTATCTATGAAATATATTTTTAAATAAAATAATATTTTAATATAACATTTTAAATGATATCTTTAAATAAAATATATATATATAGGTTTGTCGTCTATGCACGCCCTCAATATGTAACTAATCTCGCTGAAATTTGAACAGGACAGAGAGTTAAGTCTTCAAGAGTTTTTGTCGCACTTTTAACCAAGAAAAATTATAATTAACCAAGTACTGAGCAACAATATATTTTTAGTCAGAAATGATGATGACAATATTGCTGTATCATGCTTGATTGACATAAACAAAATTCTTTAAGGGACTATTCACTAAAGCAGACCACGGGAGAAGCCTGATAATAATCTTCAGTAGGCAGGAACAAAATTCTACCAGCGAAACATTCACTCGAGCAGAAGACACACGAAGCCAGGTCATCTCTATAAATAAAATATCGTTTCTAGGCTTTTCGGCTAAGATCATGTAGTATATCTCTAGATATTTTTATTTATATATTTTTCTAAAATTTTATTCAGCAGAGAGAGTGATATATTTGCTCGAAAAATATGTTTTATATCTAAATATATAAAAATGAATGTACGTGTGTGTGTGTGTCTGTCTGTCCTTTATGCCTGACCAAACCACTCATTGGAACGCCATGAAACTTTGGAAAGTTATTTAGTATAGTATTGGGAAGGTTTCTAGCAAATAAAAATTTTGAAATAACTTTTCGCTTTAAAATAATCAAGATAAATATTCTAATTTATCTGTTATAATTCAACAATCTGCTCTAAATATTATCATGATGATACGATGATTTTGTAATGTAGAAAATTAGGAAAGACAAAATTCAGGATGACACGGCAATTTATTTGAGACAAGAATAATGATACAATTCCAAGGCAAGATACTATTCCTTTAACTTCCAATTACCGAGGGAACCAATTAATATTGATTTTATTCAACTTATCGAGTATTTTTTAAGGAACCGGGAAAAAATGTTCACTTTATTGAGAGATTCGTTAGACAAACCTTTACTCGGGTAAAACCCGGGCGAAGCCGGGTACGTCCGCTAGTATTATATAAATATATAATGTGATGAATATTATTATCATAATATTCTGTATGTTCCGGAATATTATTATCAATAATATTCGTTAGGCAAACTTTCACTCGGATAAAACCCGGGCGAAGCCTAGACACATCCGCTATTTATATATATATGAAAAATAGATTGTAGAATAAATAGAATTGGACGATTCCATTCTCAACATATAATGTGTTCCGATAATAAATATCAACATATATAGTCACGACTGTCTTTCCTCAATCAATCAATTCCTCAATTCCTCATGTCACGGATGCGCGCGCATCATCATTATGATCATTATCATTATCTAATGATAATAATAATAATAATTATTATTATATTATTATTATTATTATCAACATATATAGTCACGACCGTCTTTCCACCGTCATGTCACGGATGCGCGCGCATCATCATTATGATCATTATCATTATCTAATCATAATAATAATAATAATTATTATTATTATATCATTATTATTATTATCAACATATATAGTCACGACCGTCTTTCCACCGTCATGTCACGGATGCGCGCGCATCATCATTATGATCATTATCTTCTATAGAAGCTTCTATCTTTATAATTATGTATATTTACAAAGAGTTAATTCGCTCGCGCCTCTAGCGGTGAAAATGAGGGTAATACCAGCTGACCTAATGTACATGTAAAGTTTGGAGCGGGACGTTTCACAAGAGTGACATCCACGGCTCCAATTTATAATTGTAACAAATAGTATTGGAATTAAAACATTCAATCGGGTGAAACACGGGCGTTGCCCGGGTCATTCGTCTAGTCAACATATATAGTCACGGCCGTCTTTCCTCAATCAATTCCTCATCGCTGTCACGGATGCGCGCGCATCATCATTATGATCGTTATCATTATCTAATGATAATAATAATTATTATTATTATTATATTATTATTATTATTATTTTATTATTATCAACATATATAGTCACGACCGTCTTTCCTCAATCAATTCCTCATAGCTGTCACGGATGCGCGCGCATCATCATTATGATCATTATCATTACCTAATGCTTCTGTCTGTGTGAAGTTCACGGATAGATTTTGGTCAGAATGGATAAAATAAAAAATGTGTCAAGGGATGGGTATCGAACCCACGACCTTCCGCTTACCGGGCAGATGCCATGACCACTAGGCTACCCTGGACATATTTTTCCGTTCACATTTTTTATTTTTATATTTTCAAGACACACACAGTTTGGGGCGGGACGTTTCACAAGAGAGACATCCACGGCGCCAATTTATAATTGTAACAAATAGTATTTTAATTAAAACATTTTAAAAATATATACGACCTCGGGTAAAACCCGGGCGTCAACATATATAGTCACGACCGTCTTTCCACCGTCAACAATTCCTCAATTCCTCATGTCACGGATGCGCGCGCATCATCATTATGATCATTATCATTATCTAATGATAATAATAATAATAATTATTATTATATTATTATTATTATTATTATTTTATTATTTTATTATCAACATATATAGTCACGACCGTCTTTCCTCCTCAATTCCTCATGTCACGGATGCGCGCGCATCATCATTATGATCATTATCTTCTATAGAAGCTTCTATCTTTATAATTATGTATATTTACAAAAGGTCAATTCGCTCGCGCCTCTAGCGGTGAAAATGAGGGGTAATACCAGCTGACCTAATGTACATGTAAAGTTTGGAGCGGGACGTTTCACAAGAGTGACATCCACGGCTCCAATTTATAATTGTAACAAATAGTATTTGAATAAAAACATTCAATCGGGTAAAACACGGGCGTTGCCCGGGTCATTAATATATAGTCACGACCGTCTTTCCTCAATTCCTCATCGCTGTCACGGATGCGCGCGCATCATCATTATGATCATTATCTTCTATAGAAGCTTCTATCTTTATAATTATGTATATTTACAAAAAGTCAATTCGCTCGCGCCTCTAGCGGTGAAAATGAGGGGTAATACCAGCTGACCTAATGTACATGTAAAGTTTGGAGCGGGACGTTTCACAAGAGTGACATCCACGGCTCCAATTTATAATTGTAACAAATAGTATTGGAATAAAAACATTCAATCGGGTAAAACACGGGCGTTGCCCGGGTCATTCGTCTAGTCAACATATATAGTCACGGCCGTCTTTCCTCAATCAATTCCTCATCGCTGTCACGGATGCGCGCGCATCATCATTATGATCATTATCATTATCTAATGATAATAATAATAATAATTATTATTATATTATTATTATAATTTTATTATTATCAACATATATAGTCACGACCGTCATGGGCCGGCCGGCCGGCCGGTTCTGTCACGGATGCGCGCGCATCATCATTATGATCATTATCATTATCTAATGATAATAATAATTATAATAATAATAATTATTATTATTATATTATTATTATTATCCATATATATAGTCACGACCGTCATGGGCCGGTTCTGTCACGGATGCGCGCGCACAGGGAGGTCACATGCTCGCCGGCATTTCGTCATAGATTATAAACACAAGGTAATAAGGCCAAATTAAAAAATAGTGTGTGATAAGGCACAATTTGGATTATCTACTTATATAATTGCCTTATTCTCTCTGTGTGAAGTTCACGGATAGATTTTGGTCAGAATGGATAAAATAAAAAAATTGTCAAGGGATGGGAATCGAACCCACGACCTTCCGCTTACCGGGCAGATGCCATGACCACTAGGCTACCCTGGACATATTTTTCCGTTCACATTTTTATTTTTATATTTTCAAGACACACACAGTTTGGGGCGGGACGTTTCACAAAAGAGACATCCACGGCGCCAATTTATAATTGTAACGAATAGTATTTTAATTAAAACATTTTTAAAATATATACGCACTTGGGTAAAACCCGGGCGTTGCCCGGGCCATTCGTCTAGTCAACATATATAGTCACGACCGTCTTTCCTCAATCAATTCCTCATCGCTGTCACGGATGCGCGCGCATCATCATTATGATCATTATCATTATATAATGCTTCTGTCTGTGTGAAGTTCACTGTGTGAAGTTCACGGATAGATTTTGGTCAGAATGGATAAAATAAAAAATGTGTCAAGGGATGGGTATCGAACCAACGACCTTCCGCTTACCGGGCAGAGGCCATGACCACTAGGCTACCCTGGACATATTTTTCCGTTCACATTTTTTATTTTTATATTTTCAAGACACACACAGTTTGGGGCGGGACGTTTCACAAGAGAGACATCCACGGCGCCAATTTATAATTGTAACGAATAGTATTTTAATTAAAACATTTTTAAAATATATACGACCTCGGGTAAAACCCGGGCGTCAACATATATAGTCACGACCGTCTTTCCACCGTCAACAATTCCTCAATTCCTCATGTCACGGATGCGCGCGCATCATCATTATGATCATTATCATTATCTAATGATAATAATAATAATAATTATTATTATTTTATTATTATCAACATATATAGTCACGACCGTCTTTCCTCAATCTATTCCTCATCGCTGTCACGGATGCGCGCGCATCATCATTATGATTATTATCATTATCTAATGATAATAATAATAATAATATGTTATTATATTATGATTATTATTTTATTATTATCAACATATATAGTCACGACCGTCTTTCCTCAATCAATTCCTCATCGCTGTCACGGATGCGCGCGCATCATCATTATGATCATTATCATTATCTAATGCTTCTGTCTGTGTGAAGTTCACTGTGTGAAGTTCACGGATAGATTTTGGTCAGAATGGATAAAATAAAAAATGTGTCAAGAGATGGGTATCGAACCCACGACCTTCCGCATACCGGGCAGATGCCATGACCACTAGGCTACCCTGGACATATTTTTCCGTTCACATTTTTTATTTTTATATTTTCAAGACACACACAGTTTGGGGCGGGACGTTTCACAAGGGAGACATCCACGGTGCCAATTTATAATTGTAACGAATAGTATTTTAATTAAAACATTTTAAAAATATATACGCACTCGGGTAAAACCCGGGCGTTGCCCGGGCCATTCGTCTAGTTGGAATATAAGCCAAATTATTCCACACACATAGGCAAAACCGTAGAAAATAGCCTAAATCGAATTCGTGCTACTTAGCGAGTACACATTTTCATAGTTAATCTTAATAGCATAGAATTCAAAACCATTCACAACACCTAACTCACTCCGTACCATATATACAGTGTCCCGGACATTTATGCAGTCCTCTATATGGCAGACATCAATCCAGAAGAGGACATCCATACGGACAAGGCACCTCAGTTGGCCGGTATTGGGATCAGGGTGCACGGACCGATCTGTTCTGTTCCATGGACAAGACACCACCACCACCAATAATATAGATATACTATAAACAAAGCAAATATTTGTCAACCATTGAATGTTAATGGTGCTGAGGGGGGGGGGGGGGGGGTAGTAATCCTATAGAATATATATACATTTAGGATTCACTACATATTTACATATTGCGACATTAAAAACAAAATTGGCATTTCCTGACCGCTTACATGATAATTTTAGATGGCAAAACCCCAACTAGTTATACAAAATCAAATAAACTTTGATTTAGCTTGTTCCAAAAATATTTGGCAAACCCAATTTATTGGTAAATCAAGAAAGGTCAACCATATACGCGTTTGGGCTGTTGGGCCTCGTCATTAGATATTACACATATATATATATATCCAATATATATCACAGCAAGAGAAATACTGAAGATAGCCAATTATACAACTAAACCAAAAACTCCAAGTTCTCGTTAAACAGCGTATTATATACACACATACTACTGTTTTTATTTTAAAATATAAAGAATAATTATAATAATTACAAATAAATAAGAGACGGATTTCTAAATTCATTCAACAGAAAAGATTAAAATACACAGGACACAAAAATTGCATCGCCTAGGAATAATTATGTAAACCTGAATATTGGTGAGGGCTATATAATGGTAATGTGAAAAAAAGTTTATTCGAATGAAAAGGAATGTAAATTTATAGATATACACAACTTTTATGAATATATGGTGTATTCTCTTTTGACACGTATACAAGCAGCTACAAGGTGAGGTATACTGTCATACAGTTTTTAATGTCTTCTAGTGGGATGCTAGACCAAACCATTTCAATTTTACGTCGAAGCTGTTAAATACGAGTTATATCTTGGCTGTGGAGATTGTCATATTTTCAACTTCATAATGTCTCATACATGCTAAATTGGTGAAAATCTGGGGAACATGTGGGCCAGGAAAGGATGTCAACATTTTGATGGAAGGCTCGTGAGATGTTGGCTATATGTGATCGAGCATTATCTTGTTATAAAATTCCAGTTTGTTTATTTTTTGTTTCTTCTGTAATGGGCGCAAATACTTCAATATCGCATCTTTTTAGATAATAAATAAATGAGGAAGTGGTAAAACAACAGGTTACAACTTATCGTATTGTATAGATGAGAAACTATTGAGCCTTGATTGAATATCAATGGGGTTCTACTTTCATAGCTGATGCACCCCACACCATAAAGCCAGGGAATATTGCTGTATGCCTTACCACAATACAGACCTGTTGGGATCTTTCTTGGGGCCTACGTCTAACATGTATTGTGCCGTCATGAACCCCGAAACTGAATCTGAATTCATCAGAAAAATGACAGAATACCGTTCTTGAGCCCTAGGACGTCTCTCTTTACATGTCGCTTCTGTGTCTGGCAGAGAGTGGAATTCTCAATAAAGAGCAGCGATTACGGTGTTCTTCTTCAACAAGACGGTTATCAATGGTGTTCATAAATGGTCCAGATTCATTCTGCACTTGTGAAGCTGTTTGAACCAATGTTTTAGTTGTTTTCCTGTCTTCTTATAACATCCTTCGAATCTACCTATCCCTCGATCTATTGTTACTCTAGTGGGACCTGTGTGAACATTCTTTTCAAAAGTAATTTGATTGAAGGCTACTTTCATAGCAATTTCTGTAGACGAAATTTCAATCTCTGAGGCCTATGATTCTGCCTCCTATAAAATAATAAATTTCCTTGTATGACGCACCTTTTTATGGCTTGGTATTCTACAGATTAAAAATTTATCTTAAGAAAAAAAAAAAAAACTTTAGAGAAAGATACACTAGGAAGGGCTATCAAAAAACCCTTTCATGAATAAACAGGGCTATTTTTGATGCACTTATATTCTAGTTACGGGTTCAGAAAATTGATCATTTACATTCCATAATTTTCCTATTAAGTATGCAAATTTTCTGAATATTTGCTAAGGCGTTTATAGGAGATGCAATTTATTTTTATAGTGCCCCCAGTTCATAAGGAGGATAGATATCATAGACTAAGGCAATTTTGTTCACACTTGACTATATCGTGTGTCTTCAATAAAGGTCACTGTGTATCAAATAAATTTCAGAGTTGTTGTCTGAATACAGATATACATGCTAAAAGGTACAACTTCCTTGTACCTAAGGAAGGTTCTATTGAAGAACAACTATATTTTTATTACGACAGGAAGATAGCATAAGTCATCAGCATTTCAGTTACATGATCAGGATATGTATTTCTATTAATTTACTCCCTGATCCCAGTATAATTCCACTTAATTATTATTTTATCTCAAATTCCTTGTTTGTTAAATAAAATTTTTAACCTTGCTATTTTATAATTCTCCTCAGAGAAATTATAATTAAATAAGAGAAATATAAAAGGTCTGGCACACTTCTTTATAACCCTATATTGTATTTTGACTAAAGAACCACACATCCGAGTTGTTGGATTCAAATGTAAATATTCATTAATTCATTTATTTGCATTTTAAAATTCATTTTGTTTTCATTAATTTATTTATTTTCTTTTAATCTGTGAAGTTTATTTTGTTATTTGGCACTGTTGGCTTTGTTGACATAATCACCTGGCATTGTAATCAAAAATTCGTGGTAATAAAACCTACACTATTCTATGCAAAGCTTTTATTCATTCATTCACATTAACTCAAATCAAAATAAATACAAAGAATCTAAATCTACTTAAAATCGAACATCTTTTCTGGTCCCTCGAGCCGGATACACGGATAATTTTGGTAAGTAAAAATTGAATTATCTTGTGTCGGCAAAAAAAAGTGAGAGATTGCTGGTGAATCTAAATCATGTCTAAAAAGGCGAATGCAGATATACCTATCTTCAAAATTTATGTTGAAGAATTCAATACATATGCGAGTCAGTTTGACGAAATTTGTCAACAGAAAAATATACGTAGATTAAAACTTTATCATGCAAATATTACGGAATTATTTAAAACCATTAAAGAAACATATTATCAAATAGTGAGATCGAATGCTTTGGAAACAAGTGAAACCCTATTTAAAGAATATATAGGTGTAAAGAATCGTTATGAAAATTTTGTATTTCAAATTGGGGAAATCTTGGAGGTAGAGAACGTTTCTCAACCAGTGAAATTGGAGCAAAGTGTAATATCTAATGTTAAATTACCCAAATTTAATTTGCCTGTATTTTCCGGTGAGATGTCTCAGTGGTTGAGTTTTAAGGACCTATTTTTGGTTACTATAGATAAAAATACGACTCATTCAGATATACAAAAATTGCAATATTTGCATTCTTCATTAAAAGGTGATGCAGCTCGTATAATAAAGGGTTTCCCGATCACTGAAAATAATTATCATCAAGCTTGGAAAACTTTGATAGAGAGATATGATAATAAAAGAGAGATAATATTCTCTCAATCAGATAAAATATTCAAATTCAAATTATATAAGATCTCTACCTCGAAGGCTATGTATGAGTTGTTGGATATCTGCAACGAATCTCTTAGAAATTTAGAGACAATAGGTTTGGAAAGAAATGAAATGGTAGACGTTATGTTAATACATTTTTTACAAAAGAAGCTAGATACTCCAATCAGACAACAATGGGAATTGTCTTATGATAATCAAGAACTGCCCTCATATCAAAGGTTTTCCTTTTCCTTTTCCAATTTCCTTTTTGGAAAAACAAGCTCAATCTTTAATGAATACAATGAAGGACATCACCTCAAAGGAATATTTGAATAAAAGGGTAAATACATACAACATCAATGTGAGTTTCAAAAATTGTCTACTATGTAAATTGAAGCATAAACTGAATCAATGTAATGAATTCAGACAAATGTCAATTCAAAATAGAATAGGTTATGTAAAACAGAACCAACTTTGTTCTAATTGTTTGCGTGGCAATCATTCTGTTGAGAATTGTAAAATCACAAATCGTTGTTTCAATTGCAATAAAAACCATCATACCTTGTTGCATGTGGTTTCAAGTCCTCCAAGACAAAGGGAATCATCTAGTGTCCAGTTTGCCTCTCCCAAATCAGTACAACCATCGAATGTACCTTCAACAAGCACATCCTGCTGTTTGAGTGAAGCAGATGGTTCTATACAAATACTGTTATCTACAGCTATAATTCATATACAAGATGTAAATGGGGAAATCAAATTTGTAGAGCTCTGTTGGATAATGGAAGTCAAAGAAGCCTTATCACTGAAAAGTGCGCGGCAAAACTAGGAATACCCATAAGACGTAAACGTATAGCAGTTGGAGGTTTGGGAGATCAACTTGTAGAATCTTCCCTAGGTGAGGTCTTGATCAGGTTTTCTTCTCACTTTGATCATCAATCGTTTGAGACTACAGCACTGGTTCTTACCAAGTTAACAAACAATATTCCTAGTTTTACGGTCAAGAAAATAAATTATTCACATATGAAGGGATTGATCCTGGCTGATCCTTCATATTTTAAATCAAGAGAAATAGATGTAATCTTGGGGTCAGATATAGTATTCAACCTCATTCAGGAAGGAAGGAGAAATGGAAATAAAAATGAGCCATCTGCTATCCATTCAAAATTGGGATGGCTCGTATATGGTTCGACCTCAGTGAGTGAACGGCAGTCATTCAAAAATTACTTTGGAAGAAATTCCTACAAAAGAAGAAAAGGATTGTGAAAGTCATTATTTAAAAAATGTAGTCAGGGATGAATCGGGAAGGTATATTGTAAGGATTCCATTTAAGGAATCAGCTGAAAAGTTAGGTCAATCGAAATCCATCGCAATTCGCAGATTTCTTAATCTGGAGAAAAGGTTAGAACAAAATGAAAATATATATGTTCAATATAAACAATTTATGAATGAATATATAAGATTAGGTCATATGAAGGCAAGTTGTTCTCTACAGACTGAACCAAAGTATTACATTCCTCATCACTGTATTCTAAAGGCACAGCCAACTAAGTTACGAGTGGTATTTGATGCATCCACCAAGACTACCACCCAAATATCATTGAATGATCTCCTTCATGTAGGTCCAAAACTTCAAAATAATATATTCAACATACTACTCAGGTTCCGCACGAACTCTGTTGCTTTAGTGGCCGACATTGAAAAGATGTATCGGCAGATTAGATTTAATCCAGACGATATTAAATATCAAACTATAATATGGAGAGATTGTAAAGATCTTGAATTGCAGGAGTATAACTTGTTAACAGTCACTTATGGCCTTGCATGTGCCCCTTACTTGGAAATTCGAACTCTACATCAGATTGCCCATGAGGTACAGGTTTCTAATCCAAGAATATCCAAGATTATTCGTGAGGATTTCTACGTGGATGACCTTCTGAATGGATGCCCCACAGTGGAAGACGCCAAGGGACTCATGCAACAATTGATTGCTGTATTGGGTTCTGGTGGATTCGTTCTGAGAAAATGGGTATCCAATGAAACTTCTATAATTGAAGACTTACCTTTATTATTGAGAGGAAAAGGTGAGGTGATGGAATTTAATAGAAAGGAATCAAACGTGAACGTTCTTGGAATCCAATGGGATCCAAGTTATGATACCCTCAACATTTCTTGTAAATCTGGTCCAGCTGATATTAAATCAAAAAGACAAATTGTATCGGCTATAGCCAGAATTTATGACCCCTGTGGCTGGCTTTCCCCTACCACAGTTGTGCTGAAACTTCTCCTCCAAGAAATATGGAAATTGAAAATTGGCTGGGATGAAGATATACCTGCTTCTATTCAAAGAAAGTGGAATACTTTTGAAAGAGAAATGAAGCATTTTCAACAAATCAGTATTCCAAGATGTATATTCCAAAGGAAATTATTAATTTACAATATGCAAATGCATGGATTCTGTGATTCATCAGAGTTGGCTTATTCTGCTGTCTGTTATCTAAGAATAACTTATGAGAATAATCAAATTGAGACCATTCTTTTGACAGCAAAAACAAAAGTTGCGCGCTCCCATCAAGTAAATAACCATACCAAGACTTGAGCTTTGCGCAGCCTTGATGATGGGGCAACTTCAATCACAGACAACTCAAGCACTTCCCTTTAATATCGATGAACAATTCTATTGGACAGATTCAAAGATTGTTCTAGCGTGGATTACTTCTGAATCAAAGAAGTGGCAGATATTTGTGGCCAATCGGGTGGCAAAGATTCAAGATCTGACTGCATCCCATTAATGGCAATATATATCAGGCAAGCAAAATCCAGCAGACCTTGCTACGAAAGGAATTCTGCCTTCCTGTTTGACCCATTCAAAATTATGGTGGCATGGACTCGTTTGGTTGACATTAATGGTTCGGAAAATATTCCTTCATTCACTATAGACCCTTCTATGGGTTTAGAAGAGCGAAGTGTTATACTGCATGCTACAATAGCAGAACCATGCCCAGAATTTTTGTTAAAATATTCATCCTTTGCCAAACTTTTAAGGGTCATGGCTTGGTGTAAAAGATTTATTAATATTACCAGAAAACAGCCAACTCAAAGACTCTCATTTCTAATATCCCAAGACTTAAAGGTCTCTCTATTACAAATCGTCAAGATTATTCAGAGATGTGAATTCACCCCAGAAATCAATGCTTGCATAAAAAAATATTCCTTTACCAAGAAAAAGCAGGCTTATTTCGCTTAACATTTTTATAGATTCCCAAGGAATTCTTAGAGTAGGCGGACGATTACGTCACTCGGATTTAGATATTGATCAGAAGCATCCTATGCTAATTCCTAAAGATCATTTTGTAACCAAATTAATTGTACTACACTATCACATAAACCATCTTCATTCTGGAACTCAATTAACTTTATCTTTGATTCGAAATAAATTTTGGATTCCTTCTGGAAGAAACTTAATCAAAAGAGTCTTAAATCAATGTCTCGTATGCCTGTAGAGTAAATCTAAGGCTATTCATCAGATAATGGGAGACTTGCCAAAAAATAGACTTCTTCCAGGTACACCATTTGAAAAGATTGGTATTGATTTGGCCGGTCCCATTCAAGCTAAACCTATGTTGAAACGAAGCAAAGTTATTTTCAAATTCTACATAGTCCTATTCATTTGCTTCACCACAAAGCCATTCACTTAGAAATTACATCAGATTTGACTGCGGAAACCTTTCTTGCAGCATTGAAAAGATTCATCACTAGAAGAGGAAGACCAACTGATATATACTCAGACAATGCAACTAACTTTAAAAGTGCAAGCAACATTTTGAAAGAACGATGGAAGTTGTTCAATGCTGCTAATATTCAAGATTTTTCAGCCATAGAATCCATTAATTGGCATTTCATTCCTCCGTCGGCACCTAACTTTGGTGGTTTATGGGAAGCTGGCATTAAATCAGTTAAAACCATCTTATCTAAAACGATGAAATCTAGGTTATTGAATTACGAGGAGTTACTGACCTTATTAGCTCAAATTGAAGCCTGTCTTAACTCCAGACCATTAACTTTTGTTAGCAATGATCCAAATGACTTAACAGCGCTAACACCAGGACATTTTCTTATAGGAAATGCTATGCGACATGATGCAGAATATGATCACTCTACTTTGAATCTTCGCTCCAGATGGAGTCTGATTCAACCTCAAAGAGACTACTTCTGGAACCGTTGGAGCTGTGAATACCTACATCAACTCCAAGAAAGAAGGAAGTGGAGGACTTCACATCCGGATGTCAACATTGGAGATTTGGTTATGTTGAAGGAACAAGACAAACCACTACAATGGAAACTGGCCATGTCCAGATATTCCCAGGAGAAGATGATCACGTCAGAGTGGTGCTTCTTCGTACTCCTAAAGGCCTTCTGAAGAGACCAATAACCAAAATATGTCCTCTGCCTTACAAGGAGTGAGCTCTTGAATTGGAATATAGTTCAAGGTTGTGGGGGAGTATGTTGGATTCAAATGTAAATATTCATTAATTCATTTATTTGCATTTTTTAAATTCATTTTGTTTTCATTAATTAATTTATTTTCTTTTAATCTGTGAAGTTTATTTTGTTATTTGGCACTGTTGGCTTTGTTGACATAATCACCTGGCATTGTAATCAAAAATCGTGGTAATAAAACCTACACTATTCTATGCAAAGCTTTTATTCATTCATTCACATTAACTCAAATCAAAATAAATACAAAGAATCTAAATCTACTTAAAATCGAACACGAGTATATAAACATGAATTTATGCTGATTTATCAAAGGTGCATATCAACAATTCGGAAATATATAAAGAATATTTATAAAATACTTTTTTTTTTGAGTTGGTAAGAAATTTAACTTGAACAAATTATCTTATAATTTCAAGGTAATTCTTCAATATAGGAATTATATCTAAAAGGCGCGCATTAAGATTATAATATAACCAAAAATCTTATAAAAACATTCGAAAATAAAATAATTTAATTTCAAGATTTAAAATGGAAATTCATTCATTTATATCAGATAGGAATAAATATATATTTGTTCAGTTTTAAAGAAAGAAAGGAGAAAGGATTGCATATATAATCTTACCCTGATATGCCCCCTGGACGAGAATGGAATGGGGGGAGGGAGACTGAACAAATTAGCAAATGGGTAAAAAAGAAATGTCTGATCAAGTGTATTCTCCCAAATTAAAATAAGAACAATAAAAAAGTGTCCATAAAACAGGACGTGGGCTAAAACAAATGAAAGAGTCATGTTTTAGTGGGGATACCGTTTCCTTAAAGGCAATCAGGGCTCCAATTTACCGCCTAGATATTTCCCGTCGCTAATAAATTCTGCCCAATATCGGCTGGGCCTTATCTAAAATTCTTTTTTTTTTCTCTCTTCCTTCTTTTTTTGTGTTGGCGTGTAACTAAGGGGGGTTCAATTAGTCGAAATATTCTTTAACGACCCTTTCAAACTAATTGTGCTGGATGTGTCTCCCGTGTTAATTGGTCAACAAACGTTTTACATGGCATCTCTTCTGTACCTGTCCTCTCTTTCTTTTACTTACTTCCAAATTACGATTTGAAGAGCTGATCTCATCAAGTTGTATGGAATCTTCTTTTTTCGAGTTATTTATGTTTAGGTTCATTTTCAAATTGCTATCATTTACATCTGGAGATATTTTATAATAGACACATATTTTTGATGAGAGAGATCCCTAATAGGCGTTTTCTAGGTGAACACCATCTTTGAGGACAATTTCATAACAGTGATCTTTATTTTGGAAATATTTATTTTCTATTTTACAAATATATTTAGCATTGTGCGATAGTCATATATATATATATATGTTAGAAAATAAACTTGCTTAAAGAGAGATATTATTTACTTATTTTTAACACAATAGTAATTTATATTAATAGTATGCAGTCGTGATATCTTGGAAAAATATAATACAATTTTAAACACTTTTTGATTTAATTGAGCTGATAAATTAATTGAGATGGAATACCTGACTTGAAGCATGAAGAATAAATAAAAGATTTAATTAAATATTCACATATTTACAAAAAGATTTGACCCATCAAAGTAAAGCAATATTTTAAAAATGTATTGTGAAGCCGCACTATCAGGCGTTAGACTTGACGAAGTTGTTCTATAATAATAATTTCTATATAACATATATATTCGATTGATATTCTATATACACACACACACAAGAAATAACTATATATTTAAAATTATAGGGGAGGTTGATATTCATTAGCAAAAGCTCTCTTCTCGTTATGTAAATGCGCCAAACGAGGCATTTTGCTGATATTCTTTGCTCACAGAATTCATATTAAATAAAATGCGACAACAAAGCTTCGCCAAATTCAGAAAAATGAGGCGACCTCTAATTCCATAGCGTCTGTCCATGGCCTTCATTAGCACTGAAGCGGCTTTAATTTCATATCAGTTTTCACGTTTATCTTTCATCAAAATTCGAAACTATTATAAACGCGTATGATTATTTTTAAAAATAAACAATTTCTACTGCCCTTACTGCATGGAAAAATTAATGGGAGGGCCTGGCTCATCATTGGTGAACCCTCCCAACGGTTTCGCCAGTTTAGGTTTATCTATACTTTATATAGTCTTCGACATTTCAAATTGAATAAGTGTTGGCGAGAAAATTTAGAATTATAATCGAAAACTACAAGCGGTCTCTCCTCCTTCCTGAATCCCATCGCTCGTGGTTATCACCTAGTTAGCCAGAGAGAACAACCAGATAGAGAGGGTTACTCTGATCCTTTCCTAAAAACATTTTTTATTATCCTTAGTACACATGGTACAGGTCATGATAAACATGGTGGGTAGTAGTTGTCGACTGCTTTTACTGTAAGTGCAGCACATGTCTACCTATGTGGAAAGCAGTTCGACTTCGCATTTACAAATGTTCCTTAGCCCCGTTTGATTACTTGTACTCGCTGGTGTGGTTGGACTTTGCACGAATCGGGGCCGAAAGAGCTTTTTTTAATTTGAAAAAAAAGTGTCCAATGTGGGATTCAATAACGGCTTGTAGCGGTCGGAAACCACCCTTCCACCAACCCCCGCCTAAATTTCTAAGCGTGATAAAGCTATATATTTTTGACTTACCATTTTTTTAATATTATTAACTCTTCTTAAAAGAATATCTAGTCCCATCAACCAATATTCAACCTTTTTTATATATGCCTCGAAGTTTTGGTGATTCAATACCTCATTGAAAACAAAATTTATTTCTTAAGAAGGTGGCATTAATTCTTCAAAATACCGAGACAACAATAAATATTGAAAATTGGCTGATGTAACTGAATTTTCTTTCACGAGTACCAGAAAACTATTTTTGAAATTTCTTCTATATAAGAATCATAAATAATGATCACCAAAATTCCAGGAAATATAGAAATTAGTTTTTAATGAATACGATCAATATAAATAGAGGAATTCATTTCAATTTATATAATATCTTTTAATATAAAGAAAATCGATTTATAAAGGTAAAAACAATATTAACATATCTTTAATATCATGATGACAGTTGAAATAGTTCTTACAAAATTATTCCGAAAAGGAAGATATATATTGCCAAGTGGAAAATTAGGAAAGAAAAAAAACTTCAGGATGACACAGCAATTTATTTAAGGGAAGAACAAACTATGAATGATAAAAAAAGATAAGCAATGAGGGAGGTTTACAGAGTAGCAAAATATAAACTTAAAAAAAATGATTTTCTGCTAATTGAATAATAAATATTTCGCTATAATTTATATGATAAATAAAATAGGTAAAAGCTGTTTAATTTTATTAATTTAAAATTATATTTATACGAATTTAAAATATATTGGAAGTAAGCAATTGCACTTCCAAGGTACCACTAAATATGGAATAGCAGTCGGACGGCACATACACACACACCACATATATAAATATATGGATGAATGAACACAGAGCATCTTGTAACCATTCCAGAAGAAGAAGAAGAGGCAAGGGCGCGGATGAAAATATTTTTATTTTGTGAGACTGGGGCCAAATGGATCCACTAACCCAATTGGTGGAAGTTGGAAAGTTGATTTAGATGGATGGCAAAATATATCAAAATAAAGACGTGATTGATGGTGACCCTAATAAGATGGAATACGGACGGCCTGTTCAGGAACTCTTCTTCCACAATTCCTAATTGGACCGAAGTACCTAATCTCTTTTTGTGTGTTTTGATTACTCATCTTTATAAATTCTTTGGATATGTAAACACACTTAGAATTTTAAAAAAATAACAATTAGTATATTTTATTGTGAAAACAAGCAGATTTCCTAACAAAGGTGCTCCTCTACTAGCTTATATTGAATATTTAAGAGTAAATGTAGATAATTTATAAAAATATATTTTATGAAAAACTTTTTGATTTTTTGATAATTCAGTTTTTTTTCGCATTTTCCACGATTAAAACATCCTAATAAATGTGTAAAAAATGATTAATTAACACTCATTTATATCACAACAAAATATATTTAACATATATTCAAATAATAAATAAGATAAATATTGCTATCTATTTTTAGAAACTTATAATGGAAATAAGTAAAAATGAATTAATACATTTTGTTGTGATATATATCAGTTTTAAATTAGTTACTTGAGCCTTTTTTACAATTTATTTCGATGTTTTGACGATTCTCTTTCTTTTTTTAAAGAAAATCTATTTTAAAATATAAAGATTACTTTTTAAGATTTAGGAATGATTTGCCTTCTTTAAAAGGGCGACAGAGGTTCACTGAAATGTCGCGAAATGAAGTATACAAAAAGGTTGAAGAATTCCATTCAAAACAAATAAAAATCCAACATTTCATCATATAACAACAATATACTTTCTATGTTGTTGTTATCGTGTCCAATGAAGAGCCTCAGATGTACCTATGCATCTCTCTATCACAACAGTCGCAATGTCCACTATCTTGGGAAATATATATAAACAACATATAACAAATATAAATATTGGAATTTGTTAAAGTATATATCTTATAGAATTATGTTAAAACACAAAGAACATTTTAACGAAATGAAGAAAATATTATTCGGTTTAAATCGTATATATATATACAGCTGCTATGGTATCGCTAAATCTTTCATCAGTTAATCGGATTACTCTCTGATTATTGTTGGC
>CP092864.1:46981499-47307959 GCA_030710605.1 Cordylochernes scorpioides
AATTATCCCGCATGTGTTTCTTTAGAGCGAAAATTCGAAATTAATTTTAAGGAGGAATAACGATTATTTATAACCTTAGGGATGAATTATGAAAGGTTAAATTGTAAAGAGTAAAGATTAACGTAAAAATAAAGTGTCCAAGAATGGGATTCGAACCCACAGTGTTCCGCATACCGGGCAGATGCCATGTCCACTAGCATTCAAATGTTGTTCTACAAAAATATTTCATTTATTCATATATGATCTCTTTAATTTAACGCCTCTAGGGAAAACAGTGTTTCCCTTCATGTATCCCTTTCGAAATAATTGTTGTAATTGAAGGAATAAGGTGCTGATATTTACTAAGATCAAACAGATGAAAACATAATTATTTTATTTATTTTGTACAAATCAGTTTTCCGGAGAAATACAAATGTCGCCAAAAAAAAAGAAGAAAGCAAACGATATAATAAAAGATTAAGTGGTCATAGATAAATGCTCTTACAAAATAGATAAATTAGTTTTTTAAAAGTGTATCTTAATCTACTATCGGATTAAAATATATTTAAAAACTGTAAAAAATTTAAAAAAAAAAGTACTTTTGAAAAACAGTAGTGACGAATAACTGTTGTCCGTAGATGTCAAATTCAATGAGAATTTAATTTGAATTAGGCAATTACAAATTAATTGTCGTAAAAATTAAGATTCATCTGCTTTTTTTTCAATTATCAAATTGAAAAAAAAAATATTTATATGACATTTTTAAAATTTAATATCTATTACTTCACACTATTAATTAAAAAATGCATCAATCAATCGTCTGAGAATATATATGTTTAAGCACAAAATCTTATGCGCTTGAAATAAATATAAATATGCGTACCAACATATAAAAATAAAGAGGAATAATAAGAGAAATATAATTAAAAGAAGAAGCTTTATAATTTTATTTTAAAGCGTATTTTTGAATATATTCCGAATGTTTCTATAAATATTTAAATGGCAATTTAGAATTGTTTTTTTATATTTTCCAAAGTACAAACACACACACACACAATGACTTCATACCAATACCATAATACTCATTTATTTCGAAATCAGCTAATATTTCTATATCTCAGAAATTTCTCTCTCATCTAGAAATTATAAATAAATGTTATGAACATTTTTGGCTTGCTATTATATTATAATTTCAAGAATAAAAGAGATTATAATTTGTTTGAGGTTTTGAGTGTAAAGGGGTATTATAGTATTGTTTGCTGTCATGTTTATTTTTTTATCTTGAAAGAAAATACAATAAATCAGTTTCAATCAAAATTTGCTTTAATTGTGCTAATGTAGTATAGAATACATAATTTGAGAAAGTGCAACCTGACTTAAGACGAGTAGAATAAAGAAAATAAAAGATTACGTATTTACATAATTATAAAATATTTGAGAAAATTATACCTCACTTAAAGCTTGAAGAATAAATAAAATAAAAGATCACATATTAACATATCTACAGAGAGATTTGAGCCGGCCAACATAAAACTACAACAATATGTTCATATAGGGAAAGCCGCGAAATCTGGAGGTCGATTTTACAGAGTAGTTTGTTCTAGAAATTATCATTTAAAAAAAAAAGAATAATATTTATATATAGCATATACATATATATGATTCATTAACACCAACAGTTCTATTTAAGAATTAATGATTAAATACTCAAGGCAAAGACGGGGAAAACACAATTTGCGAAGAGATCTCATTATATAAAGTTGTCGCCATTAAAGAAGGCGTCAAAGGTTTGGTGAAAGTTTGACAGGACCGCCATGTATAAATTTGGACGTGAGGTCCTTGTGAAATATTGATATGCCATTATTTATTTAAGCAACAAGCAAGTTAGCCGGCCATCAAGTGGCCAACTTGGATCAAATATTGATGGCCATACATTATTCATTCTCCTAAGACGTGTCCAAAAACTAACATAAATTAAATTTTCGATAAATCATATCATAAAATGTATCCATCCATTCGCAAAATATTTGCTTAGGACATCAGAATATATCACAGCACACTGGAAATGGTTGAGTTTATAGACAATAATATGTTGATAGGCATAAATAGTGACATATGTTCAGATTATATTTATATTATATCAATTATTTTATTCCATTACAAAAAAAATCTCAGAATTTATAAATATTCCAAATATATTTTCTGTTGAATTTGGAATAATATTGAGATATAGAATTATTACTTGCTAATGCTGGTTATTTTGAAGATACATGAGTATTTTATGTTATTGAAATTTGGTAATTATTAATAATAACAGCTTTAATCAAAATTTTCTTTAACTGTTCTAATGAAATATAAAATACATAATTTGAGAAAACACTACCTGACTTGAGGCAAGTAGAAAAAATAAAAGAAAATATATACTTACATATTTACAGAAAGATTTGAGACGGCCAACGGGAAACAACAACAATAGGTTCATATAGGGTAAGCCGCGACATCTGGCGGTCGTTCGACAGAGTAGTTTGTTCTATGAAATATAATTTTAAAATAAAAAATATTTATATATAACGTATATATATATTTGATAAATAGTATAAAAGTGAAATTGTGTACCATATAAACAGGTTGATGCATTATTTGATAAAGACATCTTCTGATCTTCTTCTTATTTATAGAATATAAAGGGTTGAGATTCCAATATTTTAATCAAATAAATTACAGACATATTTCATATTTGAATGTCACTTAATTGATTGCTTACTGACTTGATTGCTTTTCATCTTATCTAGCCATGGAATTTTGAATGTTCTTTTGTAAAGGTACATATTGAAGTCTTCTATTCCTTTGATTGAAGTTTTTATTAATGTCCATGTCTCACATCCCTATGTTAATATAGCCCAGATTAGTGTTTTAAATATACAGGTATATTTATTTTATATATAATTCATATAAAAAAAAATTTAATCTATATATTTGAAAATATATTTTATTATTTAATATATACTTTATTATTAATAATATTTGATATTTTAATTCAATCTATATTTAAGGAATCTCTTTATAGTTTATCTTATAATTTTGTGTGTGTGTGTAATGCATGGAAATTTTTCAATATATATATTATTTTGAAACGTTGAATATTGAATCTTGATTTCTCTTTTTGATTATTTTTTCTATTTTATTGTATATAGTAGAACCTCCCTGTAAAGGACACCTGATTGAAGAGCCAAAGTGTCCTTTAGGGAGAGCTGTCCTCTTACCAGAGAGTTGCTAAATTGTAAAAATGGTAATTTTGCAAATGAAAACTGTCCTTTGTGGAGAGATGTCCGCTAGCAAGGTGTCCGCTAAAGAGAGGTTCTACTGTATCTCTTATCGGGGCATTACATCACAACCTCATAAAGTAAATTTTCTATAAAGAGAGCTATCATATTTTTGAATATAAAAATCATGTTTCGAGTTTATTACCCAAATAATAAGCTCATAAATCATTGTAATCATAAGCATGAAAAATATATATCGTTATGGTTAAACCTATGCCATACTTTATCTACCTCAAATTAGAAAAGACCTCATATTAGCCGCAAATATGTAAACCTTAATTTTTTTTTTGTGAGTTTGGGTAAATAAATATATATATTTTTTTATTTATTCACAGAATATTATATTTGTTTATTATATACTATTCATCTATATATATATATATATTAAAATTAAGAAGGCATCTCCTGACCACGAGCACATGTGCTTTTTAGATGGCAGAGCGCCATCTAGTGGAGCAAAAATAAACTAAACGTTTATTTAGCTTGCTCCGTGATATTAGACCAACCCAATTTCTTGATGAATCAATAAAAGCCATCCACGAACTCGTTTCGCGCTGTTGGCGCTCGTAGGAGTAGGCTGTAACCACTGTGACCAAAAATATTTTTGGTCCCAATGGCTTCTTGAGAAATCAAGAAATGGGAAAAAGCACATGTGCTCGTGGTCAGGAGATGCCTTCTTTATTTTTAATATCAGCGTACCCACTAAATTCTGTATGTTTATATAGCAGGGGTTTTATTTATAAGTATATAATCGCTAAGAATATATATTTTAATTTACAATACACCGATGATACCGTATAACTAGACGAGTTTCACACGAGCCTGTTAAAGATCTTTTTACCCTTGTTACCCGACATACTAATAGAACCCTGTTGCTTATACCAATAGAGGAGAGAGGTTTATTCTGATCATTCTCAATATGATGAAACAACGAATTATATTTTATGTTATATATAGCCTAACTCTCCTCTAGTCTCAGAAAGAATTCGGGTAATTGGATTTCTCCTTTATATAATATGTAGTCATCGGGTGAGAGGAGTAATCATTAACATAGCGTTATCTATTGTTGAGTATTCTCTTTGTAGATATCTAATTGGAAGATATTTATACAGACCTCATAATACTTGAATAATTATATTTGAAAGGTAGAGAGAACAGTGATACAATAGTAGAGCTATCTGGAGAATTAACTGTGAAATCGCCGAGAGGATTCATCACTGATGCGAATTACCCGCAAACCTTTGATTTTTATATCTATTGCAGTTATTAGATATATAGAAATATCCTTTCAATGATTTATATCTCTTCACGATACTAATTATTACAGATAACTTCATTAAATCAACTTCCATCATTACGCAAAATATTGTAATTAACCACTGTGGTTTCGTCTATCTGCTTATGTTGTTGCTTTTTTGTTTAATGTACATGTTAGTCAAATGCTATTTTTCTTATTTTGTATCTTAATTTTGATATTATTGTTACCTACTCTACTACAATATGAACTATTGTAAATAGTTTCATGCGCAATTATCCAGATCGGATATAGCGTGTCTTATTTGAAACTGGTAATAAAGATTTATATTATAAATGAAAACAGGCGTTAATATTAATGCCTAAAAATATGGAAATATGAAGTGTCATATTAAACCTTTTAGTTGAACTACCACCTATAATAGAGGGCAATTTGGTAAAAAATTGATTTGACCTGGCAAACCCTAATTTCAAAGATAGACTACCGTTTAGAAGGACCAGAAAGAATATTTTAAAGGAATTTTCTCATTTAAGAGGTTTCTCTATATTTTATATATGAACACACAATAATGTAAAACATATATAAATCTGCAAGAATAAATCTATTCTTCAGGTAATATTATATTTTAAATATATTCAAACCCCAAATAGAATATGCATATGAAAAATAAAACATGCTTTTGAATATCATGTAAATTATACACTATAAATTTAACATGTAATAGAGACTATATAATTTTTATAAATATTTAATAAAAGATAGAAAGAGAAGCACATTATAAATATTTTAGAAGTTACTTAAATATGTGCAACGATTAAATTTCACTTGAAATATTTAACAACATTTTAGCATGTCTTCAAGTAACAATAAAAGAAGTTTAATAAGTTTCCTTCTTAGTATTTAAGTTTATTATATTTATCCTCTCTTTGTGTTTGAGCGAAATTCCTTTAATCGTTTTTTAATAATCGAGAACTCTTTATTATTTTAAAAGGATTAGGAGCGAGGGATAAGAGAGTACTTAGCTACGTGGCATTAGAGGATAACAATGGCGGCTAGGATGGATACTGTGAGATAAGCGATTGAATAATATCAGCCAGAATGGCCGGTCAGGAAATGAGGGTATTACACTTAATTTCACCATCAAACGCCACTTCCTCCATTACATCTAACACTTGATGATAATCCTTCGCATTGTAATAGGAGAAACTGGGCCCTTCTTTCACATTACACATTTTGTTATAGTTATTAATATAATATATTTGTTCGATTTAACATGTTTTGTTAAATATTTTGATTATTATTTATTGAAATTAGTTTCTTAACAAATATTTGATAATATATACATCTAACACTTGATGATAATCCTTCACATTGTAATAGGAGAAACTGTTCCCTTCTTTCACATTACACATTTTGTTATAGTTATTGATATATTTATTTACTTTAACATGTTTTATTATGAAATATGTGATTATTTGTTGAAATTAGTTTCTTATGATAACAAATATTTGATAATATATACACCTAACACTTGATAATCCTACACATTGTAATAGGAGAAACTGTTCCCTTCTTTCACATTACACATTTTGTTATAGTTATTAATATATTTATTTGTTTTAACATGTTTTATTATAATATTTGTGATTATTTATTGAAATTAGTTTCTTATGATAGTAAAAATATTTGATAATAAATATCAAAGGAAACATATTTCTATAAATAATAATTGCATTATATTTTTAAATATATATGACAAATTAATTAATACAAGTGTAAGTTTTGTTAGTATAAATACTAATTATATTGAAATAAAAAATAATAGGTTTTTTATATTTTATAATATATTTTATATTCATAATCTTCAATTCAGTTATACGAAAATTTTAATTTGCTTTTATAAAATACCAAAAAATATTATGCAATATGTTTCTTTAGTTCAAAAACATATTGCGAAAGGTTTTTTGATATTTTATAATCTTCAATGCGAAACAAATTTAATTTTATATAAAAGGTTTTGCTTGAATTTACATAACCCTTTATTTTCATATGGCCTTGGTATAAAATAGACAGAGATAGTATATCAGGAAGTATTACACGATATTCAACCAAATACTGTATACGGTCTGACGTATATGGTCTGACGCTAAGTAATACTCCGTTTTCAGAGGCGTAAGAATAAATTAATTTTATCGAAATTATTTTCGTGTAATTTGATAATGGTATAAAATTATTCATTTTATTATCCTAAAATTTGTTTTTTTTTCAGTTTTTTTTTTACATTTATATATTATGCCCTACAGAAAGCTATAAGGAGGTAACAACCAGAAAGATGGTCTTCTCAAGGATTGATTTCTCCATCCTGACAATTCCAGACCTCTAACGGCTGTTGCAGTTTTGAATTCAATGACCAAGAACAAGGTGTCTCTACTTACTCAGGCTCCAACACACTGGATCTGGACTTAAACGACGTTTTCCTATAATATAAATTGAAAATGTCTCTTTATATAAAAACAAAGATTAGAGTTACGTTAAGTCTTATTAGAAAACCGCCGAATTTTCACGGAGTGATGAAAAAATACGAGAAAAAAATGCTGAGAAATTAGCAAGCGAAATGGCATATGTTTTTGAATGCAAAATATGATTTTTCGAAGATCACTGAATAATATTTTATTTTGATATTGTTTTATTTTTGGTTCTCAAAATTTCTGTAAATTTAATGAAAGTACTTCATACGTTATACGTTATATGAAATTCAAACTGTTTTGACGCGTATTTTTCTTTTTTTGAATAGAACGAATTTCTACTGCCTTTACTATGATAAAGTGCCTTTACTATGATAAAGTGCCTTTACTATGATAAGTGGTTAACTCTCTCAGCGGCTTCACCAGTTTAATCTACCATATCGCTGTAATATTGCATTTGGCTGTTTTCATTTTATTCCGAAACTGAAGCTTAACTATTGGAAAAAGTTTTATAAATGAACTATAACATAAGTTTCAAAGATAGAAAAATAAGTGATTATAAATATATAACTTGCGTCTCGCGCGAGCATTTCTCTTCCGAAAATGTAATTGAAGTATTTAAAAACATAATACATGTTTCCTTCCACGTACACTCTTAATAACACTTTTTTTCCGAGAGTTCGAAAGCTCGTGGCTAAAGTTAAGAACATATAATACGTTTAACCAATATATAATATGTTTCACCAATGCTGCCCTTAATCTACTAGAAATTAGCTTTTAATTTCCTACCAACATACTGATGCTTTGCTATTTATACCTGAATACCCAAATTGTAGGTAAACTGGAAAATTCTTTCAATAATTTACAAAGAGGTTATTGCATTTGCGCATTTATTAATTCAAAGGGTGTGTTTCTTACCTCTGTATTTCATTGAATATTGTAAGAGAAATATTTATAAAAGAAAGACAAATTTATCCCAAATTGAAACATCATGGGACAGTTAGGTTTTTAGAATCGAATGGTTATTCATTTGCTTTAATAAGAAAAATTTGTTAGTAATTATTTCACACACTTCTACAAAGTTGATAACTAATAAGTTTTCAATTTAAAATACATTTATGAAACTTTCTTATTGGCTATCTCAACTCAACATAACATTTTTAATCTCAGATAAAAATAAGAATAGTTCATCCAAAGAATTAATTTTCAAATAATTGATACTAAAAGGTTCTTGGTGGTAATAGAGATTTAATTAGCCTTTTTTTTGTGTGTATGTGTGTGTGTTTCATTTTCTGATTATAAGCTACGAGTTAAAATATCTCTAGTTGATATGTGAGTAAAAAGAACTCATTATTTATTAAACAATTATATTATCTCCCAATAAATCGATACCCAACGCCAAGATGTGCTGGCCCTTCAAGAAAGCCTCCGGAAACAAGAAGCACCAAGAAAAAAATTACGATTATGACGAAATATTGAACAAATATTTCAAACAAGAGGTTGACATTCTTTCGTGTAAAGAGAGAAATGAAGAACCTATTCATTTGCCGAAAAAGGTCAGCTTCGGCCGCGAAATTCTCTACAAAGAATTTGACAGCTCCGAGAAGCCAGAAGAGCTATCAAAAAAAGAATGGAAAAACATGGCGGAGGACGCTTTCTTCTTGAACGAGGTTAAAGAGCGATCCATTCCTCACTGCCCTCCATGTACGCCAAGAAGATATTTTTTTCAGCGTTCAAAAACCCGGCCACCTTACAGCGTAAGAAAATTGTTGAAAGAAGTTTCCGTTCGCTTAGAGAGCCACAAAAATGATATAATATGCCAGTTGGGAGCCAAAAGAGCTAGAAAGGCCAAGAAACGGGAGCGCCATGATGAGCTCTGGCGGTCATCAGAAATAGAACTGAGGCAACTTGAAGCCAGCGAGGAGCCTGATGACATGGCGTCGCTTCCAGAAACATCAGTTGCAACTTCTTCCAGTGCAATACATTTGGCAAATGCCCTCTAAATTCCTCTAATTCCTACTTGATAAAATAATATGTATTTTTAAGAAGAGGAGATTATGATAATAGATGCTTTTGAGACTGCTTTGAGACAGGGGGCTAGCGAACCCCAGCAGGGTAGAATATCCACGGCCTGCTCTGAACCCGGGGGCTAGCGAACCCCAGCAGAGGAGGAGATCCACGGTTTGCTCTGGAACCGGGGGCTAGCGAACCCCAGCAGGGTAGAAGTTCCACGGGTTGCTCTGGAACCGGGGGCTAGCGAACCCCAGCAGGGTAGAATATCCACGGCCTGCTCTGGAACCGGGGGCTAGCGAACCCCAGCAGGGTAGAATATCCACGGCCTGCTCTGGAACCGGGGGCTAGCGAACCCCAGCAGGGTAGAATATCCACGGCCTGCTCTGGAACCGGGGGCTAGCGAAACCCAGCAGAGGAGGATATCCACGGCCTGCTCTGGAACCGGGGGCTAGCGAACCCCAGTAGGGTAGAATATCCACGGACAGCTCTGGACCCGGGGGCTAGCGAACCCCAGCAGGGTAGAAGATCCACGGCCTGCTCTGGAACCGGGGGCTAGCGAACCCCAGGAGGGTAGAAGATCCACAGCCTGCTCTGGAACCGGGGGCTAGTGAACCCCAGCAGGGTAGAAGATCCAAGCCTGCTCTGGAACCGGGGGCTAGTGAACCCCAGCAGGGTAGAATATTCATGGCCTGCTCTGGAACCGGGGGCTAGCGAACCCCAGCAGGATAGGTTATCCACGGCCTGCTCTTGGAAAAATAAATTTAAACATTTTACTATTGCCCTTAATAGTTTATTTTTTTATATAAAAAGGGCGTGCTAATGCATCGAATTGAAAAGTGTATTTTTGAAAATTTGTTAAGCAAGAGAGACGCTATTTTCAATTTTTTAGACATAATTTGCTTAATATCCATGAGGTATAATATCTTTTCCTCAAAATAAGTATTCCAATTTGTAAATATGTTAAACTTGTGTTAAAATGTAAATACAAATTCATCCATCTAAAAATACACAACGAGTGCGAATGCTGGAATACTTTTCGAAGCTTACATGCATAACGGTTGCACCCTTCCATTCGATCACCACATATATATATATGATTATCTAGATATAAAATGATATAGGAAGATTCTACGGAAAAATCATATCGAATTTCACGGTGTTAAACCGAAATTACTCAAAAATATAGATTCGCAATAGATATTTTAAAACTCAGATCATCCCGTTATATAAATCGATAGTTGACCGTCTCTGAAAAAAATGTCATTTTAAAATACACGAGCGTTCCTGTAGTGAACATTTTAAAATGATAAAACTATTCTGAAAGCGCGGGTTTAAGTATTTCTAACACACATCAGATTCGATCAGTAACGTGCTGCCAAAAACAAGCTATCCGCAATTTTGCAGCTTCGAACGAAATATATGCAGCTGGGATCTAGAAAGTCAATTTTATAAGTCGCTGGTGCCAAGTCCATTCTGGAGATTTATGGAGCAGAATATTGTCACAATCCCCGTCATATGTCAATTGTCTGGTCGCGAGTCAAATCAGTTTTTTATCTGCCATTATTTGTTTCCCATTCTTGAACTCTTCCTTCCACATTTACATCGTTAAGCCATTAGGACACGACAGTTTTATCTTGTTTTATTTACACATTCAACGCTAAATTATCATAGTATTTAATACTTTGGTACAAATGTAAATTTTGTAAAATGTGTGTAAAATGTTTTATATAAAATAATATACAATCAATTATATATATGAGTGTATTATTTATTAGACACAGAAACAAATATACATATTTCTGATTCAATAATGATTCGTTCAATTCAATACAATATTTTTGTAAGCAAATATTCTCTTAATATTCAAAAGAATTATATTTAAATACATTGTACTGCTTTGCTTTTGTTGATTTTTTAGCCGTTTATATATTTATATTTTCAGAATATTTTGGCTATTGATATTTTTCTAAGGAAGATTAGTTTTATTATCGTCCCTGATAACATGATACACTTAGTAATTTTTTTTTAAATCTGAAGAGAAAAGTGTGATGTTTTTATTACGCCCTCTTCTAACTTTAAAGTAGAGTGGTCTAATAAAAACACTTTAAATAATTTTCTGCATCTTCCTTTTTAAATTAAATTTATGAAAGGTTTATAATATATTTTCTTGATCGTGACACTGAATTTTACTGATGAAAGATCGAAATCTATACGGAAAATTGAGTTTCAATAAAATAAGGCGGTGAAATATCCGATTGTTGATCCATTAACGTAAAACTGGACCACGCTGGAGAGGGCCAACATCCACAAAATCGCGCAGGTTGTAGTTTTCCTGTTAATCCATAAGAAAGAGTATTGACCATTTTCCTACAATAAAAAAATCGTTTACCTTATATTTATCATAATAGTTGACGCAATGATATCAATAACCTTAATTCTATTTTTTTAAAATTATATTACCATCTGTGTGTGTGTGATATTCTTTATTTGTATTTTTCTTTACTTCAAAATGTTATTGTAATATAACAGAAAGTGTGAATAGCTATGTACGAAACGCCTTTTTATCTCGAAGTTTATCTTATTTGAATATTCTTTCAGTAGTATCTCCCGTAATATAATAGCAATTTCTATCTTGATGAAAGCCATAAAATGAAACAAAGTATGTTGATTGTGGATTTTATCCGTATTTTCGAAGCTGATATTGTGAAACTATTCCTTTATTTAAATACACGCGGCTTTATATTGGATTTCAAAAAAAAATACATTGTATTTAAAGATATACAGTTTCTAATTGCGTCAAATTACTTTATGGTAACATACACGAGTCAATGAGCTTTCGTGGAATCTCCTCAATATACATTTTTCAAAGAGTGAGGTAATAAAGTGAGAGTATATGCTTTTCTTTGTGTGTGTGATCTGATTTAAAAGAGAGAGAGATAAAGGAAGTTCTTTTATTACACCTTTTTATCTATATATTTTTGCAACCCAAGTTAATACTTATAAAGAAACATATAAGTCAAAATACATATTTAAAACTACGGAACACACATTATTATACTTGCCTCTTTTAATTTTATATATAAAAATAAACAATATTCAATATAGAACTGATAAACAGAGTAAACTTTACATAAATATATAAAGTTCTTTTAAACAGATAATCTATGTATATTTTGATGCCTTCTTGCTGTTTAACCTGAATGTACAACTCTTACTTCAGTCCATATTCCAGGGAACAAGGAAAAGCTTTTAACCACTGCAGACTTCTCTCATATCATAAAACTATCTACCAACCAGCGGGAGACTTAGAAGTAAAGTTGTATGGTCTTACAGTACATTTTATATTTAGGATTCACGATATTTTGTTACATAAGAAATAGGTCGTCTGATATTCACAAACGTAAAAATAATTTTGATGACATCTCCAAATCTAAACAACTATAATTACAGCTAGACAATATTAGAAGACAAAGCTAGGGAACATATATAGTGTGAATTATTATATAAACGATTAATATATCTATTCTTTATTATTTATATAATTTCCTATTAATTTACCTCTCTATGTGAATAAAATAAGAATAACTAAATTCTCTTTATTCGTCACCGTATATATAACAACGAACTGAACGTATCTCTATCTCTCATAAAGGGACTTGGAAGCTTCAAGTCAGCCCTTTACAAACGGCTCTCTGACATCAGAGCAAAGACTAGGAGCGCGCCAAGAGTTTCCGCCTTGTATGCCTTAATGTGTGCGGCATTGCCGCCCGACACAGGAGCTTCGATTTGTTCTGTTTTCTGTGAAGTCTTTCCCGCGTCGGGCTTCACCAATGAAGATTATATATATAGGCGCTCGTCAGCGTGGATCAGGCTGTACCACTGAACCAAAAATAGCGGCCATTCTAAACAACCCTGTTATCGGCTGTGTGATACATACACCTGTCTATACAGACCACCCTGTCTATAGCGACCACCCAAGACAACGTTTTTAAAATATATTCGCACTCGGGTAAACCCCGGGCGTTGCCCGGGCCATTCGTCTAGTATATATATATATGTATATTGTGGCTTTGGCACCGACCCGAGGCCGCTAGTTGCGGCGACGGTCAATAGATGGCGTCTAGTTTTGACGTCAATTTTGACGGGAGAGGCGACCTTTGTCTCTTTAGATATATATATTTAGAATTATCAACGCTTATTTTGGATCAAAATAATATTTATTAAAACATCCAATATTTCGATGAGGCTGTTCGCCTATCTTCCTCGGGGATTCTAACCTTGTAAACAAATCATCCACGTGATGCACGAGTGGCGAGGTTTTGAATAAAGTATTTGACTTTATTAATAGTAAAATAAGTCATTGATGTGTGTCACTATTTGAAATAGGATATCCTTACTCTGTTTAAAATTAAGGTGAAACATCGATGCTTTTATTTTAGGAATAAGTTTCTCTAATTATATTTTCAATCAATATTAATTAAATATATTGAAGGTTTGCTCCTGAAAAATAAGATATATAAATTTCTCTAAATTGTTCTGTTTCTTCAGATTACTCTTTTCATAATTTTCAATTCACATTAAACCATTGTGAACCTGCTTCTCTCTGTTTACTTTCTCTTCAAATCATTTGATCTCCTTACTGATTCTGATAGCATATATATCAGTACTATCAATGTAATTGATCCTCTATATATATCGCTATATATGTATCCATGTCTTTTTATAATAGCAGTAAAGTTAGTATTAGGTTTTATTAGTATGAACCTTCGTTAAATATAAATATTTTATGGGTGTCTATCAACGATAAATGTATATTTTTAGAAGTGAAAATAGAAAGCTCACTTTTCAAATAAGCAACTTTCAATATAAACTTGTCCTACTGATTCTCTAGAGACGTAAAGCCATCAATTTTAAGACGTAGGAAGACTCTTTCTGAAAGAAATTGATTTTGTTATTAGAGGTTCTCAAATAATCCCCGAGCCGGTAACAATTGTGGAATATCTTCTCATTGATTTCTTCTTTCAAAGACGGATTGATTGGGCCTTTCTAATTATTCCAGGGACGAGCTAATTTAGACGTCGGTGGGTTTCTAACAATGTTCCACTCATTGAAGTATCACTGAGCCTTATATATATTTAGTGTACTAAATTCGATTTTAAAATTTCAAAATATTTATTGCAGTTAAGGTAGGCGTCATTTAGCTGTGTTCCACGTAACGATAGATTTGCATTTACGATAGAATATAATATCTAAAAGACATATAAAATATTACTAGTGTCAATATATTCTACAATTGATATCTATTATTGATTGTTATTATTTTTTATTTTAAAAATATTTTGAACTTGTTATATATTTAAAGTACTCTCAGTCGCGCAAATATGATATCAAAATATAGAATTTCCACAAAACTATATATTGTGTACTTTATACTATTTTAAAATTATAACGGGTATAGCATTCAAGCCATAAGCTCTTCCTAATACCCATACATAAAATTGATTATAGATGGAAAATTTGCCGGGAAGAAATTGATCCATAGAAGCACAGGGCGCCTCTCCCGTCGGATGCTGGTGTTGTGGCTTTGTCACCGACCTGAGGCCGCTAGTTTGCGGCGACAGTCAATAGATGACGTCAAGTTTTGACGTTTATTTTGAAGGGAGAGGCGCCCTGTGCTTCTATGGATAAATTTGATTAGATAAGCTATAGGTTTGAAAGCTAGCCCAGGTTTTAATAGAAGAGTCGTTTGAATATTCTAGATGATCAACAGAGGAAAATTGTGATTTATCTTTCAAAACCTAGATAGGTAGAAATTGCTAAAAAGAATCGATATGTGCACAACTCAAGAATAATCAGGAAAAACAACGCTGGAGAAGCATCGAGACCAAGACGTTAAACATTAAATAAATCAATAATGTATTCGCGTATATATCACACTATTACACCTATTTGTGAAAAATAAATGTTATGATGATTATCACAAATTCACTATTATATATCTGCCTCGTAATCCATAAGATAAAAGAATGTAAACTATTTTAAAACAACCATTTTAATTTAATTGGAAACAATAATTTCACCCTACTGCGAAAGAATTATGAGAGAGCCGGCTCAACTAGGTGATCCTCCCCGGATTTACTGATTTCAGTAGAGAGAGTAGGAAATCTTTTAAAATTTTGAATAGGAGCAGGTCTTTGAAATAGCCTCACTTTATACTTATTTTTTGCATAGTGACGCCGCACTTTTTGTCTAACGGACTCTTTTTGAATTATTTTCTGAAGAGTCTCTTATTGCTTATAGATATGTGCATTGTTACTATAAAATAATATTATTTAAAATAATTGTTTTTTTTTTACAAATGAAGCAACTTCCTACTGTCCTCTCTGTAATAATTATGGAATATGGAATGTAATTGAGAGGGCTTTGCTTATTAGAGGTGAATCCTTCCAGCGGTTTCGCGTCTTATTTCTAAAATTTCAAGAAATACCTTTATCAAAAACTTCTCTAAACTTCTGAATGTAAAGGCATAATAATCAAATACAACATTAGACCGTAGTGAAGTTTTTAAAATATCCAAACTGCTAGGATGGCTCGCCACTGACAGTTCCTTCCTATATTGTCTCTTTGCACTAAGTTCATTTAGAAGTTGTTTTGTATGAAAATTTCAAATAAAAATCGCGTTAAAATGTTCCATTTTATATATAAAGATAGCACGCTTCTATTTCTACTTTGTACAAAGCTTATTTCCATAATGTAATTAAATAAATTCACCACGAAATAATTTAAATTGCTGACTTAATGAGCAGAGAGAACATCTAAATAGAACCGTCAAGGTAAATTAAAATGGCAATGAGCTCGGCACTGAGAATAGAGACCATCCCAGTATATTTCTTTATGGCAATTGACACTCAGTAGTAATTGTTTTTATCAATATAAAACATTTGATTCAAAAGGCGATCCATCAATTAAGTTTATATAAAAGGGTTTACCTGGATATATTAATATATATAGAACATGTCGCTACAAACTCTTAATTCCAACTTTTATCTATATCTATAACGATAAGGTATGACTCAAGGACTTTTGTATCTGTTCTTATCTCCGCCATTGAAGATGGACACATGCCTATTAATAAAGATTCTTCCCTGATTTTACATTTCGACTTAATTAATAAGGAATATAAGGTTAGCGTGTTATAATTGGCTAAGAGTAATACTTCTTGATCTCCGTATTGAAGGGCATGTTAGATCGAAAGCTCGATAAATAAAAGAAATGTGGAAAGAATCCAAACCCTAGATTCATTATTTATATTGTTAAGTACTTATTAATATTTCAAAAAACATATCCCCCCCCCCCCTATATTTCTGTCCTACATGGATTTAATATAATATGAATCCATTTGCTTATCATATAATTTCAGAGTTTATAGCATGAAGAATTATATATGTATGTTTGTGTAGAAATTTGTTGTCTAATTATATATACTGTCAATTATACAGATTTGCAACATGATTTCTTTTTCGTATTGTTGTAATCATTTATAGACAATTCGATATACACCTATCCCCCGATTTACACGGTAGATACATTCCTGAGAAAAACGTGTAAATCGGGGGATAGGTGTACACAGAAATAAAAATAAAATGCATTGACAGGTTAAAATATGTAGTCAGCACATAAGCTCGGGATTCCTCGTGAGATGTGTACACAGCGCATGTGTTCAATCACAGTAGCATTTAGTATAGTGCGATAAAAACAAATAAAAACTTATTTGGAAAACCGTGTAAAAGCGAAAATCGGGTGATAGGTGTATTTTATTGACACTCTTAGTAAAAAATTATTGTTTAAAAAATCAAAGATGTAATCACCTATATCTAGTGGACATAGAATCTGCCCGGTAAGCGGAACACTGTGGGTTCGATTACCATCCCTGGACACTTTATTTTTACGTTTATCATTACTCTTCACAATTCATCCTTACATATTTCATCCCTAAGGTTAGAAATAATCGTTATTTCTCCTTAAAATAAATTTCGATTTTCTCGTTCAAAAGAAACACATGCGGGATAATTTTCAAATATCGTTTTACAATCATAAGCCGCATTGTATTGTATTATAAATCACCTATATATTTAGAATAAAATATTTTTAGAAACCTTCTGAGAAACTACATGTTTCAAGGTTTAAACTCGATTGAAAACAACATTTAATCTATTAACTCTGTGGTTTCACATTGAGTTAACCCACAAGATGAGTATATGATTCGCAAATATATTTTTAGATTCTTCATATTTAGATAGATGAGTTTCTTTCAGTATAAACAGTCACCACTTTCGCTCGAACTTCTATAACCCATTACGGTCGTTAATACCTAAAAGGTATTAGAATATGTAACATAAAAGGTATCCTTGTGATATTTTTTTGACAAATTGGACTGATTCTCAGATGTTCCATTTATTTGAATACACAACATACAAAGGCATCCATTGCTAAAAACGTGAAATTAGTATCACTAATCAGAATAAAGTCCGTTTCGAAAGTTTTCTGAAAGGCTAAGATATTTCAATCATTTTGATGTAATATGTTATGGAAGCATCATTATGATTACTAATTATTCTGTTGTTTAAAATAAAATATTTCTACATATAGCTAATAAACGATAAATGGATAATTTTTTGAATAGTTGGCTTTAGAGGTAAACCAGCTTAGATTTAAGGTATTTTAAATTGAAGAAACCGCCGACACCGTTCTCTAATGATTAACCAAGCCTTCAAATACTTATTATTTTACGTTAATTTACTGTGGAATATATTATATTTAAAAAGATAAAAATATATTTACTAATAATAATGATAAGAAATTCGCATTTTCCCTTCTGTTATATATTTATCATTCAAATAGGAATTATATATTAATATTAATTCGATAAAAATATAGCTAGAATATTAACAATATTCATTGAAATGTAAAAGTTCACAAAAACTATTCAAATAAAAGTATTTATCTCAATAATTTCTCTTTCTAATAAAACAATTTGCTATGCTACCTTTATTGCAATGTGACATATAAATATTGGTAAATTGAACAGCCAAATCTTCTCCGAGATCATAACAATGATTCAGCCTCTTCCAATATATACAGGGTCCATTATGAAAGTAATGAGCATAATGTTATTGTGACGCGACGATAGATGGCAGCACGGTAAAACTGTTAAATAAATTAAAATCCTCTGGAGTAACTTGATAAAGAAAGAAAAATCAAAGATAAGGAGGATAAGTTTCTTTTATGAACAAATGATCAAGCTTTCGGGCACAAAGTCGCCCTTCTACAGGAATAAAATTATACAAAATCAAGATTCGTCTATATATATACAGATATTTAGCATAAATAATAAATAAATATTAGAAAATAGAGAGATAACATTTAAGTTTTATGTCTGATGTACGAATCAGGTAAATCAAGTGAGAGTCTCGTGTCTCGAGTGTAAGGCCTTAACAAATTATTTTTAAGAGATAAAATTTATATTTTATGTGTGATATACAAAATAAATAATAAGAGAAATGTGAATATGCTAATATTTGGTATAATCTGCTAGTTAAAAATCAATAAGTTGTTGTATTAACAGCTTATGAAAATATTTCGTTATAAAGATCCGGAATATCAATGTGCCTATTGATGCTATTATATTTCAGAGATTAATTTTAATCAAGCATACTTTAAACAAACAAAAGGTACACCCATGGGTAGCCCACTATCTTCCCCTCTATCAGAAATAGTTATGCGCCATATAGATAAGCAAATAGTTGAACAATACCACTTAGAGATTTTATCATGGCACAGATATATTGATGATATTTTTGCAATAGTCAAAACCAGTTCACTTGATAACATTTTATCGACATTAAACAACTTATACCATGATATAAGTTTTACAGTTGAAACAGAGACCAATAACACTTTAGCTTTCTTAGATATACTTATCACAAAAATAGATAATAGATATACCACAAGCGTTTATTACAAACCGTCATTTTATCCATCATACATACATTTTTCTTCGTATTGCCCAATTAGCCATAAAATTAACACAGTCAAAGCATTAACTAAGCGCATATTCACTCATTGTACCACAGATATATCAAAACAGCAGGAAACAAATATCATATTATCACATTTATTGACATTGGGCTATCCAAAAAACTTTATTTTGGGATACTTTCATAACCCTTTACAAACAGCTGTTAATCATAGTTATAAATCTATCTGTACCATTCCTTTTTCCCCTTAGAGCCTTAACATATCTAAATATCTAAAAAACTTTGGTATCCGCACCTTCTTTTCCAATACTCCTAATTTAGGCACTATACTTAGAAACCCTATCACCAATAACAGTTTCCCCTTAAAACCCATACACTTAAAGAATGCAGTCTACTCATTAAAATGTAATAATTGCTCTAGCTTATACATAGGAGAAACTGGTAGACATATAAAAGATAGAATTGATGAACATATCCGAAATATTAGAAATAACGACCCTAGATCCCTCATAGCCCAACATATTTCAAATACAGGACATACTTTTAATACAATAGAACCCCGTTCACATTTTTCAAACATTCAACACAAATATAAGAGATTGGTTGTAGAGGCGCTACTATCTCTGAAATATAATAGCATCAATAGGCACATTGATATTCCGGATCTTTATAACGAAATATTTTCATAAGCTGTTAATACAACAACTTATTGATTTTTAACTAGCAGATTATACCAAATATTAGCATATTCACATTTCTCTTATTATTTATTTTGTATATCACACATAAAATATAAATTTTATCTCTTAAAAATAATTTGTTAAGGCCTTACACTCGAGACACGAGACTCTCACTTGATTTACCTGATTCGTACATCAGACATAAAACTTAAATGTTATCTCTCTATTTTCTAATATTTATTTATTATTTATGCTAAATATCTGTATATATATAGACGAATCTTGATTTTGTATAATTTTATTCCTGTAGAAGGGCGACTTTGTGCCCGAAAGCTTGATCATTTGTTCATAAAAGAAACTTATCCTCCTTATCTTTGATTTTTCTTTCTTTATCACGGTAAAACTGTGGAAAATGTGGTGGAGGGATATGCCCTTTCAATCCATCCGGTCGTCAATTGGATTCGAGCAGTGTGAGGGGAGATACATGCCTCTGCTTGAAGTGTGTTTTCAACTTTTGTAACATAGCGCGATGGAGCGTTCGCTTGAACAACGATACTCCATAAGGTTTTGCGTAAGGCTTGGAAAAAATGCAACCGAAACATTCCAGATGCTGCAAAAAGCCTTCAAAGACGATTGCATTTCAAGATCACAGTCTGGGAAGTGGCACAAGGCGTTCAAGGAGGGCCGGGAGGAGGTCGCCGACGAACCCCGTTCAGGACGCCCAACAACGGCCAGAACTGACGAGAACGTGGATCGTGTGCTCGAAGTTTTGCGTACCGACCGTCGATTAAGCATCCAGCAAATTGCTGACACATTACACATGTCCACATTTGTGGTACATGGGATAGTGACCGAGGATCTGCAAATGCGTAAGGTCTGTGCGAAGCTTGTGCCGAAAGTGTTGACGCAAGACCAGAAAAAACTTAGAGTTTTGCGCTGTCAAGAATTGTTGGATTTGATTCAAAATGAACCGGACTATCTTAATTCTGTAGTAACCGGAGACGAATCCTGGATGTTTGAATACGACCCAGAGTCGAAAAGGCAGAGCTGTGCATGGCACACAAAATCATCCCCACGCCCCAAGAAAGCGCGAATGAGCAAGTCGCGCATCAAAACGATGATCATTGTCTTCTTTGACATCCGAGGAATAGTCCATTGTGAGTTTGTACCGCAGAGACAAACTGTAAACTCAGCCTTTTACCTGGAGGTGCTCAGGAGATTGAAACGCCGGATCGCACGCGTGAGGACTGACATTAAAGACACGGTCAAGCTCCACCATGATAATGCCACCAGCCACACAGCCTTCATCATTACCAACTTCCTGGCCCGGAGCAACACCCCGGTGATCCCTCACCCCCCTTACAGTCCCGACTTAGCTCCATGTGACTTCTTTTTGTTTCCGCGACTCAAGAGCGAGATGAAAGGAAAACATTGGGAAACCGTGTAAAACATCCAACACCATGTTACAACGTTCCTGAGAAGCATTTCTGTCGAGGAGTTTCAGGATGCCTTTCAGGCGTTGCAAACGCGTCTCCGCAAGTGTATTGATGCAGGATGAATGTATTTTGAAGAATATTGAACATTTGCACAAATTACGATCAATAAATGTATTTTGCCAGTAAATGCTCATTTCTTTCATAATGGACCCTGTATATTCATTCAGTGAAAAGACATTGGCAATTTTTTTCATTTAAAAGAAAACTACACTGAATGGCATCAAATTTTATTAACAATTTCAAAAACAAAATTGAATAGAGTAGTTTTCAAGGTCTTTTCATAATTATTTCTACTCTTAAGAAATAAATTAATAAACTAAAACTCTAATTATAAATTATATAAAATATAAACACTAAAGTAGTTAAACATTTTTTAAACTTTGGAGAATAATGGTCAAAGCTTGTTAAGTCGTTTAAATTAACTCCATACCACTTACTGCTTCCAATTATACTAATAAAATAATTTTAACATTCACTTTTTAATTAGAAGCTTAATGTTTCACCCCCAAAATGGGAGAAAATAAATTTTATAACGCAGCGATAAAAATGTTAAAATAGAGTTTCAGAATAATTTACGCCAAATATTTTATTTAGGAAGCCCCTACGATGTTTGTGAATTTAGTTTTTGTTGCATCCACCAATATTAAATTAAAGATGAAAATTACATGCAAAAGCCTTTTTTTTATTTTCCAACAATAATTTAATAGACATCGTTAAGTCTTGTAATAGGTATTCCCTTGAGATATTAGACCTTAATAAGATTATAGAGTTGTGTGTGGAGTATTTAGGAAACTAGGCAGTTAGGTTTTGAGAGGAAGAGATAGTCAAATAAAATTATTTTTATAAAAAAATATCGTAATGTATCATTATTGCAATAAAATAATATTCAATTTAATATTTATGAAATAAATGTATAAATATGAAATATTGCTTTATGAGATTAGAGTTGGTGGACATGGTGTTATAAAACTGTACTCAATAGAACATGGAATGATAGCCTGTTTTGGGTATTTTTTAAACAACTATCGAATGGCATAGCTTCACCCGGGCTCTGCTGAATGAATGTTTTCTTAAAAATTATTGCTTCTTAATAGTTTTTATAATTTTACTAGACGGGTGATCTAGGCTTCGCCCCGGGATTGACCAGTGTGCATATCTACCCGAGTGATATATATTTAGATAATATTTTTTTATAATTGTTTGTTATTAGCATTATCTATTTGTTTGCATCAGCATAATTTAATCTAATCTTTGATAGAGGCCGCTGTTCGTGAGCTAAGTAGAATAATTTGAATATATAGTTTTAATAATTGATTTATATATTTTTTTAAATAGCCTATCGTCTTCCCCGTATTTTTTTACCTATTTATGGACATTTTGGTTTGAATTAGTGAACTACTGCGAATTTGTATACCGGACATACAAACAAATAAACAAACATACAAACATTGATTTTTATATAGATTTATCAATATCGGTGATGAATATTTATTTTTAAAAAAATAACAATTCAGTTCAATTATCTTTTTCTCAAATTGGGAATATGTATATTATAGAATTATTTTGAATACGTTATATGTTTTATATTTTCAAATACACTAGCTGTAGTAATGCGGTAAATTTAATTGGAAAATTTTCTGAAGGAAATTTCCTATGACAACTTGAATTCTTCAATTTCTTCATATTATCCGTTATGGAATTTCATAATATTTCAAAATTTTGCACAGAACGATCAAACTAATTAACAAAAAAAAGGTTCCAATTTTTAGAGTACCGACTGTATTTATGAAATGTTTCCATGAATAATACAAATGAAAACACCAAAACGCGAATGTTTCTTTTCATAAATAAATCAAACTTCTACTCCCAGCGGTTTCGTCAATTTAATCTACCAAACCGCTTCTTTAGAGCTCTAATACTGTATTGGATCATTCTGCTTTTATATGCAGCACTGAAGGGTGGAATCTTAGAAATTTTATTTGAGCAAACTATTGACATAAGCTTTTAGGACAGTAGAATTACATTTCAATATTTGCATCGAGCAATGCTCTTCCGCAAACAATTAGGACAAGGCCAGTATATAAATAACGCGCCATCTATATAATACAAATGAAAACACCAAAACACACGAATGTTTCTTTTCACAAATAAATCCAACTTCTACTGTCCTTACTGCGAAGCATGTTTAGCAGAATAATTAACAGCTATTTGAATACAGTGCTAAACTATTAAAGCGACATCTTGTCACAAACACCCTCTGACGTGACATCAGCCATACCCTCTCACCATCGATGGAGTCCAAACTGTCTTGATCAATTTCCAAAGTCTTACAACAATTCTTAAACAGCGATGTCGGGGGTTTATAATCCAATTTGATGAGCATAGTAGATGACTTATTTTAGCTCGCTAATATTTGATATCATTATTTTAGCATATTTTATATATATTCATTATAATAAATACATAACGTTATTAAAAAATATATTATAATCATTTTTTTACTTTAAAGAATAATTAATAAATTTTTATAATAAATTAGGAATATATAGGTAAAAATACCTTCAAATATTCTTTCTTAAAATATGTTCCTATGAATTTTCATATTTATCTCTAGTTCATAAATTTTATTATTCAAAATTTAATGGAATAATATCTATTTTCAACCTAGCTTATGATATTTACAACAATGAATAATATTTATATAAGAAATAGACACTTCGGCCAGTTAGAGTTTTTTATTTTTCTCAACGTTTCGACAAAAATCTTTTGTCTTCGTCAGGAGAAATAAATAAAAATAAAGTATTTGGCAAGTGGTTAAAATATTTTCTGAGGTTACCAGGGCGTTCTCACGTGATAAAAAAAAACTCTAACTTGCCGAAGTGTCTAATTTTCATAGAAATATGAATGCCGACCAGGCAACTTCTATCTTTACGATAATGAATAATATGTAATGGCTATTCGCATATTAAAACAAAGTGTCCAATGCGGGGTTAGATCCCAGTTCATGGCTGTCAGGAATCGAGGGTTTTACCCACTCGTCCACCGACTTCTATCATTTTTTAAATGTTATTCTTAGTATTTAATAGATATTTTCAGACAAATGAGATATGGTATTTATCTCCCTCTTAAAGAAAATCACTCAAAAGTATATTTTTGACAACCAAGAAAAGCAATTTTCGATCTACATAAATGTCAAGCTGATGTGAAGACTTCTCGTAACCCATTCTACAATCTTACAGCTTCGAGAACCAGAACAAAATTTTGTCTTTATTTGAATATAGTTAAATATGAAAAATATTTTATACCTACGGAATTTTTATAAAATAATGTAAAATGGTATTTGATTATATTTTAACTCATGTTTCATTGGCGAATCATTATATCGTGTTTTTTCTTGTAGAAGGGCGTTCGTGCAGAAAGTTAGATATTAAAAGGTTTTTGAAAATGTACCTTTCCTTGGAGGTCTGATATTTTTAGTCAAAATTGATAGAAGGGATCATTTAATTGAGCAGGAAGGTGTATAGAGATAATATTTGATGATATGAGATAGAGATAATATTTGATGATTATTATTAAAAAGAAGCTAATTTCCAGTAAATTTAAATGTTACAAATTTATCAAATAACCTGGTTACCACGAGAAAACTTCGACCACTCAACTGATTTTTAATTGATACAAAAATCTTGCAAATTTATAAAAATAAAATAATTGGGCGAGTTTTGATTTTGACTCGTGATTTAGATGTACTAAATTTGAAAAATCGCGTGAGAACGGCTTTGCAATTTCAGAATAATTTTTAACGACTTACCAAATGATTTATTTTTATTTATTTCTTCTGACGAAGACAAAATATTTTTGATGAAACGTTGAGAAAATAAAAACCTCATCTGGCCGAATTGTCTATTTTTTAAAGAAATATGAATGCCGGCCAAAGGCAACCTCGATCTTTAAGAAATAATTCAAATCACACAAAATTATGAAGGTTTAAAAATTTGTTACTCGGATGAATTTCTCTTTTACATATTAAGTAAGATAGACATATTTTCACCTTTAGAGATTATAAAATATAGATAGATAAAATTGACCTAAATGGCGTTTTTCACAAATGAGACGTCATTTCAGTTATCAGCTTAGTTTTTTAAAGTAATTTTGTAATCTACTAAGTAATATCAATAAATTAGAATTCTCTGATTGCCAGAATGAATATCTCTAAAAATGTGTTCCATAAAATAATTTGTAATCATAGTAGCCGATGCTGTGTAAATTTTGTGGATTATATTTAAGGACAACGTATACGTTTCTAAAAATATTTAAAATTATAAAAATAAACGGAGATATCTTTTTTTGGAATAAAATTATTCCAATATACAATTAGAAATACGGAAACAATTTGAATATTAAAGAGTTTTTTCATTTTTCAAAAATGTGAGACCCCAAAAATTTCTAGCAACACTAAGTTTCAAAAATTACAAACATACACATAAACTGGCCGTATGTATAAAACCTTTAAATGTATGTACAGACTGAATTGATTTTACACCCTATTACCTTTTGTATAATTGAATAATATTATTAGAATTGCCTAATTTAAACCTAAACAAATGGACAAAACTTAAGGAAATGAAACGTCTTTGATATCACAGGTAGTATTTTTTTTTTATGGAGAGACAAAGGGAATTTTGTTCGCACTTGGTTATATCGTGTGTCTCTCCAATAAAATCACTGTATATCAAATATCTTTCAAAGTTATTTTCTTAATACTGATATACATATTAAAAGATACAATTTACTTAAATTTTGCCCATGAATGCATATGATGAGTTATACTGATATGTTCATTTTCATAATAACGTCAAATTTAACTACTCTATTTGCATAAGACCATTTTCTAAAATTGATTAGACCTAGCTTTATATATTTTGAATGAATATGTACATAGAAACACCAAGATATCTTCAATAATTCCTTTAATTCCTACTATATATGACAAATTTTCAGTAATTGGATTAAATCAAGGCAGTTTTTTAATGATACAATTCTAAAAGATTGATAACATTCAACAAGTTAGAAGCTGATAACATTGAGATTTCATCGGCCTTTATACAATCCTCCAATACAGAAAGTTAATGGATATTTAAGAAATAAAAAAACGATTAAAAACTAATAAAAACTTAGGTTTTCAAAATTGTTTTATTTCATTTTTAAACAGAGGAAAGCCGATTATAATGGTTATAAAATCGCAATTAGTCGCAAATTTCTAATTATTATAAAAATTGTATTTTTCTCTTTTGCTTAAATATTAAATGAAATTTATTTTGTAAAGAAATTCAATTTATGATTATATCAATTAGTGCTTTACCTGATTTTCAAAAAGTCCTAAAGTTTTTAGATGGAGCTTGTCAATTTATTGATGGGAATATCACGTGTATCTTCGTGATTAAACTAAATTAAATTTCAAATACAATCTACCGTAATATAGATTGCTATCATGAAAAGTCATTTGCACAATAAAGTTATCCTTTCTATAGTCGATATAGTCTATATTTTTATTAAGCCCGTTGAAGAGCAATTATCGCTTGAAAGCTAGCGTTTCGAAATAAAAATAAATTCATTGTGAGAAAATATATATTTTTTGCTTGTCCCTAGTACACGTGGTACAGGCCATGATAATCATGGTGGGTAGTTAGCGACTGCTTTTTACTGTAAGCGCACCACATGTATACACATGTGAAAAGCAGTTTGACTTTGCACTTACAAATGCCAGAGCCCCGTTTGGTTACTTGCACTCGCTGGTGGGGTTGGACTTTTGCAAGAATCGGGGGCCATTGGAGCATTTTTTTTTTTAAACAGAAAAAAGTGTCCAATATGGGGATCGAACCCGGGTCCTAGTGGTCGAAAACCAAACGGTTCAACCAGCCTTCCACCGACCCCCAAATATTTTGTAATTTTGAAAAGTTATCCTTTTTTTTTCATCGCAATAAGGGCAGTAGTAGTTTGTATTATGTATAAAAGAAACATTCGTGATTTTTAATCCTTTCATTTTATAAGTTATCCTTTGTTATAATCATGATCTCTTTTTTATTTTCTTTTTTTCACAGAGATGTGTTCCATCAAAACCCCATCTTAATAAAAGGCAAGTTCCATTGAAATCGGTTTTTTTTTGTAAAACTCTAAATTGACTTTTTTTTTTATCTAATTCAACTCCTTACAAAGAGTTACACGTTATTTGTTTCATTTGAAAATAAAAAATACACAAATTCCTAATCCTACTTTTATACCTATTGGAAAACTACTACTGTCCATACTGCGATGAAAAACATTTGGAGGGCTCTTGATTCATCAGTGGACAGCTCCCCAAGCAGTTTCGCCAATTTGATTCACCAGACCCGCTTTATTTTATTTCGACTTAGAGCTCTATGTCCTCTTAGAGACACTTGTACTTTTACAAATTTAGTTGATTTAAATCAATTGTAAAGTAGTCTATTCGAGATTAACAATTTACAGATTGAAGAAAAAATAAAATAAAAAAGGCATATCCTGACCAGCAACACATGTGCTTTTCAGATGGCAGAGTGCTATTTAGTAGAATAGAAATCACCTAAACATTGATTCAACCTCTTCCCTGATATTTGGCCAACCCATTTTCTTGATAAATCAAGAAAAGCCTTCCACGAGCGCGTTTCGCGCTGTTGGCGCTCGTCAGAGTGAAACAGGCTATACCACTGACACCAATTTTGGTGTCAGAGACTTCTTGATAAACCAAGAAATGGGTATTTTAGTCCAAACTTGGTTAAATACGCTTAACTTGTAAATAAATAATAGAAAAATAGAATAAAAAGGTCAGGTGTTGATATTAAAAATAAAAAAGGCATATCCAGAACAGGAGCACATGTGCTTTTCTAAAAAAAAATATTTCTGATAGAATTTAGTAGTTTTGTATAAAATTCAAAATAAATATGCAAAATGAGTTATATTTTATATATTTGTCTTTTGTTGAAATTAGATCAAACGGGTTTGATACATTTAGTTCATTAACACAAAGCAATAACGCGCCATCTATACATATAAAATAAAAGGATATAAAAGCGCGAATGTTTCTTTTATACATAAAACGAACTTCTACTGTCCTTACTGCGATGAAAAAATATATTTATTTATCAATATATTTTTTCATCGCAGTAAGGAGAGTAGAAGTTCGTTTTATGTATAAAAGAAACATTCGCGCTTTTAAATCCTTTTATTTTATATTTAGTTCATTGTTTATTCCATACTCTTGGAAGACGGGCAAATTAGTAGCAATAGCAGCTGAAAAGAAGTTTATACCTCACATCCACAGAAGCATATTGATGAACCACCAGACAGATTTTCAGATCTTTAATACTATATTAGAGGATTATGCTTATATATGCAACAATAAATGATGGAATATTAGTTATGGTATATATAAGAGCAACCTATGGGTATAAGATTTTAGGACAATAGAATTACATATAAATATTCATATTAATGTCATTTTAGGTGATCTCTAATAGGAAATGCTACACTATCCTTTTATATATTCAGAAAATCACTATTGAGTTTTTAAATCACAGATTAATATATTTTTTGAAAATAGAGCAATCCATATTTAAATAATTGGATAATAAAAAGGCATATATTGGATTGAGTAAAAGGTTTTTTTACCAATATTTCGGTTGTCTGAACGCCAAACCTTCATCAAGGCATTACATTATTGTATCTATCTATATATAATGTAATGTCTTGATAAAGGTTTGGCGTTCAACCAACCGAAATATTGTCATATAAATATTTTATTCAATCCAATATATGCCTTTTTATTATTTAATATTAATATATAGCAAATCGTTACTTTCATTTACTAAAATATCCCAGAAAAAAAGAATCAATAGTATAATTTTAAAAATAATAATATAGAGCGTGTTATTACTGCTAAACAGAGCTGAAATCAAATTTATTAAATTACAACCTGATATTTTCAAAATTGAAACAAAAAAAAATATGTTTTTCATTTTCGAAATTAATGTTTAAACAGAAAATATTTTACTTCCCAAATTAACAAACAATCAAAATTAAGAATCGATCTTTAAAAATTAAATTGTAATTCTCTTGTAAATTGAGATATAGATTAGAAAATAAATACAGGGTGATCCAAAAGTCCCGCACAACTTTAAAAATTAATAACTCCTTGAATATTTGCGCTAGAGCAATGCGGTAAACACCATTGTGTTCAGGATGCAATGGGATTTTTTATGGCAAATAATGAAAAATTCGAAATTGATTTTAGTTACAATTTTATTCGCCAGATGGCGCTCTACCAGAATCATAGATTCATCGGCCAAATTGTTTGATAAATTGAAAAATATAACTGATCGACAAGTATTTTTCCTTTTTGAATACCAAGAAAGAACCCTAATGATATCAAATAACAAATTAATAAAACACCACTTCGCCAAAAGTATGAAAAATTGGTTAACGATTTTCAAATACAATCAGAGATATGTAAAATAGGTAAATGCAAATTAAAACATGTAGCAAAAAGAAAATTGATATTTTAGATACGGTTTGTTTCCGAAGATAATAAATTTCTAATATTTTTAATTCAACTCTCACTCAGTGTCGATTATGTTTATTTTAATTCATTTGAAAAATATGTATCTATCTCTGATAATTTAATTTACTCTGGAATGTCGTTGTTGTTTTTGTCGTGTCCAATAAATAGCCTTAGATGTCTCCATGCATTTCTATCACAGCAGCAGCAGCAATGTCCACTATCTTCGGTGTGTAAAGCTGCTGCTCTGAGTCTATGTCAAATTTATGCAAGGCTGCGGGCATGAGAATATGTGGGTAGGTGTTGGTTCCACACCAGGACAGTTGTTGCATGTTCTATAGGTTCTTGTGCCATCTGGATGTATTTTCATTCCTTTATAATGTTTTGTTCTAAGTCTTGTTATAGTTTTTGTCAGTTTTCTCTCAGAGTTTATTTCACATATTTGATCTTTTCTTATTTTTTGTTTAATTATCTTGTATTTTGCCAAAGCATCAGCGTCAAATACTGACATTTGTTCTTTATTTTGGCTCAGCTGTCTGGCTTCCTTTGCCAAATCAACTGCCATTTCATTAACCCCGATCTCAACACGGGCAGGAATCCATTGTAGAATGCAGTTATTCTCTAATGATTCCAGTTGGGTAAGTAACAAGTGTATTTTCTGTGTGATTCTAGTATTGCCCTTCTGAATTGCTTCTAGAGCGGATATGGAGTCGCTGTATATTAAAATTCCTTCTGCTTGATGCAGGGATGGTTGGTTAAGGCATAAATCAAGAGCTTTCCAGATAGCTGTCAGTTCACAAGTGAAGTTTGACGAAATCTGTCCTGCTCCTTCTTTGATTTTGATGTTTGTTCCATCTTTCAGTATTATGTTAATTCCGGCCCCTCCATAACTCAGGGTAAGGTCTGAAGATCCATCTGTATATGCTGTTAAAGGGCGTGGCCTAGCATTTTTAATCAAGAATTTGTACTATGAGGACATAGCCGTTAATATTACAAACACATTAGACCTCGAAGTCCAAGGTATCAAAGTCTACCTCAATCAAAACAAAGCCATCAACATATACAATATGTATCACCCTCCAAACAATACATTTATTGACGATGGAACAATGGCTCAATTTCTTACAGACAACACTATTATTGTAGGTGACCTTAATGCCAAACATCAACTATGGGGATGTTCTACGCCAAACCCAAGAGGCAAAATACTATCAAACATATTTGACGACAATGCCTTCATGTGCTTAAATGATGGGGATTCTACCCATCATTCCTACAAGCTATAATACTGCACAAGCCCTTGATATAAGTTTTTACTATCCTGACATTTTCCAAAAATGTAAATAGCAAATATTAAAAAGTTTTGTAAGCGATCATTTGCCTAATTTGATAGAAATTAGCACCAAGACCAAAACTAGCTCAATTAAGAAAAATTCTGGAACTTCAAAAAGGCTAATATGATATCTCTCGAAAACACCATTATTAAAGCAGCCAAAGTTTCAATACCAAGAGGTAATATTAAGAAATGGATTCCAAATTATACACACCAGGCAAAAAATATTCAAACACTTATAACTAAAAGAAATGAACTACAAAAAAGTGCACCCAAAACCAAACAAATTGTATAACTGCACTGAACATTGTGATTGCAAAAATAAAAAGATTATACGTAAATGTAAAAAGGGAAAAAATGGAAACAAACTTGTGAAAACCTGAACCCAAGAAACCCAAATACAAAACTTTGGAATTTGGCAAAACAAATTGACAGAGCCCAGCCACAAACTGAAAACACAAATATGATTAAGAATACAGATAGTACACCAGCAACTAATTACAAAATTGCTGCCAATCTTTTAGGTAATTCATATCAAATAAGTAGTAAAATCAAGGTTGAAAAAAGAAAGATTATTCATGACTGTAAAATATCACCAGCACTCATAATATTTTCCATGAAAAAAAACAATATGAAAAAGCTAGCTTATGCATTAGAAAACACTGACCTAAACAAGACTCCTGGGCCAGATGAAATCCATGGCCGAATGATATCAAACTTGGGCAAAATTGGCAAAGAAAGACTTCTTAATATTTTCAATAACTCCTGGAAAACTGGAAAATTGCCTCAAGACTGTAAAAAAATGCAACAATAATTCCCATTAAAAAACTTGACAAATCTGCTGATGACCCAAAAAACTACCGACCTATCTCCCTAACAAATATTTGCTGCAAATTAATGGAAAAAATTATACTCAGACGACTCACCTACCACCCCGACACAAGAAATCTCTTACCAGAAGAACAATATGGATTAAGGAAAGGACACGGGACAATAGACCAACTCTTATTTTCACACAAAAGGTAAAAGATGCACAAAACAACAAAAAAAAAACAACTAACCACACCATAGCTGCTTTTTAGACCTTACACAAGCTTTTCATAAGGTATGGAAAAACAAGTTAATTACAAAATTATACAAACATTTCAAAATTGATGGAAAAGCTATCACTTGGATAAATGATTCCCTTAAAAATATATAAATCAGGGTCAAATATAATGGCACTCTATCTAAAACCCTCAAATTGTACCAAGGATTACCACAAGGATCAATCCTTAGCCCAACTCTCTTCACCCTATTTATAGCAGGCATAAAAGAAAAAATTTCACATATAACCAATATTGGACTTTTCGCTGATGACATTATTCTATGGAGTAGCAACACTAACTGGAAAAAAGCTGAAAGAGATTTGAACAAGACTCTTCTCCACCTAGAAAAATTTGCTAATAAACATAAATTAGAATTTAACCCCCAAAAATCTGAAACCTGTCTTTTTACTACCGATAAGAAACTATACAAAATAAGACCAAATATTATTCTAAAAGAACAACAATTGCAATATAATAAACATCCTAAATATCTCGGCTACACCCTGGATCCAGAAATTAACTCCAGTAAGCATATTGAAGGAGTTGTTAGAAAAGGAAGAGACCGACTAAAAATCTTGAAATATATTTCAGGAAGAGTGGGGAGCTGAAGCAACAACACTAAAATTAACTTACACATCTCTAATGAGACTTATCTTGGAATATGGATATCAAATCTATGGTACAGCATCTGAAACAAATCTAAAAACACTGGAAAGGATACAACTAAATGCAGCTAGAATTATTGCAGGTCTTCGAAATACCTGCCCTAATGATATTGTACTTTACGAGGCAGACCTTATGCCCTTGAAGGATAGAATAAGCTACAATCTGCCAAAATATATAAACAAAATCAAGAGTTATGAAAACAAACACAGAACTTTCAATTACATACTTAATTGGGAACCCAATATAAGACTCAAAAAAGAAGGCCCTCTCCACCTGGCCAAAAGAAGTAGATTTTTAAAATATAAAGTGGAAAAATATTATTTAGCTGAAAAAATATCTCTATGCGAACCACTAACAGAATGTTATTTTTAATGCTACTTTAAATGAACCCACCAACAGACAATACCAAAATCCAGAATACTTAAAACAATTATCATTAGAAATAATTAATAAAATTCCTAAAAATGCAATAACTTTCTATACCGATGGTAGCAGAGACGAGTTGGAACACACTGGCAGTAGCTCTCTCATTAAAACCACAAATGGCAATGAGAAAATAAACAGAAGAAACACAGAATTTTGCTCAGACTTCAGATCAGAACTTATAGCCATCTATGAAGTCTTAAAATCCATTAGAAACATTAAACATCACGATATATGGATTCTTACTGATAGTAAAGGTGCCATACAACACTTGAGTCACACAGGGGATCTTAGAGACAAATTAAGCAGGAACATAATTGGTTATCTCCAAAAACTCTCAATACCTCAAAAATTCACCTTCAATGGATACCCTTACATGTTAGCATTGAAGGCATTGAAGCTGCTGATGCGCTAGCGAAAAAGGGCACAGAAGAACCCTTGCTACAGAAAAATAAACTTACTTTTAAAGAAATAGAAACAGTAGCCAAAATAAACAAGAACTGGAGGATCCCACCTAAGCACAGTTGGTATACCCTAAAAGCAGATGGCCACCCAGACCTTTAAGTCCACAAGCCGGCATGCGAAGCATGCCCTTCGCTGCTATTCTGTTCAACTCATAAGCCAAGTAACGGTATCCAAGCTAGTGCTTGGACATTGTACCTGGAAACACCACCTCCCAGACAACGTGTCTGGAAGGATTTCTATACTGGTGGCCTTTAATCATAGCAAAATAGGAAACTATCTACTGTGTCCAGCAGGGACCGCGGGGAGGCAGCCCCCGGTCGACTCTGTTCACTCACAGCTGAGGAAAAGCTCAGCTGCCACGTCGTGGGCTTTCTCAAGTAGCTTGCTGTGATTTCTCAGCAGCTTACTCTTGATCGCGCCCCTCGCCCTCCTTCTCTCTTCCTGCACCCTCACTACCCTTGGACAATCCAAGACGTAGTGGCGTGCATTCATATCCCTTTCTCCATAGACGCAATCAGGGTTTCTCTTAATTTTAAATCTGTGGAGACTTGGGAAAGAGCCCATGTCCCGAACTACCCTAATGAGTTTGTGGGACATTACCTTACAGAGGTACTTGGGTGTTGTTACCCCATTGAATACCTCTCTCCCCTTCACACTGTTCCTCCATCTGTCCAACCATAAGTCCTGGACGTGCCCCCTGATCCTCCTATAAACTACTTTCTTGGTCACTGGAGTCCTCAGTGATCTACCTCTAAAGCATCCTGCCTTAGCGATCCTGTCTGCGAACTCATTACCTTCGATGAGGCTGTGTCTCCTAAACCAAGGGAGATCCGGAGCCCGCGTCATCATCTCCAGCTCCTGGATTATTTGATGCGCGAGTTGCCCTTTCTCCAGATTGATGGCGACGAGGGCCGACATACAATCTGAATAGAGGCGGTCCGGGCTGAAGTTCTTTTCGGCACACACTCTGAGGGCTACCCTGATCGCAACCAGCTCGGCTGAAAAGACCAATTCGTCCACTCTGAGTGTTAAACTTTCTTGGAAGATCAGCTCTCCATTAGTGAATATCACTACCCCAGCTCCAGTATTGGTTCCAGACTTACTACACATTGGTTCCAGACTACAATCAGTGAAAACCTCCGTGCCAATCCCTGTCGGCCCTCCAGGACTCCAATTCCACTTTGGCAACCACTGCGGAGGCTTCCTTGGATCCCTCTTCGATTCCAGGGTCCCCGCTTCAAGTCCCAGGGCATCTTCCCTGTTCTCCCAGATCTTCTGTCTGATGGTCTCCTCTAGTTTCAATCCCAGGGGAATAAGCCCTGCGAGGACCAAAAAGGCCTCACTGCTGGTAGTGCGATATCCCCCTGTGATTCTGAGTGCCGATGTCCTCTGCACTCTTTCTAGAGTTGTTGCCACCTTCTGATCCCTGTTTCGGCGCCACCAAGCCCCGGAAGCATATAGCAAGATTGGCTCGACACAGGAGAGGCAGAGGTTCCTAAAAATAGTCCCCTCCTTCTCCTCCCCCCCCCCCCCCCTGTTGAGAGCCAACCAGGACAGGCCTGCACAACGCCTCCCTGCCTCTCGCCACCTTCTCCTCCGCCTGGTATTGCCAACCCATCTTGTCATGAATGACCACCCCCAGAATGGTCATCCTATTAACAACTCTACCCTCCGTCCTTCCATCCGGATAGCCGGCTTGTTTTCCCATTTGATCCCTTTCCTTTTAGTTCTTATGTCCCTAGGCTTAAAGCTGAGGGCTTTAGTTTTGGAGACATTGAACTTAAGGCCCAGATCGAGAGAATTTGGAGAGAAGTTCCAACACACTTCTCAGCCTTCGCTCTCGAAGCAGCCTCAATGATGAGGAACTGCTCGTCAGCATAGAGAACCAGCTTGGCTCCCTTAGGGAGCTCCTCCTGGAAAACGGTGTTTACCAGGATATTCCACAGAATAGGTCCGCAGCAAGAGCCCTGGGGGCAACCCCTAGCACAGTTTCTTTCCAACTTCCGCCCGCCAAAACTGAGGCTAATCCGTCTATCCTACAGGAAGTCACGAACCAAGCTGCACAAATTATCAGGACAACCCATGTCCATCAAATTTCTCATCAGCTTGTTCCAGCTCATGGAGTTGAACGCGCCATAAATGCCCAGGGCCACGAAAAGAACCCAAGCACCCTTATTTAAGCCCATCTCAACCCCCTCTAACACCTCGTTCAGAGCTGTGGTTGTGGACTTTCCTTCCCTAAAACCATGTTGGAAAGAGGAAAGGAGCTCATTACTCTCTAGCCAATGCTTCAGTCGCTGAGCTAATAGGCTATCCAGGACCATACCTAGACACACTAGTAAAGAAAGCGGACTAAAATCATTAGGAGAATTACCCTTTCTACCAGACTTTTCGAGAAGCACTACTCGGGCAACCTTCCATGCCTCAGGAAATGTACCAGTGTCCAGGCACCTATTGAATAACCTGGAAAGAAGCGATGGGTGCCTCCTTACCAGGGCTTTCACGACCGTGTTATCGATCCCTTCGGGACCAGGAGATTTCCTTTTCCAGAACTTGAAAGCCGTCAGTTTCACCTCATTTTCAGAAAAGGGCGGATCTACCAAACCACAAGTGGTCAGAGAGATCTCGTCTCTCTGGTTCCTCGTTTCCGAAGTGCCGATCCAAGTTGTTTTTATGTTGTCTTCTGCTTTCGAGCGAGTGGGTCTAGAACACATTTTCTCTAAATTTTCTCATTGTTGGTGGATGAAACAGCACCAGTGATTATTTTGGCCGCTTTTGCTTGAACACTGTCTAGTCTTACTTTTAGTTATGAGCTTGAGGGAGCCCAGACCGGTGTTGCATATTCCATTATCGGCCGTATTAAGGTGGTATATCTTGTTCTGAGAATTCTCGGTTTTGGTCCCCAATTTGTTCCACATAGCCTTCTCAGAATGTTCAGTTTTCTGATAGCTCTATTTGAGGTGCTAATTATGTGTTCTGAAAATTCCAATTCCTCATCAATAATAATTAAAATAATTTTGTTGACATCTTGTCAATACATGCACAGTCTGCACTATTAAAAAAAGATAATATGCATTATATACACTATGTACAATGAATATGGCGCCTCTGCCAGCGCTGCAGAATTTGGTGGAGAATCGCCAGTGGGTCTCCAGCGACACCACGCATTTTGCGATCTACGATGAATACGTAGATCGCGTACTTCGCCGCTTAGGAGATGGTGATGGCGTGGTCCTCGAGACCAACTTGAAAGATCCAGGACTTCAGTATCACACCTAGGAATTATGGATTTCTAATTTTATCAATTATTTGTTTGTTTATGCTTATATTGTGGTTATATTCATGCCTTTTTCCCGGTGAGTGGAGAAGACGCATAGGTTTGGTTTTATTGGGTTTATGGTCATTTGGAGTTCCATTGCCCACTTCTCCAGTCCTCTCATTGATGTGTTCAGTATTTTTTACGATTTTTCTATGCTGCTACTTGTGTGCCATATGGCTATATCATCTGCATAACAGGCAACCTTTGTGTCTTCAGTGAGGTAAAGATGGATGTCGTTAATATATAGCAGATAGAGTAGAGGACTGAGCACAGATCCCTGAGTTACACCAGCCCATGTTCTTCCTTCCTTGGTAAATTCTCCATTGACCCGAACCTTTAACTTTCTTCCCCTTAAGAAGTCTGCAATCCAGATTAAGGTTTTTCCTCTTACTCCGATGTTGTGCAGCTTTTCACGTAATTTCTCCCTCCACACTCGATCAAAAGCTGAAGTCATATCAAGGAATATAGCCGTGGTCTTCTTTGGCGGTTTTTCCTGGAAAGAATCTATTATTGATTGACAGAAGTAAAACAGTTGATCAGTCGTACAGTGCTGGGATCTATAAGCAGTTTGGTAGAGGTTTATTTTATTATTGTTAGTGAGCCATACTATGAGCCTAGAGTGGATAATTCGTTCTGGTATTTTACAAAGTATGCTGGTGAGAGCAATTGGCCGATAGTTCTTGTATTCCTTGGCATCTTTGTTTGGCTTCAGTATTGGCACTATAATTGATATATTCCAATTCTTTGGTAGTTTACCAGTTTGCCATAAAATGTTCAGTATTCGTAGGAGTTGATTATTAGCTTTGTCTTCAAAGTGTTTAATCATTTAACCAAATTTTAGATCATCTCTTGGTGACCTCTTGGATTTTTTTATTGATAAGTTTAGCTCATTCAGTGTGAAGTCTCTCGAGAAAATATATTGTTGATGGAAGTTTCTTGCTTGTTTAACTAATTGGTTTTTTTTTTAATATTATTTTTAGAGTCCTGACTTCATTCGTATAGTTGAGTCTGGAAGTGCTTGAAAGATATTCAGCAATTATGTCAGCCATCTGTTTGTTCTCGTTCTCGCTCTTCTATTCATATCGGTTAGAGTATTGGAGGATTGGTGTTGGTTTTGATAGTTCTCTAACACTCTAATCATATTCCAGTGTTGGTTGTCCTTACTTGGATCCATTTTTTTCGCAGAATTCTGCCATTTTTCTTGTTTACATATCAAAATTTCTTGTTCTATTTTGTGACTAATTTCAATGAGTTCCTTTCTGTTTTCTTCTGTTTTATTTTTTTAAGAAGTTCATTGATATTGTCTCTCTCTCTCTCTCTCTGAAATCATTGCCTCGATGTTGTGGTCCTTCCAGTAAGGTATCCACAGGTCTTTACGTCTACCTCTAGGTATCGATGCTTTTGCAGCTTTTGAAATGTTCGGAGAGAATTTTTCCAAGTTTTTGTCAAGCGTTCTGTAATTCAATTTTTCGTTGCACAGCTCTTCAAGCTTTTCTGTGAATTTTTTCAAGTCGGCTTTCCTAAAGTTCCATCTTCTTTTATTCTAATGGACATTCTCAATTTCGAAGTTTAGGGTTGTTAAAATTGGTCTGTGGTTACTTATTGCACCTCTTAGGATTTTTCATTGTGTTGTGGGTGCGATGTTGTAATTTATCGCTGTGATGTCTATTGCGGATTCTGTGCCTGTGGACTTAGATAGGTAGGTGTGCTCTCCGTTATTTAACGGTGTAAGGTCGAGGTCGGTTAGCATGTCCTCTACCTGCTGACCTTTGTTATCCAGGACAGGTGATTCCCAAATTGAACTTTTGGCGTTAAATTCGCCGAGTATGATTGTGATATCCGAAGACGCTTCACTTAATTTCTCTATTGTTTGTACCCATACAAAATTCAAAGATTTCACGAGCTGAAAGTTGGCGATTTTGAGATGCGTCAAGAATTCGCTGCATGGATTTTCCGGCAAATTGATATTGATGAAAACTGGCTGTCGAATGTTCTGTGGACAGATGATGCTCACTTTTCTCTAAACGGAGAATTTAACATTCAAAACAGCCGCATTTGGGCAACAGAAAACCCTAGGATTTTTACAGAAATGCCCCACTTTACCAGCCTAGAGTTACAGTTTTGTGTGGGTTCACTTCTTTTATTATTGGGCCATTTTTCTTTGAAAAATCAATGGAAGAATTTTTAAAACCTTTTTTGTAACTGGTGAACGTTATGTTCAACTTTTGATAGAAAAGGGTATTCCCATATTGCAGGGCAAAAGCACTAAGCGAAATAACATTCATGAAAGATGGAGGACCTCCTCATATCTTCCGAGGTGCCAAACAATTGCTGAAGGATACGTTCGGTGAAAATCGTGTGATAAGTCGCCACTTTATATACCAGTAGGCCTCCAAGATCACCAGACTTGACGCCTTGCGATTTTTGTCTATGGGGGTACATTAAATCGTGTGTTTATCGATGCTGGCCTACCACATTGGCCATGTTGAAGGCTTCTATCAGATGGCACGTTTTATCAATTTTAACAGATATGTTATTTAATGCTGTCCATTCTGTCATTTATCGTCTGCAGGCGGTGATTGAGAATAAAGGGTGCCACATTGAGCAAGGATTGTGACCTAATACAAGAGAGAAGGCAGTCACCTCATGTATATATTATCTACCAATATTTTGCAGCTCTTTGTGTTGGGATATGGGGATAATAAATGCTTGCCTCACATCTTGACTCTTTTTTTTTTGTGAACAGTAATATTTTGTTTGTCATTTGCTCACATATTATGTCGTGCAAACCAGAGTGTTATAACTTCTCGAATAACACTGGTACACACAATTTTTCCCCTTATGTTTAGTTTTCGCTTTTCGCTCATTAGAATAAATACCATAAGGAATATTTTCTGTACACCAATAATTTTAGAAATTTTGTGAAAAAAAAAAAAATAATACAAAATGATTTTACTACCACGTTTTTCAACGCAAAAGGTCGATTTAATTTTTTTATTTGAGGGGACACATTTTTTTAAATTGTGTACAGTATAATAAACAATGATAACATTTGACAAGCCCATAGGATATTTGGAATAAAGTACGACAAATATATTTTGTCACTCCCCTCTATATTTTATTTGTTGGATCATGACAAATATCCAGTTAAATAGTCAAGGGTCGCCAATCAGTCAAGAAACTACACATTTCTTATAGCAAGAAATCCTATTAATAGTGCCATCATAATTTTTTGTAACATTTCAAAAATTCGTGTATTGATATCAGCAGTGTTTTTCAAACATTCAATCTATTTCACAAAACCCCATATAAAATATAAATATTTTTGCTACATGTTTTAATTTGCATTTACCTATTTTACATATCTCTTAATGTATTTGAAAATCGTTAACCAATTCTTCATACTTTTGGCGAAGTGGTGTTTTATTAATTTGTTATTTGATATTATTAGGGTTCTTTCCTGGTATTCAAAAAGGAAAAATACGTGCCGATCAGTTATATTTTTCAATTTATCAAACAATTTGGCCGCTGAATCTCTGATTCTGGTAGAGCGCCATCTGGCGAATAAAATTGTAACTAAAATCAATTTCGAATTTTTCATTATTTGCCATAAAAAATCCCATTGCATCCTGAATACAATGGTGTTTACCGCATTGATCTAGCGCAAATATTCGCGGAGTTATTAATTTTTAAAATAGTGCGGGACTTTTGGATCACCCTGTATTTTGCAAATTAATTAAAAGCTCATCTTCGAAAAAAAAAGTAATTTGGAAAATGATGACATTGACTTTTTTGTAAAAAAAATTAATATCGAATTTGAAACTGGATTAAAATTATATTATTTTTTGTACTATGAATAAAAGAAACATTAATATATTGAGAAATATACTAAAAAAGTAGCATTTTTAGTTTATTTCAAATGGAATATTTATGTATAAAAGCTACAATTTTACTGAATTGACCTCTTCATTGAAACTTCGCTTTGAAGCTACCTATAGCGTCGAGGAATGATCTCTCTTTGTTGATAGTCGCTTTAAAATAAAAACATTCGCTGGAAACAATCATCGCTTTCATTATTAGTTGAGGAAGAGTCAACTTCTAAATTAAAACCTTTTATTTCATTCAATAATTCTATTGCTATCTCTATATTGTAACACCGTGTTGCAACTGTATAGGGTCATCTAATTTGATTTCTTTCTTCTTTGTCTTATACACGATTTCCGAGCGGGTTTCTATAATTAAAGCGAATAAGATTAAAATAAATTAATTATAGAGTGAATTATCTTTTAAAGTTATCTTAAAATAATTAGACCTCATTATTTGAAAATTATATCTAAACATCTGATTAAAGAGCTTATTTCAGGTACATAATATGTGGTACTACTGTGCTTCACTTCCATCTTTAATTGACAATATGACCCAGAATAAGTATATTGCTACGGCGTTTTATGGTTTCCACAAGTCCATATCTCAGAAGAAGGCCAAGTGACACTCACTCCTCACTTTCTTACTGCTACTCTTTTTGTATTGTTTTTCTTGCTTCCCTCTTTCTCTTTCTTGTTTTTTTTTCTTCTTTTTCTTCTGTATATATCGATATTTCCTTTGTCTCCCTGCTTTGTTCTTATGCATACCTCTGATGAATCCTGTATAGGGTCAGTGACTCTAAATAAAGGCTTTTTGTTGTTGTTTTAATATGTGGTACTAATATTTTTTGATGATTTATGTTTGTTATAATATATAACAATATTAAAAAACGAAAGAAAAAATAAAAGATAAAAAGATCAGGTGTTGAAATCAATATTAAAAATGGCATATCCTGACCAGGAGCACATGTGCTTTTCAGAAGGCAGAGCGCCATCTGGTGGAACAGAAATCAACTATTCATTGATTTAGCCTGTTCCCTGATATTTGGCCAACCCAATTTCTTGATAAATCAAGAAAAGCCATCCACGAACGCGTTTCGCACTTTTGGCGCTCGTCAGCGTGGAGTAGGCTGAACCATTGCGACCAAAAAATAATTTTTGATCCCAATGGCTTCCTGAAAAACCAAGAAATGGGTATTTAAGGCCAAACTTGCGTAAATACGCTTAGCACATTAAAAAACGAAAGAAAAAAATAAAAGATAAAAAGATCAGGTGTTGAAATCAATATTAAAAATGGCATATCCTGACCAGGAGCACATGTGCTTTTCAGAAGGCAGAGCGCCATCTGGTGGAACAGAAATCAACTATTCATTGATTTAGCCTGTTCCCTGATATTTGGCCAACCCAATTTCTTGATAAATCAAGAAAAGCCATCCACGAACGCGTTTCGCGCTTTTGGCGCTCGTCAGCGTGGAGTAGGCTGAACCATTGCGACCAAAAAATAATTTTTGATCCCAATGGCTTCCTGAAAAACCAAGAAATGGGTATTTAAGGCCAAACTTGCGTAAATACGCTTAGCACATTAAAAAACGAAAGAAAAAAATAAAAGATAAAAAGATCAGGTGTTGAAATCAATATTAAAAATGGCATATCCTGACCAGGAGCACATGTGCTTTTCAGAAGGCAGAGCGCCATCTGGTGGAACAGAAATCAACTATTCATTGATTTAGCCTGTTCCCTGATATTTGGCCAACCCAATTTCTTGATAAATCAAGAAAAGCCATCCACGAACGCGTTTCGCGCTTTTGGCGCTCGTCAGCGTGGAGTAGGCTGAACCATTGCGACCAAAAAATAATTTTTGATCCCAATGGCTTCCTGAAAAACCAAGAAATGGGTATTTAAGGCCAAACTTGCGTAAATACGCTTAGCACATTAAAAAACGAAAGAAAAAAATAAAAGATAAAAAGATCAGGTGTTGAAATCAATATTAAAAATGGCATATCCTGACCAGGAGCACATGTGCTTTTCAGAAGGCAGAGCGCCATCTGGTGGAACAGAAATCAACTATTCATTGATTTAGCCTGTTCCCTGATATTTGGCCAACCCAATTTCTTGATAAATCAAGAAAAGCCATCCACGAACGCGTTTCGCGCTTTTGGCGCTCGTCAGCGTGGAGTAGGCTGAACCATTGCGACCAAAAAATAATTTTTGATCCCAATGGCTTCCTGAAAAACCAAGAAATGGGTATTTAAGGCCAAACTTGCGTAAATACGCTTAGCACATTAAAAAACGAAAGAAAAAATAAAAGATAAAAAGATCAGGTGTTGAAATCAATATTAAAAATGGCATATCCTGACCAGGAGCACATGTGCTTTTCAGAAGGCAGAGCGCCATCTGGTGGAACAGAAATCAACTATTCATTGATTTAGCCTGTTCCCTGATATTTGGCCAACCCAATTTCTTGATAAATCAAGAAAAGCCATCCACGAACGCGTTTCGCGCTTTTGGCGCTCGTCAGCGTGGAGTAGGCTGAACCATTGCGACCAAAAAATAATTTTTGATCCCAATGGCTTCCTGAAAAACCAAGAAATGGGTATTTAAGGCCAAACTTGCGTAAATACGCTTAGCACATTAAAAAACGAAAGAAAAAAATAAAAGATAAAAAGATCAGGTGTTGAAATCAATATTAAAAATGGCATATCCTGACCAGGAGCACATGTGCTTTTCAGAAGGCAGAGCGCCATCTGGTGGAACAGAAATCAACTATTCATTGATTTAGCCTGTTCCCTGATATTTGGCCAACCCAATTTCTTGATAAATCAAGAAAAGCCATCCACGAACGCGTTTCGCGCTTTTGGCGCTCGTCAGCGTGGAGTAGGCTGAACCATTGCGACCAAAAAATAATTTTTGATCCCAATGGCTTCCTGAAAAACCAAGAAATGGGTATTTAAGGCCAAACTTGCGTAAATACGCTTAGCACATTAAAAAACGAAAGAAAAAAATAAAAGATAAAAAGATCAGGTGTTGAAATCAATATTAAAAATGGCATATCCTGACCAGGAGCACATGTGCTTTTCAGAAGGCAGAGCGCCATCTGGTGGAACAGAAATCAACTATTCATTGATTTAGCCTGTTCCCTGATATTTGGCCAACCCAATTTCTTGATAAATCAAGAAAAGCCATCCACGAACGCGTTTCGCGCTTTTGGCGCTCGTCAGCGTGGAGTAGGCTGAACCATTGCGACCAAAAAATAATTTTTGATCCCAATGGCTTCCTGAAAAACCAAGAAATGGGTATTTAAGGCCAAACTTGCGTAAATACGCTTAGCACATTAAAAAACGAAAGAAAAAATAAAAGATAAAAAGATCAGGTGTTGAAATCAATATTAAAAATGGCATATCCTGACCAGGAGCACATGTGCTTTTCAGAAGGCAGAGCGCCATCTGGTGGAACAGAAATCAACTATTCATTGATTTAGCCTGTTCCCTGATATTTGGCCAACCCAATTTCTTGATAAATCAAGAAAAGCCATCCACGAATTTCTTGATTTATCAAGAAATTGGGTTGGCCAAATATCAGGGAACAGGCTAAATCAATGAATAGTTGATTTCTGTTCCACCAGATGGCGCTCTGCCTTCTGAAAAGCACATGTGCTCCTGGTCAGGATATGCCATTTTTAATATTGATTTCAACACCTGATCTTTTTATCTTTTATTTTTCTTTCGTTTTTTAATGTGCTAAGCGTATTTACGCAAGTTTGGCCTTAAATACCCATTTCTTGGTTTTTCAGGAAGCCATTGGGATCAAAAATTATTTTTTGGTCGCAATGGTTCAGCCTACTCCACGCTGACGAGCGCCAAAAGCGCGAAACGCGTTCGTGGATGGCTTTTCTTGATTTATCAAGAAATTGGGTTGGCCAAATATCAGGGAACAGGCTAAATCAATGAATAGTTGATTTCTGTTCCACCAGATGGCGCTCTGCCTTCTGAAAAGCACATGTGCTCCTGGTCAGGATATGCCATTTTTAATATTGATTTCAACACCTGATCTTTTTATCTTTTATTTTTTTCTTTCGTTTTTTAATGTGCTAAGCGTATTTACGCAAGTTTGGCCTTAAATACCCATTTCTTGGTTTTTCAGGAAGCCATTGGGATCAAAAATTATTTTTTGGTCGCAATGGTTCAGCCTACTCCACGCTGACGAGCGCCAAAAGCGCGAAACGCGTTCTTGGATGGCTTTTCTTGATTTATCAAGAAATTGGGTTGGCCAAATATCAGGGAACAGGCTAAATCAATGAATAGTTGATTTCTGTTCCACCAGATGGCGCTCTGCCTTCTGAAAAGCACATGTGCTCCTGGTCAGGATATGCCATTTTTAATATTGATTTCAACACCTGATCTTTTTATCTTTTATTTTTTTCTTTCGTTTTTTAATGTGCTAAGCGTATTTACGCAAGTTTGGCCTTAAATACCCATTTCTTGGTTTTTCAGGAAGCCATTGGGATCAAAAATTATTTTTTGGTCGCAATGGTTCAGCCTACTCCACGCTGACGAGCGCCAAAAGCGCGAAACGCGTTCGTGGATGGCTTTTCTTGATTTATCAAGAAATTGGGTTGGCCAAATATCAGGGAACAGGCTAAATCAATGAATAGTTGATTTCTGTTCCACCAGATGGCGCTCTGCCTTCTGAAAAGCACATGTGCTCCTGGTCAGGATATGCCATTTTTAATATTGATTTCAACACCTGATCTTTTTATCTTTTATTTTTTTCTTTCGTTTTTTAATGTGCTAAGCGTATTTACGCAAGTTTGGCCTTAAATACCCATTTCTTGGTTTTTCAGGAAGCCATTGGGATCAAAAATTATTTTTTGGTCGCAATGGTTCAGCCTACTCCACGCTGACGAGCGCCAAAAGCGCGAAACGCGTTCGTGGATGGCTTTTCTTGATTTATCAAGAAATTGGGTTGGCCAAATATCAGGGAACAGGCTAAATCAATGAATAGTTGATTTCTGTTCCACCAGATGGCGCTCTGCCTTCTGAAAAGCACATGTGCTCCTGGTCAGGATATGCCATTTTTAATATTGATTTCAACACCTGATCTTTTTATCTTTTATTTTTTCTTTCGTTTTTTAATGTGCTAAGCGTATTTACGCAAGTTTGGCCTTAAATACCCATTTCTTGGTTTTTCAGGAAGCCATTGGGATCAAAAATTATTTTTTGGTCGCAATGGTTCAGCCTACTCCACGCTGACGAGCGCCAAAAGCGCGAAACGCGTTCGTGGATGGCTTTTCTTGATTTATCAAGAAATTGGGTTGGCCAAATATCAGGGAACAGGCTAAATCAATGAATAGTTGATTTCTGTTCCACCAGATGGCGCTCTGCCTTCTGAAAAGCACATGTGCTCCTGGTCAGGATATGCCATTTTTAATATATAACAATATGTGATGGTTATTCACATATCAAACAAAATGTTAACGCGGGATTCTATCCCGGTTCATGACTGTCGGGAATCGAGGGTGTTATCCACTCGTCCACCGACTCTATGGTTTTAAGCACATTCAAGATATCTCTCTAAAGCATTTTATTTTATTCGAGAAAAGATTATTTGAAGTCAAAGAGTACGTAATCACAAAGTTTTTCCCTGATTCTTAATTCCTCTTTTAAACAACATATAATTATAATATTAATTTCATTTTTTAAATATCATATGCTGATATTTAGGGGAAAATCGGAAGATATAGAAAAAATCAGTAAGTTAAAATAAAAATATATAATATCTCTATCTAATATATAATATTTAATTCCTCTCAAATAAGTTCTGTTGGTGGTGTTATTTATCCAAGTATGGAAAGATCATCTTGGTGAGTTGGTAGTAACCATGATTTAAGTGCACCACATGTCTACACACGTAGAAAGAACATAGACTTTTGTGCTAACAAGTGTCCCAGTTTGGTTGTTTCTACTCACTGGCGGATTGGACTTCTGTAAGAATCAGAGGGCCTTTGAAGCAATTTATTCCTTCAGAAAAAAAGTGCCCATTGAGAAATTCCAACTTGGGTTGTGATTGTCAAACGGTTTACACCACTAAAGACATCAAGGTAATACTTATTTAAGTAATAAGGTAGGATTTTAATATCTCATTCGTCAATTTATAGGATATTTTAATTGATTTATATTTAGAAATTCTCTATTTTTCATATCAATTGATTTAAATATCCTGGATATAAATTCAATAATGCAATAGATTTCTGGAGATGAGCCTTTTTTCATTTCCAGAAACATATCGCATTATTCAATTAATAAATTTGTATTTTAATTTGGAGTTTTAATACTGTATTATTAGAAAAATTACAAAAATTAATATACATTATTTTTGTTTAAGTTTATTAATAATTCTCATACTCTCTGTGTGTGATTACAATATTAATTTTACATTAGTGAAAACGTTAGATTTTACAATTCAAAACAATCACATATTTCCTTTTTTGATGGAGATGAGGACAAGAAAGTAAGACTATAGATGAAAAAACACAGACCATTAATATCATTTTTAGTTAAAACATCTGTGAAACTTTGACTCAGAAGGAAATCTGATATCTTTTGTGATGTTATCTCCTGTATTTCCCACGTCTTTAACTTCCAAACCATTTATAAAAAGTCACGAATCAAAAAAATATTCTTTTCTTAAAGTAATAGCCTACACATACTCTGACTTTGGTATTATATAATAAAAAATTTAAATCATATTACATACCTTTTACGATGAAAAAAAAATTTCTCTTACATAAAATATAAATTTATTAATGTTAAAAAAATATTATAAGATTATTATATTTAAATTTCGAAAAAACGTATATAAAATATTAATATTCAAACTATATTTTCCGATAAAAATAATAAAATGTTATAAAATATAAAGATAGAAAGTTGAAAATTTGCCAGCAAATTTTATAAATTGCTATATTAAAAATATGAAAAAAACCTGAAGAGTTTAAATTATAAGAAAAGTTACCCTACCAAATCCCTCGATATGAAGTGAGGGCTCTATAATAAAAATATTTGGCCACATAAAGGAATAAAATATATATACAAAGGGAGAGGAAATTGTGATAAAAGGAGTCTGTGATAAAGCCAATGTCCCCATATTGAGCTCCGGTATTAAAAGGAGTTTAGGCCTCCAAAGCAAGCATCATTTATTATCAAAGGCGCCTAAAAATAAAAGCCTCAGATTTGGGACTAATATAAAATCGATGCCAAAACTTCTTGCCCACTAAAAAAACCCTTAAATATGAACCACGAAAATTTGTTTGAAAACTTTTTTAATGCTTCCATATTATTTTTTGTATCAAAATAGGCTTTTCTCTCATATTCCCCAAAAATTGAAATGTACTTTTTTCACTAATGGTTCTCGAATTTGGTTTCTTTTATTTATTTAATATAGACATAGGGTGTGTGGGGGCAAAATATTCTTCATTTAACTCTTTATTTGTTGACAAATTTCTTTATACTTAAATGAATTTTAATAATTGCTTTTATCTGATAAAATAATTATGAATATAATTTGTAACTTCAAGAGATTTTCACTAGGTTACTAATTTTGTTAAAAATTAAATTATATAAGTTAATGATTTTATATACTACAATGAATTATATTAAATTTATAAATTAATTGTCAACTATCGATAAAATTGGTACTAATTAAATTTACTTGAAATGTATTTCTCTCTTTTCAATAATATAAGTAAATATTATCTCTACAGACCTTATTGCAATGATAAAGGTTATTGAATGGGATTCTTTAACTTTTCTATCATTGCAGTAGGGTCTGTAGAGATAATGTTTGATGATATTTTAAAAAATAAACATAGTTCAAGTTACAAATTATATCAATGAATTATATATAAATCTAATATCTAATTCTTTTTGAAGTTTTTCGTAGTAAGATTTCATGGCCTAGAGTTTGATAATGGAGGCCTCTCTAACACCCGATAATCAAAATATTGATATTTGGAATATATTTATATCGATCAATTCATAATATAGCATTTTTAAAACATATTAACATGTGAATTATCCCTTGTATCAATATTGAGTAAAATCAAACGGGCCTCCAGGGAAAGTGGTATACCAGGTTTTCTCCTGTAGAAAGGTGTCCGTGCCTGAAAGCTAGAGAATAATAAAAATGTTTTGAAAAGATACTTTATCCTGTAGGCCTTATATTTTAATTATGTGAATATGAATGTGAATTATATTTTATTTCATGATATTCCAAAGCGCGATTAATTTATTAGTTTATTAATTAGGACATCTTCAGTAGAAATAATTGACATTCTGATAGCGATCAAACCAATTAATGTGACAATTGTTTTACAGAAATATTGAACAAAACACACAATACCGTTTATCAAACTTTATCGGTTTCAAAAAAAGGGCCTCTCCTGAACGTACAGCTACAACGTACAACAAATCTTTGACTTTTAAATATTTCAAAATTGAAGAGGGTCAACAGCCTGAAACGCGTACGTGGTTAGATATTTTTATTAATCAAAAACGAACTAACAGCCATACTACAAGCTCTAAAAACTATAGAGAAAAACGATACTAAAAACATAATAATTTATACAGATTCAAAAGCCGCCATTTTTGCAATTAAAAAACTGCTACTATTCACAAGACAGATTCCTCAAAAACATTGCTGCAGAAATCAACAAACTGAATAAAAATACCAAAATAAGTCTACAATGGATTCCATCACATGTGGGAGTCCCTGGAAATGAAGAGGCCGACAGATTGGCTAAGGAAGGAGCAGCTGGACATCCTGATGCGGTGAACTCCGAGACCTATCTTTCAGCAAGGGACCATTTTAATAAACTGAAACTACAACTAATAAGGAACCATAGAGATAGTTTCCATCATTCTTGGTACCAGGCAGAAAACCCCAAAAAACAGACCCTCCAACTAAACAGAAGGGAATCGACACAGTTGGCCAGATGGAAATCTGGTCACCTGCGCCCTCTAGTCTATAAAGAGGGAGCCAAAAGCTTCCCCATGTGCACTAGGTGCAAAACCGAAGAGGCCACTCCCCAACATTTACTAAATTGCATTGGAAAGGACAAAAGATCCCTGTACAGAGAACCAAGAAGAGTTCTTGAGCTTCTTTACGAGCACGACCTCCAAGATCTTGTCTAATTTAGACTAAAAGGATAAGTAAAAAAAATAATCAAAAAGGTTATTTGGACAATTCTGAAATATTTATTTAAAAAACGATTTGTTGCTACTTATGGCGGCAGATGGCGCTAGCCATCAGCAACTTTAAGTTATACGATCGAAAGCCTAATTTATCCACCTAATCCCAGTACAATTTCACTTTTATCACTTTTGTTCAGTAGTTTACATAAGAATTTAATAAATAACTCGCAGCCTTCTTTTAATATTTGTGAATGTTTTGTGAATAAAAGCGATATAATCTTGAGAAATTGACATTTTCAATAAAATTAGAGTCATTATACTTTAGGTTTTCTGTATAAATATTTTATTGTACAATTATATTTTAATTGAGAACATTTATATACATTCTATGTATTATGCTAGCATGCGTAATAATATTAGGGTGTAGTAGTGAGGAAGATTATCAAATTTAGAATAATATATACAATATATTGAATCTTCCATAGAAAAGTGTCAACAGAAACATGGAGAGACACTCCAAGTCTTTACAGCAGATAGTTTATAAGGAGATGTTGACTTCTATAATTATTATATTAATATACGAGTACATTTGGTCCACTCAGGTCAAGGAGTCATCAGATGGGTAACTTAATAAAGAGGCAGGACGGTATAATCAATCCCCGAGTATAAGATAGCGAGATGAGAGAATGGTTGTTGTTGTTGTTTTTATCGTGTCCAATGAAGAGCCTCATATGTCTCCATGCATCTCTATCACAGCAGCAATGTCCACTATCTTGAGGGAATGGTGACATGTTGATGTGTGTTTCCACAGTACCGGACATCACTGAGACGGTGGTCGGGGTGGCGGGTGGCCGAGTGGCTCTCCCCTGCGACCTGTCGAGCCCAGTCCCCGGCGACGACGTGGCCCTAGTGCTGTGGTACAAGGACGATGTGGCCACGCCGCTGTACTCGCTAGACGCGCGGCGAGGTGGCCCTTTGGCTCGGGCGCGGCACACGCAGGCTGACTCGCTGGCCGCTCGCGCCTACTTCTCCACCGTCGGCACCCCCGCCCGCCTGGAGCTCAGCCACCTTGGGCCGAAAGATGAGGGCGAATACCGGTGTCGGGTCGACTTCCGACTGGCCCGGACCCGCAACCGAGGGCTGCTGCTCAAAGTCATCGGTAAGTTACCTATACGTAGTTGTACATAATGTACGCCATCTACATATAAGAAATAAAACTATTAAGTACGATTTCACATCTCAAATAGTTAGATTACTATTGACTTCACTGCGATTTAATATTTACGAAGGGCCCGTGTCTCATCAGTGGATTCTCTGAGAGCGATTTCAATAGTTTAATCAACATAAAGTTTCCATATTTATCATCTAAACCGCAAGGAGGGTCATTACTAATAATCTAGGCCATCTCAAAATATTTTAATTATGTAGGTTAAAATAAATTTGATAGGTCGTACTAAATAGCCTGATTTCTTGTATATCTCTATTGTTAGTACACCTAATCCAAGGTACACACAAACTATGATAATGAAACTACTCCTATGATAGGATGTTTACGATTCCATTTACTCTGACAATCCCTGTCTATGATTTAAAAAGCGGTTACACTTTGCACTTTAATATGTCAAATACTCCTTTGTTATTATACTTATTATTAGAGTTGGATTTGTGCAAATAGGGCACCCATGATTCTACTTATTATCTAAAAATGAGAAAACTGCCCAGGGCGGAATTTGAGCCTGGATCATATTCATTAAACATCAATAGTTTATACCTCCTGTTGTCCTGCTATGAGGTAGAAACGAGATTCTCATTTACCATATTTGTTGTTTTACATTAGTAATTATCAGAGATATTTCAAAATGAAAGATAGTAAATAAATATCACTTCTAAATCAGTTAGCAAAACTCATTGTTGAGGCGTTTCCAAGTTTTCTTGTAATTCGCCTTGGAATTGCAATCCTATGATAATTGAAGCCTCGCATTAATATGTTGAAGATTATAACATGATTAAGTATCGAAATGTTACATATTCCTATATATTTAGGACAAAATCACTCTCATTTTACCATGTCGCCTCTATCAAAGTTGATAGTTTTTGCGATATATTTTACCCACACACACACAATAACAAATGTATTCATGGTAAACGGTTTGCGGATTTCGACAATTTAGAAAGAGGGAATCATATATCGCCGCAACTCTTTTTTATTAACGCGATTAAGGGAGCTTTCGGGCAAGCCCTTCTTCAGCTAACTATAGTGTACAAACAAGGAGAGATTATATATCGTTTTTAATATTAAATAAAATAAAAGAAAAGAAAATTACCACGCCCCTATCGCCCTCGTTTCAATAGCACCGCGTGGCCACGCCATGTCTGATCTTAACTTCAAATATAATATAGTACAAAAATATCTTAAAATAAATTTACGTAATTGAATAAATATAAAGAATCAACTATAAACAGTTCAAAGGATTTAGTGGAGACTTTTGAAGATTTTTAGGATAGAAGGGGAACGTACTGTGATGGCAACTGTATACTTTTGTTTAATGGTTTAGGGTGCTTCATGGTTTCTATTGCTTCAAGAATGAGTCTTTGGGTTTTAGTTTTGGCATTTGTATGGAGGATTCTGGTATTATTGAAGTCTGGAGTGTGTCCGGTTTCTCTGACGTGGTCAACTATTAAGGATTTTGGGTTTAGTTTAGAGATGTTTCTTTGGTGTTCTTTGATTCTGATTGAAAGGTCTCTTGATGTCTCGCCGACGTAGACACTATTGCAGTTGAGGCAGGGAATTTGGTAAACTAAATATTTTTTCTGTTTCTGGTCGGTGCTTTTGGTGATTGGCTGTTTATTTTGAGGCGAAAGTATTGGCTGTTGGCCACTGACTTGCTCCGATATAATTATTGGATGTGATTAATTTAATTAGTCTACACATTGTTCTAACTGTTGTAAATGGCAATTTTGTATACATACACTGGTGTCTAAAAATAAGAAACTTAACCAATCACCAAAAGCACCGACCAGAAACAGAAAAAAGATTTAGTTTACCAAATTCCCTGCCTCAACTGCAATAGTGTCTACATCGGCGAGACATCAAGAGACCTTTCAATCAGAATCAAAGAACACCAAAGAAACATCTCTAAACTAAACCCAAACTCCTTAATAGTTGACCACGTCAGAGAAACCGGACACACTCCAGACTTCAATAATACCAGAATCCTCCATACAAATGCCAAAACTAAAACCCAAAGACTCATTCTTGAAGTAATAGAAACCATGAAGCACCCTAAACCATTAAACAAAAGTATACAGTTGCCATCACAGTACGTTCCCCTTCTATCCTAAAAATCTTCAAAAGTCTCCACTAAATCCTTTAAACTGTTTATAGTTGATTCTTTATATTTATTCAATTACGTAAATTTATTTTAAGATATTTTTGTACTATATTATATTTGAAGTTAAGATCAGACATGACGTGGCCACGCGGTGCTATTGAAACGAGGGCGATAGGGGCGTAGTAATTTTATTTTCTTTTATTTTATTTTATATTAAAAACGATATATAATCTCTCCTTGTTTGTACACTATAGTTAGCTGAAGAAGGGCTTGCCCGAAAGCTTCCTTAATCGCGTTAATAAAAAAGAGTTGCGGCGATATATGATTCCCTCTTTCTAAATAACAAATGTATTCACATGTAAAATATAAAATAAAATTTGCGGAAGAATGGTATTCACGTACGAAGAGCGGCACCTCTCCCATTAAAAATGTAATAAAACAATGAATTTGGTTTATCAGCCTATTACGACACGTAATTATGGTAATGAAGAATGAGCCATAATACCAGTTTTTGTCAATTAACACAAAAATACAATCTGTATATCATTGTTTAGCCTTTTGCCAATTCGACCGATTCCATAACTTCTCTGATAGGTGGTTATGAAATTGAAGGCTTTCCTGTACTGATGAGGCCAAATCTCGAAACCATAATATACAGGTTGGTTTTTGCCTGAATTTGCCGAAATTTGTGTGGCCATTAAAATTTTAATTTGAAAAAAAATAGTCAAATATATTTAATATGCACTCGTGGTGTCGCCTGTTGTCTGTTTTTTAGAATAATTCAAAGGCCATTTTGTTCACATCTGGTTATGCCGTGTGTATTCAATAAAGGTCACTTTAAATCAAATATCTCTAGGTTTATTGTCTGAATCCCGATATACATGCCAAAATGTACAACTTCCTTAAGTTTTTTTCACGAGAGTGTATATGAGATAAATACACCTCTCAGGTCAAAATAGACACAAAAGCTCTGCGTAATCTGTTGACCGTTTCTGCAAAATAGCGGATCCTGGTCGATGAAAATTAACAAAGCCATCTTTGGCAAATTTAGAACGCTCATCTAGAAACGATCGTTTCGTAGTCTGATCCTCTTCAGACAAGGCTTTGATTTCATGATTACTAAAGTAATTTATAAATAAACTCAATTTGTGTCAACGCTTTCTTTCAGAATTAAGGTTAGATATCTCAATTCTATGGCCAAAATATAGAAAGCATTCAACTATATATGGATTTTATCTTTTACCTCATTAGATCTGTCTAATATAGACAATTATATATTGTGTCTATCTTATAAGAAAAATGATGCTCCATATTATAATAAGACCTAAAACATTAATTGGCAGTTTTAATTTAAAATATTCAATATATTAGAAAAGGATGTATAGGATAGCAGGAGTTCCAGAACATGAATTGCCCGATTAAACTAAAGGTTGTTCACAGTTCCTAATGACCTGGAGACACCGTCAGAATTAACTGCTTCGGTTTATGAGGCTATATTGGGTCACCGCGAATGGCATTGGTCACTGACTTGTACCGGGGCCTTGAGATAAGCCAATAACCTCCTTCAGAGGGGAATAAAATGGCACCATTCAATGTGGACTGGTGAGACCTAAGTTGTTTATATTTAACGATAAAGAACAAGTTGCTTTAAAGAAAATTTGTCTTTTATTATGAATTATTATTATTATTTCTACACTTGTTGAAAAAAGACATGTCCCAAAGATTGTGAAATTTGTTTCTTTTTTAATAAAAGCTACATATTTTCTGAGTGTTTTTTATTCTTAAATTTTATCGGAGATTATTGTTGAAATTGTACGAGTTCATTCAAAGACGCCTATCTCTAACGAGGTTTTATCAAAATAGTCCATTATAAATCACAAAATAATAAGTCATTGTAATGAATATAACAATAATTTAAAGAGATTGTAAAAGGAAATGATCAGGGTGTGGACATAAAGAACAGCATCTCATAAAACAACTAAAGGTTTTTGATATCAGAGCACCATATATCGAAATATTAATCCATTGAACCTTGTTTTCTTTTTCCGAATATGGTCGTACGCGTTTTGACTAATGGTACTCGTCATCCTGGTGCAGGATTAATACCCCGTCAGGATGGACCATACTCATATATACATACTTATATACTTTTATAATATATACATACTTGTATATGTCGTTAATTCACAAAGATCTTTCATATACAACTAAATAACTTAGATGTTCCCACTAGATCCTCTCTAGTTTTAGCCCAATCGAGCACCTTTTGTCATAAATACAATTTTTTGAATTAAAATTGAATCATACATCTATCTTAATCGGTTCCTAACCAACGGCTAAACTAGGAATGACACCCAGACACGTATACGTTATTAACTCTGTTCAGTTATGAATAGGTCTCATTACACAAATTTACTCAAATATATACAATTGGCAAAACTTATGAAAGAGAAAAGGCTTTAATGTCCTTGGTCGTCTGTTTTTTCGAAGTAGACAGAGGCAATCTTGTTTACACTCGATTATCTTGTGTGTCTTCAATAAAGGTCACTGTTTATCAAATATCTTTCAAAGTTTTTGTCTGAATCCTGATATACATTCTAAAAGGCATAACTAAGTTTTGTTAATTTTGTTTAAATTATGTTCTTTATATTTATTCGATTGATGTGTGATGTTCTAAAATCAACTTTTAACTGCTTTTTCAGATGTTTTTAGTTTCTTATATAAATATATATAGCGTAAATAATAAATATTTAAAAGATGTTTAAATGGAATAAAGCTTTTATAAAATTATATACACTCTGTCCAATTATAAATATAATTATATTTATATAATCTGAAACTGTAAGGCATCATTTTTATACGTATATATTAAATCCTATCATATTTAAAGTTCTACATTTTATCAAATCAACAATTTTAATCCTAATTCCTTGATCCCTAGTCTCAGTGAAAAAATAATAATTTACTCATTGAAAAGAGACTATTTTTAAATTGATAAATTTTCAGAGGAATTTTGGGAGATTAGGGAAGTAAATTTTCCAATCCCTAACTATTTAATTCATTTTTCCCCTCGAATATTTTTCTTTAATTATGTATTTTAACGGCTTTAATCTTTCCTTTGTGTAAGAAAATGAATTTCTCTCTGAAAAAATCTAATTTCTGCTCTGGAATCCATGTTGAAAAGAACACTCATGCTATAACACCGATAAAACCGAACAATGGAAAAAGTAATTCAAATATGTTTTAAACGTTATTATTATAGATTATATATATATACTATATATATAAATAAAATAATGAAGAGTAAAAGAGAAGATAAATGAGTAAAATAAGTTTACAATGTTATTTTTGAGGTAAATATTCTTAATAATTCAATAAATATTTGAAAATTTTAACGACAAGGTTTATCAACGGAAGCAAGCTTATAAATCGGCTCTGACACGTCATACGCATGTAAAAAAAAAACATAAAAACAACTGGGGTAACAAACCGAATATCAATCAAAAACAATAAACCCAAAGAGTAATCTAAAAAGTTATTTTTCCAAATTTTTAATATATTATATATATTTGATTAAAAGTGTATATATTGCATCAAAATATCATTTATTTTACTAATATTTCAGTTGGCTGAACGCTAACCTTTATCAAGGTATTATAACATATTAATATAGTTTATTAGTAGGAAAATAGATTTTGTCCATGAGTGTAAATTGAACTAAAAAAAAAAGAAAGCTGACGATCGCTATATTCTATAAGATCAATTCCATATAAATCTCACGCCTATTTTTTAATGCTTATCCCTAGTACACGTGGCGCAGGCCATGGTAATCATGATGGGTAGAGGTAGGTGACTGCACCACATGTCTACACATGTGAAAAGCAGATCGACTTTGCACTTACAAATGTGCACCTATTGAAATACAATAGCTTTTTACTTATCTCAGGCACACATCAATAGAACATGGTGTAATCTTTGTATGAGAATTGATGCCCTTACAGAGCGATTTTTATATTTTATGAATAAACCACCCTTTTTACTGTCCTTACAATGATAGAAAATATATTGTAAGGGCTTAGTTCATCAGTAGTGAATCTCCCCAAAGGTTTTGCTAAATTAATCGACTAGTACGCTTAGATATATCATGTATGTATCTAATTGATAATATTTGTAGGTAGGTGCTTGTGAATACTTTGAGTGAGCAAGAATTGAGGACCATTTAGTCATGTTTTTAAATAAAATATTATCAATTGTGGGACTCGATCCCAAACACTGGCTTTATAATAAAGACAGTGTATTACACACACAGCCAGATTTATTACCTAATGGTTACATTAATGGACAAAACTTAAGGAAGGTGTACCTTCTAGTATATCGTTATTCAGACAATAACTCTGAAAGATATTTGATACCCAGTGACCTTTATTGAAGACAGATGAGAAAACCAAGTAGGAACAAAATTGCCTATTTATTCTTCTTCTTCTTCAAAACAGACTAACGGCGACATTAACTGCTTTTCACTTCCTTAGGTTTTGTCCAGTAATGTATATATTTACAAGAAGCATGTTTTTCAATATGTAGAAATTATCGAATTCCCTTTTTGTTTTCAAGATGCAACTTTCGGTGAATTTATTTTGAGAAATTATGTTTTTCATTTAACCTTCAGATATATATATTAAAAACAATAGTGGCATATCTTAACTGATCACATGAGCATTTTTATATGGAAGAGTGCCATCTAGTGGAACAAAAATCAACTAAACGCTGATTAAAGTTTTCCATGATATTTGGCCAACCCAATAAATCAAGAAAAGTCAACCACGTACGAGTTTCGGACTGTTGGTCCTCGTCGTCAACATCGCGTAGACTGTGACTCTAGAACTAAAATATTTTGTCCTATAGATTCTTGAAAGATGGGTATTTAAGGCCAATTTTGCGTAAATTAGCTGTTCATATGGAAAATGGGGGGGGGGGAAGACAAAATTAAAAGAGTCGTTTTGTATTAAAAAAATAGCATTAATATATATAATTTGTATACAAAATAGTTTGTGAAAATTTACCCACAAATATCTACATAGGATATAACAGATGGCGCTCTAGTACATCGTAACATTATTGTTCTAATAAAAGACACAATTTGATATTTGCGGAAGAGCGATTGCTCGAAGCATATTATATATTTATAATTATATTTAATTCTGCTGTCCTAAAAGCTTATGTCCATAGTTCTTCTAAAATACCCATTCCAAGAGTCTTACAACAGTCACCTATAAAAGGAAGTTCCAAAAATGCAATATAACAGCGGTATGGTAGATTAAACTGGCGAAACCGCTGGGAGGGTTCACCACTGATGAGCCAGGCCCTCCCTTTAATTTTTCCATCGCAGTAAGGACAGTAGAAATTGTTTTATTTAAAAAAGAATATTACGTCTCTAAAATAGTTTATAATTTGATAATAGGATATAGAGTATGTCTTAAATAAATAAAGGAAGATTATTCAGAAACCTTTAAATTTGGTGTGAGACCAGTGTAGCAAATCATAATCATACAAAGACCTATTTGAACAACTGAGGTCCCACTTTATATAAAACAAATGTACATATGATATTAAAAATAAATTAAAGTATATCATAAAATACATGATAGGTAATATATGCGACAATTATATAGAGAACACCACATTCTATAATTATATAATAATATATTTATATAATAAAAATTCATATTTGATATATTCAATAATATTATATATAATATATATAATTATATTATATAATTAAATTTAGGAAAGAAAAAAATACGAAGGAGATCAAGAGAAAGATCATCTTGAGACATTTAAAACAATTTTATAAGTAGAAATAAATTTAATTAAATAAAGGACTATAAATATTCATATTTTAATTATGTATTAAAGGATATATTTCTGGCTGAAATATCCTTATATTAATTAACATGGCGAACACCTTTAATATTAAACTTAATAAATATATCAAAAATTGTATATATTTGTGTTTTTTATGATGAATAAAAAGTAATATATATTACCGTACTAGAAATTACATTTTACTATTTTCTAAGTTCAAATATAATAATTTGTGTTTGAAGGTAAATATATTGTTTATATATTATTCAAGTGACATTTTTGTATATATGTATACTGTATTTTAATTAAATTATATATGTTAATATGTTATTTAATAAAATATCTAACTTTCTTTCTTTTTTATAGGATGTTATTTATCATATATTTAAAGATGTTTTAGAAATTCTTAAACGTACGAGAAGAAAGGGAGATTATTTTACCTATTACACACACGGCATATATGACAAGTTCATATATTTAAAATATATATTTGAAATATATATTTAAATAATATGTATGTTATCTATTTCCTAAACTTATATATTATATTTAATGAATAATATATATGGCCGCAGACTTGCAGAAAATTGACATGTACCCAGAGCAACAGCTTTACACACCTAAGATAGTGGACATTGCGACTGCTGTGATAGATATGTATGGGGACATCTCGGGTTCTTCATTGGACACGACAACAACAACAATGAATAATATCTAAAATGTGAAAATACTACCTCTCCTGTTAAATTAAGGCAAATATATGCGCCATCTATAAATCGCCTCTGCATTTATTAAAATCAATTTCCTTCAGAAAATATTCTCTGTTTTTTTAAACTCTATTATATCAAGCACCAAGGCGGGTGAGGGTAAATATCAAATATCAGAACTAACGCGAGGAAATACAATAATTTCCTTTATTTTGGAGTTTTAACAAGCTTGAGCGTCTCGCTTTTCGACGAGTCCTATTTTAAGGAATCAAATATCTCTTAACAGAATATACCCCTTAGTCGGTTTATACATTTGTGGTTTACATTTTTTTCTACTTTTTGCCTCTCTCCTGCTTTCGAATATTGTCTAGCGACGCATTCGTCGTCCATTTAAATTTTGGTCACCATTCTGCATGAACAATATGGATGGTCTCAATCAGGTCTTAATAGTAGAAAAGGACATGTGTGAGTGCAACTGAGGGTTGCTGAAATATGACGCCATCTATCGGAATTTATATAAACTGATCGTTGATTCGTTTTTATTCCAGAATATTGGTCACACACACAAATGTCTTTCATCTTCAAATCTAACAAGTCAATCATGTACGTGTTTAGGGTTTTTGGCCCTTTCAGTATGGTGTAGTCTGTACCTCAACGGCAAAACTAGAGATCCTAATAAAATTTGAGAACGTATTAAAACCCAAAAGTGTAAGAGCAGGCTAAATAAAATGGTAATATTTTTCATGCAAGTGATAAAATTACTATAAAGGCTATTTTTATGGTGTAACTGGAAGTCACTCATGGCTCGCTATTCCATTTTGCTTAGTTTCAAATCAGTATTCTCGTAAACAAATAAATGATCAATTGGATGATATTTTTTTATAGCTGGGGTAAGTCATCAGAAGAGATCATCTTCATCTTCTTCTTTCTTATCTAAAAAAAAAAAGAAAAATAAATAAAACGACAACCATCATGACTAGGTGAAGTAGAAAGCGTCTGCCTTTGTCAGTTTCATAGTAAACAGATGTCTCTTTATCTTCTATAGTGTTCCATTCAATTCCTATTAAGCATTAGTCTCCTTTTCATGTAATATTATAAATATAGAGATGGTATACAGTCTCAATATTCGGATAATACAACCGCATTTACATATTTCTATATAGTTATCTATCCAATAAAACCTTGGTTTATTAATATCATCATTTCTATTTATAAGGCGTGAAATTGTTCAAATAAAGATTAAATAAAATTTAAAGTTAATATGAATTAGGAGAATTTGTGTGGTTCATTATAAGTATATCTTTATTATATAATGATTTTATGTAAATATGATCTACTTAAAAAAGTAAATCGCTATTTCTTTATCTATCCCTTTTTGAACTTTGGAGAAATTTCATTTCAGAGCTATTGTCTGAATTCTGATATGCATGCTGAAGGGAACAAAAAACATTCCTTAAGTTTTATTCATTAGTGTATATTAAAATGGTGTGATATATAAAAATTAAGATTTTTATTGGATAAATAATTAGATATAGATATATAAATGTCTAAGTCACCACGTTGGTTGTTGTGATATTAATATACTTTTATTAGATAATAAAAAGGCATATATTGGATTTAATAAAATATTTATTTTGCCAATATTTCGGTTGGCTGAACGCCAAACCTTTATCAAGGCATTACATATTTGTATATACACATTTTTGTGTTTAAAAAAATGTAATGCCTTAATAAAGGTTTGGCGTTCAGCTAACCGAAATATTGGCAAAATAAATCTTTTATTGAATCCAATATATGCCTTTTTATTATCTAATGAATTAAATATGGATTTTTTTATTTTCAAAAATATATTTTCTATTTAACATCTGAGAAAAGGGGAGGACAGAGTGTGTTATCAACATATAGTATTTATTTCTATAAAATGTAAATTATATGAAATATCGTCTTTATAGTGTTAAAGAAATTTCTGTACCAATCATTTTATGTATGTCGTTATGTGTTGAGAGAGAAGAGGGTAGCTGTTAAATTCGGCGAGGTATTTCGCGCTTGGAGCGTTGATAATATCCCGGCCCTAAATATTTGTTACTTGATATCTTAATTGCAATAATTGCTGTCCAATTACCGATAATTGGTATCAAAGAACTTTTTCTTTGTATCAGTAATTATTGAGAAGTTCTTCCAATTCGGTTCAGAGATCAAACGCTGAGTTAAATATGGGGGTGGGACTGGATTCTTTTTATGAGGTGTTTCTGCTTGGCTTTTCTAATTTATATACTACAAGTGTAGTTTCTAGATACTTGATGTATTTATATTGGATAATCCCCCTTCACGTAAGTTCTACGTTATATCTAACCTAAAATATAAAACTGGTTTATATCTTTAACATAAAAATATATTTTGAGTCAAAATCTGATCCTCTTTTCATTTTTTACAAATATTTAATTGTTCATTTGCATGCTTTTTTCTATATTTATGTAAATTAATATGTGTATGTATATATTCACTACAGCCATCGATGTCGTTCATAGTGTCGTTATATCTTGCCTGTCGAAGGGCTTTTGCCCGAAAGCTTGCTCTAATAAGCACCAATAAAAGATACTCGTCTTCCTTCGCCATGTTTTTTTTTTGTCTAAAAGCTGAACCATTGAATATGTTTATATAAAAATACATATACCTGTATTCGTTAAACAAAAAAAATATTGAAATATTTCGAGGGATTGTTCTCTCTTTATCAATCTACACGTATTTTTAAATTAAGTTAATTTTTCAATAAAGAGAAAGTTTATTCATTTTCATGTACTCTTGTTGGAGAGTAGAAATGCCGAAAGCTGCGTTAATAAAAGGTATATGAGACTTATATCCAGAGACCTGTTGCATTGTCTAATTTATATGATATTATATCAATTGATATGATTCAAATGTGTTTATGGTGAGAATTCTCTCAGTGTATATGATTGTATGTATACCTTTGTTTCTCATGTACTCTTAATTCATTATTGATTCCTAAATATATATACTTATATTTGATAGACTCTTACCACCTTACCTGATAGAATATATATTTTGTAACTCAACACAAATGTAACGAATTTTATGATTAATTGAATCATTATCATCATATCCTTTTTCACGAAAGGTGTATCGTACTGGAGTATTATCCATGTCGAATATATGTTTATTCTTTGGCACCATGTTTGTAGCTTACTTCATTCCAGCCTATCAGATCATTGGTCCAAATATTTATTTTTGTATTTATATATGTTATAATACTACATATTATATATACTACATATTATTATGCTACATATTATATATGCATTATATATTATCTCAATTTTTGTTTTCTATGTATTCTTATAATGTCAGAAATAATCTGAATATTACATTGCTCGCATATTATCCACTCGTAGACGAAACTTAATGAAGTGAAGTCTTTCATGTCATCGGTCTTCGTTTTTTTTCCCCATGAGAATGAGGCACTTTTATTCACACTTGGTTATTTCTTGAGGTCATTGTGTATCAAATATATTTCAGAGTTATTGTATAAATCCCCGATATACATGCTAAAAGATACAAATACCTCAAGTTTTGAACATGAATGTCTTTGCTAACGTACTTGAAAGGAAGTATCCAATTATAGCTACCCATTAAACCTCTTAATGCACGACCCGGTTAGTCAACTTTTATTTCAAAAATCGTCGGAAGCAACAGATGGCATATGATTTCATTCTTCTTTGAACCTTTTTTATATAGAGTCTTTGGTAAATAAAATCCACATATTCGAATTGGATTACACAAATATGTCATTTCTATCAATTTTCTTCAGAATTATATCCAATTTTTAGCCTTAAATCATTTTTATTTAAAAAAAAATATCTAATGAGACGAAAAAGAAAGAGAGCATGAGTTTAAACAAATTTAATCTGTAATAAAACATATCAGATAAAGTATATACTTGTTTATATTTATTGATTTAATTTCAATTTAAAGATTTATATATAAAATTTTGATAAAGTTTATAAAAAGCCAACAGAGACCACCGAATTCAACACCACCTTTATAAAAACAAATAAAAGGAATCTGTCGTATCTTATTTGTAACTACAGCAAAATGATTGTTGTTTTAGTTGTAAACAGTTACTACGTTTTTTTAAAATAAAAACTACAATCAACCTTGACTTTTAAAAACAGCCCTTTCAGTTTAAAAGAAATAAATAATAGTGAATAAGGTGTTCAGAATAAATATGTATCTTCATTGAATTTGTAAATATATCGATAAATTACTGTAGTGTATATTGCATAAATAGATTTTATATCTTTTTTTGAATTAGAGAATATCCAGCTCTGCCATGGTTTTGCCGGATTGAATGTTTTTTATATAACTAATATTGTATAAAATAGTAATTTAAAATAATAATAATATTTTGTCACTTTGGAAATTAGGAAAGACAAACTTCAGGATGACACGGCAATTTGATTAAGGTAAAAACAAAATCAACATTTATAAGATATAAGATAAGCAATGAGGGAAGTTTTCAGAGAGTAGCAAAATATAAATAATATTATATAAAAACATTATAATTTGTATAAAAATATAATAAATACCTTTTACAATATTATATAAATATTATATAGTATATATATAGTTTTTCGAGAGATAAATAAAGGAATCAATTATAATTGAATATTATTATCATTTTTCGAACCGGAATAAGGAAATCTAGGATATCGGATAATTTGCATATTAAGGTATCTACACTGAAAACAGACCGAAAGCACATACATGAATGATCTAATACAATATCTTGTATAAATGAATATAACAAAATTTCGATATATACAATTTTAATATGATCTAAAAACCTTTTGCAAAATGTCCTTTTTATGTAGATCTTGCCCTCGCCCTTGTGCTCATTTCAGATGTAATTTTGCACGATGATCTGGGTCTAAATTTGCACCACTCTGTATCTAACCTTGCACATTATATTTTAAATTCATAGAAATATAATTGTTAAATTTTCAATTACTAATTGTTAATAATTATCATTTTCATTTTTGAAAAAAAGACCCCTTTTTTTGAGGCAAAAAAGACACGAAAAAACGGTATTTAAATATAAATTTATAAATTAAAAAGAATTCCAAAATACTAGAGTATTTCCTTTTATTCATAGAATATTTGAAACTAAAATGTGACCAAATTTTCAAATGTTAATAACCAATTTGACATATTTATATAAATATATATAAATATTTTGTTATTTTTTTCTGCTCAACATTGATGTTTAGAGAATGTTTTCCACGTAAACTATATATTTGAAACTTAGATATTTTTAGCTGGAAGCAAAAACTTAACAAGCCAAGTTCCAGTCTGTTAGAATAATTCAACAAGCATAGAATATTTGCAAAATCTGAAAACGCCGTAAATAATTTTGTTAGAAAGTTTTGGTTAGTTTTTTTTTTCAAACCTGAGAGAGTTTTGTTTTTATGTTTTCCTGTCGAAGTTGTTAAGTATTTTAAAGGGTTGGTTGACTAACTAATGAAATTTCTCTGAAATATTGCCAAAGGGAAACGTGATAAAAGAAGAGACACTGTTTATTAAAATATATCCTTCTCTCCTATATATACTCAGCGCTATTTGTATTACCTCTGTAAACTTTAACTATTCCTTAATTATATTGAGAAGACAGTTTGTATAATATAGATGAAGAATTCTTCCTGATTTGAAATTGAACGAAAAAAAAATGGTGAAGGAAGACGAGTTTCTTTCATTGATGCATATTCTTCTATTAATATTAACATATATAAATAGTTAAAAAACTTTCTTTTTTTTATATATATTCATTCTGTCCTACCATCTGTACCATAGTCCTTATAAGTCGCGCTTCATTTCTCGCCTGTTGAAGGGTTTTTACCCGAACGCTTGCACCTATGCATCAATAAAAGAAACTCGTCTTCCTTCACCATGTTTTTTTCGTTTAATCTTGTATAATATTTGTCTATAATATATAAGTTGTAAATACCCATATCCATTCAATAATAGTACCATCATAGTAGCTATGATGTAATAAATGTCCTATTATACTTTATAGAAGCATTTTGAAAAAAAGTAGATGCCACCTTTGGTATATATATATGTGTGTGAAAAATGATAAAAAATAGAAAAAATGCATATATATTCATCGTCTCCTACTTTTTATTTCCATTCAGAATCCAGACAATCTTGGCAACAGCGATAAAATATTGTATAAACACTAGAAACACTAATTATCCATTAGATTCAAAAACTTAGAGAGTGAGTGGAGAGTTATGTGGCAGTTTAAAGATAATTGAGAAAGATGAAAAAGTTGAAGTTTACTTAATAGATTTCAGAAAAAAACTCTCGGATATGTTTTTTTTTTGGCAGAGGTTTGGTAACTGAAAGGAAAAAAATATATAGTGAATGATAGGTGTCATTTAGGGAAAAGACGCACAATACACAGAGAACTGAACAAGAAAGAATCCAAAGAGATTTAGAATAACAACGCACATATTGTGTGTCAAAGAAGAAATAAAGACAGAGTTTGAGAATAATTATCAACATATAAAACCCTCTTCGAATTTATTTCATAAGCACCATGTCCGGGGTAGCTTAGTGGAGATGGCATCTGCCTGGTAAGCGGAATACTGTGGGTTCGATTCCCATCCCTGGACACTTTTATTTTTCCGTTTATCATTACTCTTTACAATTCATCCTTTTATACTTCATCCCTAAAGTTAGAAATAATCGTTATTTCTCCTTAAAATAAATTTGGATTTTTCGTTCCAAAGAAACACATGCGGGATAATTTTCAAATGTCGTTCTACAATCATTAGCTGCATTATATTTTATTATATAAAAAATATATTAATTTTTGTTTTCATAGTGATATGAAAAAATGTAAATCTATTCGAAATCTATTTGAAATAAACTAATAGTACATTAAGCTGATTAAATTAGTAAAAAATAGTACATTAATTATAATTTTAATTAATAATCACAACCGTAAAGGGAATTCTCTGTAGTATTATAATAGAAAAACTAACAGACGTAATTCGCTTGGAACTAAAGAGATCGTCAATTTATGACATCCAAACAACGAAATAAAAAAAGCTATTTAGGAAAAAAAAATGATTTGTTGTAGCAAAGTTTTTGTTTGAACGTTAGAAATATTTTTTTTATAATTTTATAAAAAACGGTTTAATAAAAGAATAGCTCCAGATTCACCGTTTAAAATTAAAGTTAAAAAAAATCTCTCTATATTAGGTTTAGAGTTGGCGCATCGTACCGAATGAAAAATCAATGGGCCTCGGAGAAATGGGCAAACAATTATATTCCAGCAAGTGTCCATCACAGCAGCTGAATTTGTTTATGGAGATTGAATCAAATATTTTCTTCCATTTGAATAAACTATTTATTCCCCATTCATTGTCTGAGGCGGGGTTTAATCTTTGAATTATTCATTGGCCTTCTATATCTTGCTGGCGAAAGAAAGACACGCGTCAAATATTCACGATGCCCGTTGAGGGTATACTATGGTGTTATACATTCGACTATGGTTCCTATGGAATATATTTGAAGAGGGTTTCAATGGCATTTATTCGACGAGGAATATTTTTCTATATTTCATATATTCTGAAATTTATGTTTATAGGATATATCAATTGTGACGTTTTATGGATATAGTCGATTGTGGTATATTCCATTGTGATGTTTATGTGATATATTCCATTGTGATGTTTTTGGGATATATTCGATTGTTATGTTTATGGGAGATATATTACATTGTGATGTTTATGAGATATATTCGATTGTGATGTTCCGAGATATATTCCATTGTGATGTTTATGGGAGATATATACGATTGTTATGTTTATGGGATATATTCGATTGTTATGTTCATGGGATATATTCGATTGTTATGTTTATGGGATATATTCGATTGTTATGTTTATGGGATATATTCGATTGTTATGTTTATGGAATATATTCGATTGTTATATATATGGGATATATTCGATTGTTATGTTTATAGGAGATATATTCCATTGTGATGTTTATGAGATATATTCGATTGTGATGTTTATGGGAGATAAATTCGGTTGTTATGTTTATGGGAGATATATTCCATTGTGATGTTTATGAGATATATTCGATTGTGATGTTTATGGGAGAAATATTCGATTGTGATGTGTATGGGAGATAAATTCGATTGTTATGTTTATGAGAGATATATTTCATTGTGAGGGTTTATGGGAGATATATTCCATTGTGATGTTTATGAGATATATTCGATTGTGATGTTTATGGGAGATATATTCGATTGTTATGTTTATGGGAGATATATTCCATTGTGATGTTTATGGGAGATATATTCGATTGTGATGTTTATGGGAGATATATTCCATTGTGATGTTTATGGGTTATATTCGATTGTGATGTTTATGGGATATATATTCGATTGTAATGTTTATGAGATATATTCTATTGTGATGTATTGGGAAATATTCCATTGTGATGTTTATGGGAGATATATTCCATTGCTAAGATTAAGAGATATATTCGATTGTGATATTTATGGGAGATATATTCTATTGTGATGTATTGGGATATATTCGGTTTTTATGTTTATGAGATACATTCAATTGGGATGTGCATTTAGGATATATTCGATTTTGATGTCAGAGAAAAATTCGATGATGGTGCAAATGGCATAAATTCGGCGATTTTTTAAAAGGAAAACATTGATTAATAGCGTCAATAAAATTACATTCAATAATGGTATTTAATAAATACATTTTATTTTAAACTTGATACCATAATATGATTGAGGGGAGAAAATAAAGAAGAAGATACATTTATACAATCTCGACCTAGATTTAATTCGTTTCATATTGAACATGGTGACAGTAGTTCACCGAAATAATGAGCAGTAAAATGTACCACATAAGGCTGAGATGTGTTTTATCTATAAATATATTAATTACCAACTAGATATTATATCAGGCATACTTTAGCCACGTTTTAAAAGTTAAAAGAGAAAACGAAAATATAACGTGGTGAGTTGTTTTTTATTAAAAATACAAGCTTTCAAGCAAAATGCTTTTCTTCAGCTAATCCAAGAAAAAATATGCGGAGAGGTAAATACACCCAACTAAGTAAGATTTGAAAATTAAAGCGCAATTGCCACGAACAAGCACGTATCAACACACCTAGAGAGCGAGCGAGAAATTCAGTTTAAAATAAGTTTAAAATAAATAAAATATATACATAAATCGGGAAAACACTTGAGGTTAAAATTCCTTATGCGGGGTCCATGCTATTACAAAAAGCTATGTACTGCGGGGGTAGTTCTATTTTTCTATTGAGGCTCGGAATTTTATTGGAAACCAAAGCCTCCAGGACCAGTCGTTGATATTTTCCGCTTATGTTACTGTAAATACATTGGGTGTCTGTGAAATCAAATGAATGCTGTGTTTCTGCCATGTGCTGATAAATCTGGGAACGGCTGTCTTTGTTCATGATGTTTCTATTGTGTTCTTTAGTCCTGATTTCTATGGTATTATATAGATATTATATGAAATTCAGTTGATTTATGAATCATTTGAATATTTATGCTTAAATTTGAATATAATTCGGATTTGCAAGGTGCGGGGTGCGTGCTATAAAAACGCCACCAGCAAAGCGGTACTTACATTTATTCTTCTTGAAAACGTCGTGAGATAGAGTTTTCGAGAGTCCAAAAGTTTTAAAATATATATATTTCGTTTATATATATATATTATTTATTTTAAAATGCTCATATCGGGGATCATATATTATAAATTTTATAGCAGTTGTACATACTTGTGAATTGATACTCGAGCATCTCAAAACAATCTTGTTCCCCGAAGAAGTTTGGCGAGTTACCATACGAAATATTGGAAAATAAAAAATATATGAAACAAAAAAGGCATTTTTATATAATTGAATATATATGGATTGCTCAATTTTCAAATACATACACATATTTATATGAGAAAACAATAGAAAAAAAGGTCAGGGTTTTAATAAATATATATATAAGAAAAATATAATATTTTATGAATATCCCCCTCTTTCCTCCCAATCACCCAAGCCAGTAAAAATTGTTTACTCAAATGGTGAAACTTTCCAATTTTTAAAAACATTTTGATGGACTTTGATCATGTCGAGAATTTGGTATGTAGGAATATCGACCCTGTCAGGATGATGGTCCGTCGAGATTACTACTTGTTGCTGTATATATGCATATGTTACATCATATTTGCATATCAATGAGAATATGAAAAATATTATATAATATATAATAAATAATAATAATTTATAATTTATCAAACTTATATAATTCTGTTGAAGATAAAAATACACATTTTTTTTTATTTCCAATATTTCTAGAGGCCTTTTGGGAATCCTCTTCTGGGTTCTTTCGAAAGTGTTTCCATCAAAATTTAGTAAATTAAAATTGTTTGAAATATATACAATTAATAGAGTCTAATATGTATATTAAAAGTTAAGACTAGATTTGAACTGTGAAAATATAAATAGAAGGTAGACAAATTTTCTATTTATACTTTTTTCTATATATTCTTGTAATATATAACTTTCAGAGAAAGCCCTTGAGTGCTTATCCTGTATATTGATATATATAATTTCAGAATTTAAAAATCAGGCATGTAAGCCATACACATACTATATTTTACTACATACGCATATACATACTTTACCAATAATTTTATAATATGAATCGAAAGTTAATTGTTTTTAAAGAAATCTTCGGAGGTTTTTAAAGATAAAAACCTTTACATTTCTAAAAAAAAAACTTGGAATAAATCTCTGAATATATCTAAGTTTCTAAGGATCGTTTCAAATCCAATAGATAAGATATTTTTGCGTTGAAAAAAAAACAAAAAAGAAACTTATAAAGTATAATATTATAAGATAGAATTATTTTTGGGTGAATGTAAAAGATTAGGTTAGAATTCACCACATATATAAATATAAAAAGTTAATCCTCCAAGAAAATTATTTTGGTCTTCAGAAATTTATTGGCTTTAGAATAAATAAGAATCTACAGTCAGCTCAAATTGGAGAGGTCGATTTGAATTTAATATTTAAACGTTCCGAATGTAAAATGTCTTCAAATTGAGAAGTACCTGGAAAGTGTAAGTTTAACGAAGTTTGAGACATAACTCATATTTTAACCTAGAATATTTATAGTTTTTATTTGATTTTAATGTATATACATAAATTCTGAGAGATAATCTCTTATTGATTTATTACAAAACATACGCTATATCCTATGTGGATATTTGCGTGTGAATCTTAAAACTATTTTATGTACATAGTTTTAAAAGTTTAGACAGATAGAGTTAAAATTATAAAATAAATAAAGTTCATTTACATATTAGATAGTTTTTGATCAATCACAAAAATGTTCAATATATTAATATAATTAACTACTTTATTAATGATATAAATATAAAAAAAAGGTTTTATTGGTATTCTCTCGCCTATATTGATTGTAGGTATTTGAAATAAATAGTCTCATAGACCGTTGCCTCGCACCTAAAAATTCATATATATATAGATTAAAATAAAAACCAAAACAAAATAAATTGTTGAACTATTCACGAGAACATGGGTGTTTCATATTTGAATAACAATAAATTTATTTACTGCAAAAATAGAATATTGGAAGGGTTTATTATTTATGAGTCAAAATATAAACAAATTCAGGTTGATAGTATAGCATTTTGAATAAGGATATTGCGCTAATATCATTGTAAACGAAATAATTCTTGAAAATATTGTAAGTTATTCACTCAATAAGATCATTCTATTCGGGAAGATCAAGAGCTGACAGGTAGAAAACAACCAAGAACTGGATGATTGGAAACTATGAGATAAACAACCGGATTCTCTATCAAATCATTATACCTATCAAGAAGGCTTTGCAATCACAATGGCCAAAATATTGTCGAGTATATGTGCCTGAAAAAAACCTACAACCTCCGTCAATAGATGGCGCTTTCTCTTATTTCCCGTCTGGAACGAGTGTGGGAATCGCCTTCTGCGGTGGTGCTGTTTCATGGACCAAATAGTTGTAAATAGATGTTTATATTGGCTCTGGTATGTAAATAAATGTAAATATCCATTGATTGCTATCATAGTTATATGTAATGTGTAGTATAAATGACAATAAAGGAAGAGTAGATGTTAGAAGTCTTGGTGCTGGTTGCTGTTATGACTCTCTCGCCAACACCACAGTCGCTACTCTTCTGGTAAGTTTCTCGTGTCCCCCCACTAGTGGAATGGCCGAGAGATACTGCCAGAGGAATGGAGTTCCAATTTAGCGGTGATTCTCGGAGTTCTTTGGGTGATCTGCCGGGTAGAGCTGCAGATGTAAAGCAAAGGAGTCCAGGGTAGGTAATTCACGAAGGAAGAAGTGGCGACGTCGCAAAGAACCGGAGGGGTCAAGCGCGACAATATGTAAAATTAGGTATTTAATTTTCAAAAAATACATTTTTTATATATGTAAATAATCGTTATTACCTTTTTTTAATATACATGCACACAATTAAAGAGTATATTTAGTTTTCACATTTAGAAAATTGAATGTTATTTTTTAAGCATTTTATTCAAACTGGAACTTTGAATTCTGATTGAAAGTGTTTTTAGAAATGCTCTTTTGACTTATTTATAGTTTCAAAAAATCAAAAATATATTATTATAGTGTTATGATTTTTAAATCACACAAATAGTATAAATTAGAATTAATTTTGCCTCTTCTGAAACATTCTTGATGTTTGGAAGATTTTTCTTTGAAATATTTTTGTAGTCAATAGAAATTTCGAGTTGGATAGTACTTTCCGAAATGTATTTATTTGATAATAAGTATGTTTGGTCATTGGGATGGGTTAGGTTCATATATTAGGTATTCTATAAAATAGCTTAAGCACATTGGTACACTAATGTACACTACGAAACTGCATTCTATTTACATACATTCATTGACAAAACTCAAAGAAGTTTCATATTTGAAGCATAAAACGGTTCATATATGTGCTCATATAACGTCGGATTTATCATATATGTAAATACGAACGTTCTACTTTTAGAGAGAAAAATATTTTTAATTAATAAAATATAATTGAAAAATAAAATATATATACACGCTAAAAGGTAAACTTTTCTTAAGTTTTGTCAATGAGTGTAGATATGGGTACCTTGAGTGCGAAATTCTTTTTCAAAATCTATTTTCATGTAAACTCTGCGATCACTTAGTACAAGGTTCTATCCTTTGCGTATTGGTCAGCTTATATACTTATATATACATTAATGTCTAAACTCTAATAGGTAATCGTGACAGGACTCTCTGGGCTGATATGTATATACAAATTTACACAATGTAGACATAATATAATGGTGTTAGGTACAACAAGGGCAAACAATGACACCGAATGCGTGTCTGATAACCCAAGTCAAATTTGATATACAACTAGACATCAAAACAACGTCACGAGAGACAAATGTACGATTGTAAAACAAAGGATGTTTGTCTGTAAACCATATCGAACATGACATGTTATCTCTACAGGTTTATTAGAACAGACCTATTAAACCCTTCATTCGATATTTATGAAAACACGACGAGACTCTTTTAAACGACATAAATATTAATGGGGTGATTAAATTTGGCTGGAGGAATTTACATGGTCGCCGACACGGAACTGTTTTCCTGGTTAGTTCTTTTCTTTTTCTACGTGGACCTTTTCTATATCGCCCGGAACAGACGTAAAGACCGATTTATTCGATTCTTGGTTGTCGGTAGCGTTTTAAAGAAGCGCTATTATTCGTTTGCAACATCACAAAATGGCGAAATAGAATTAGATAACCAATTTTGCTCTTATCTTTCTCTATATATGATATATTAAACACAATTATTAATAAATCAACGTATTTCGAATATTAGTTGAATACTAGCGAAATACCTGGTTTTGCCCGATTTTTCCCCAGTGAAAGTTTACCAAACGAACATTTGTTATAACAATAATTCAGGAGCAAACATTACCATCCACTCCATACTGAATCTATTCTTTACAAGATGAATCGATGATTGCTGCTCTTTTCTAACAAAATTAGTGAAAATACTGTTGTAAAATTTTGAATGTTTATAGATGAATATATATAGATTAATATTAAAGCCGTTTAAAGCCTAAAATTGAACAAATAAGAAACTCGAAACTATTATGATTCTTTTTAAAAATAAAACAATTTCTACTGCCCTTCCTGCAATGGAAAAATTATTGGGAGGGCCTGGCTCATAAGTAGTGAACCCTCCCAAAGTAAAGGCAGTAGAATTTGTTTTATTTTTAAAAAGAATCATAAGCGTCTATAATAGTTTCGAATTTTGATAACAGATGGCGCGCTAATGCATCATAAAAAAAGAAACAATTTTCCACATTTTAGAGATATGAGAAATCAACATTTTTATATTAAAGATTCTTCTCTCCTTTTACACTTTGATTTGATCCATATGGAATCAAGGGTTTTGTTTCTTTTCTTATTTCTTTATTTCTTGAGCTTTGGGGCTAACATGCCCTTAAACACAGAGATCCTGAAGTACAACTTCTATCCAATTATAACACTTTATATGATTGTATAGAAGTTGTACTTCTGGAACTCCGTGTCCATGTTAGGCCGAAACCTCGAGAAAGAAATAAATAAGAAAAGAAACGAAACCCTTGATCCCCCTTTGATTAAATCAAAATAATTATTATATATTAATTAAATGACCCAGCTTCGCTCGGCTTCTTTTCTAGTGAATCTTTGTCAAGCAAATATTGATTTAGCAAATGTTGTTTGCAATTATTTTTATCATTATTACTCAGTAATTTTTCCTATCATCATTTTGTGTTTCTTTATAATATTTTTTAGATCATTCTACTTTAGAGTGATAATAAGATATAATCATTATATAAATAGTATTTTATGAAGCATTGTTTGTTGGGTAAACATTTACTCGGGGAGAACCCGGGCGCCATCCTGCTCACTCGGCTAGTTATACTTATTTTGATCAAATAATTGAATCATCATCGCGAATAAGCAAGTAGGAGAAATGCACCGAAATATCAAAATTGATATAAAACTATTTTATAAGATATATATTGAAATATAGTGTAAGATTTTCAGATGTCATTATATATATTAGAGATTTAATTGAATTTTTAATGGAATATTATATCCTGATAATCAGTTTTCCAATTAATTTACATCAGGTGAAGTGTTAAAATTTATTATTTCAACCTTTAATCTCATATATACTTTATTTTCAGCTTTATTAACGTAAAACTTTAATAAGGCTTAGAAATAGTTGTCGTTTGAGACCTATTTAGAATTATTATAAGAATACATTATATATATAATACCTATTATATAATGCAGCAATATGAGCATCACAATTTATTCATCCGAATAAGCAATTTTTTAGTTTAATATTTGGGTATTTCAAATTTAGAGTCGAACTCCTATCATATATTTAACCATCATTTTTCTAAAACAAAATATAAAAATTGGTTTTAAATCACATCTCTTCATCTATATATAATTATTAGTTTTATATAGGAGGGGGGAAAGATTTAAAATTGCCTTTGAACCTATATATATGGAAATATGCCTGTATGAGATTGATATATAAAAATAAAGATCGCCTCTTCCGGCAAAATAGACCTTAAAATTAAGCGCTCTCTATTGGCTGTCTCCGCAAACAAGGGACTCAGGTTGGTGACAATAGCTCAACTCTAGCTTTGGAAAACTAAGAAGCCCCACCAGGAGACATTGATTTCGGGTTAATGGCCCTCGTCAGTCTAGGACGAACTTAATTTTTTGAGATTCAAAAGAGATCAAGTGCCCGCCATCAAGAGGAGTTAAGCTATTAGAGTGGCTAGACCAAATCTATGACCAAATATGACGATTGATGAAATTTTTTCCTTAAGGAAATTGATCCATAAATATTAAAATCGTCTCTCCCGGCAAAATATACGCTAATATTTACGTTTTTCATTAAAATGGTTAATTTTAAGAACCTGCGGTAGTTTTATAAAGGTGAAGTAATGATGAATATATCATGAGCATTATTATAATTAGAGGAGGGGGAACTGTTTTTAAATTATTTAAATGATATTGCAATAATAAACAACGTTATATGAAAATTACAGATAAACTTCAAGTTCATTCTTCTTCATGTGTATATTTTATTCACCTTACAGAGATTCCTAGAGAAGAAACCAATGTAAAATTTTACATAGATGCATATACCATTCAGTAGGTTTACTTTCACAATAGCGGATCTGCAAAAAAGAGTCATTAATCTAAGTAGGTGGTGAAACGTAAACAAAAATTGGAATATGTCACAAAAAATAGTAGAATTTTAAATAGACAGATTGGTTAGAAAATGTTGTCATTATTATATTGAATAAAAACAGGGAATTTGTCAATAATTATGTACATGTAGGAATAACCTTAACGCTAAGCCTGTCTCTCTCTCATTCACAAGATAAATAAATAAACTGGAACACACAGAAACTGGAACACAGAGAAACTGGTACCAGTACATCTTTATAGAGAGATCTGGATACAGCAAAGTATATTTTAAAATAATTAATAAAGTGTACACCGCAAAATGTTTTTTTTACCGAAGGAATTTTTTTTTCGGAGTGCGTGATTAATTATTTTCAAATATTTTCTGAAATTTCCTACGCAATGGAGCATTGCATATCTTAAAAAAATAAAGATTCATCCAATCTGTACCTACTCTATTGTATCATACTCCTTTCCATCTATTTCTTGAGAATCTTTATTAAAGATTCATATGATTGGAACAATATTGTTCAAAAGATCCATAAGAAAGAAAGAATGCAAATCGAAGTCAAGGGCTACGAGCTATATGATAATCAACATATGATTTGAACAAGAAATTATAAACGGAACAAATAAATTTCGTTAAATTAAATAGACTGAAAGACAAAGTAATGAATAATAAAGCGATTATGTAACGCGTTATATCATGCAAAAGAATATAATTCCGTAACAACCTTAGATGCATCATACTGGAAAAATGCAAATCAGAAAATCGCCATTTAATCGTCTTGTTCTTCTTCTTTCATATTTCCATTCAATCATATAAGGAAATCAAGCTTGTAGAGATTGAGATCTATTCATTAAGTACATATATCAAATAACTCGCAAGATTTGTTAAATATGTCGTACCATAAAGTAAATAAGGAATGCATTTGAAGATGTTTGATAAACCATTGTTTTTTTGTGACATATCCTCACCTTACAAGTCATAAGTTTCTTTGCTATTGCTCAATCTGGAAACTTGTAATATTGAAATGATTCGGTTATTTAAATATCTTCCTATTTTGGCGCTGTGATTATAAATTATCAATGAATTTCATTCCCTGGTTGTAATGCCGCGTGCAGATTAAGACTGAAGAAGCTTCAATGTCTACTGAACTGGTAGATCTCAGATGGTCTAGATGTTGGGTATAGGTATGGTTTATATATTATATTCTCTGCTTATATTGGCCGTTTTCAATCTTAGGTGATTGGCTTGTGTGCAATTTTCTCTGCTTTCGATTTCATCTCTAAATACTACTTAGATTTACTTCTGAAGATTTTTCAAATCCAATGGTAATTTAATCGGCAATTTGTTAATAGTCTTTAACGAATATTTCACAGTTAGTTTTATGCCCTTTCGACCTTTCTAAATATCGTTTTTATAATATCGTAATGTATAATAATAATATCTCTGAGGATTTATTTCTATTTCCTCAAACATTCGCACACAGCACATACACACATATACTGTCAAGAGAAATATATATATTCATAGGTAGAAATGGAATGGAAAAAGCCCATATATATAATGCTTAATAACGAAAGAAGAGATTAAGACTCGAATGTTTCTTTTCCCAAATAAAGCAAACTTCTAATTTCCTTACTGCTTTGAAGATAAGTTGGGAGGGCTTGGCTTATTAGTGTTGAACCCTCCCAGCGGTTTCGCCAATTCAATCTACCTTACCACTTCTTTAGAGCTCTAATACTGTATTGGATCATTTTGATTTTATATGCTACACTGAAGGGTGGAATCTTAGAAATGGTATTCAGGTAACCTATGGTCATAAGCTTTTATGACAGTATAATTACATTTAAATATTTGCATCGTGGAATGCTCTTACGCACACATAAATATTAATGAGATTAGTACATGAAATATAATTTCTTCTGTGGTTAAAATCTCTCTTTAGATGCACAATATAGAGAAATACAAGTAATATACTTGTACCGTAAGATAGAATCCTCTGATGTATAAGTTGCAGTAACACATGAAAACTCCGAAGATAAAAGAGATATCATTTATGAAATAAAGAAACTTATCCTCGGAGTTTCCATGTGTTACTGCAAATTATACTTGCATGTTAAATATAAATGTGGACACTATAAGGATAATGCAATCAATGTGTTTGCCTGACTGAGTTAAAGAAAGGCAAAGGAGGACTGCTCTCACGTATTGTGAAAAATTGTAAATTGAAAGATTTTTCACGCGCGCCCTGCTTCTTTAAAAAAAAAGTAATTTTCTATGGCTCTTACTACAATGATAGAATAATTGTTTGGCTTTACTTATTAATTGTAAATATTCTTGTGTGCCATCCTCTGCAAAAAAGGCAGTATAAAATTGTTTAATTTAAAAGGAATATATACTCGTCTAATATTGCTTAAATTTTCAATAACAGAAAGCGCGCCAATGCATAATGTGTTTAAATTGTAGAAAAATTGAGGAAATTCTACGAGGATAAATTGAAAAAAATTTCAGAAATAAGTTGATACATAGATATAAGCATTTGGATAGTATTGTGTTTGTTTGTCAAATTCTCGTCAAGTACAACTATTTGCAAGAACTGAGTCTTTAGTTACCTATAACCTTGTGTGTGTTTGTTGTGTTGTGTGTATGTGCTGTGTTCGAATGTTTGAGGAAATAGAAATAAATTCTCAGAGATATTATTATTATACATTACGATATTATAAAAACGATATTTAGAAAAGTCGAAAGAGAATAAAGCTAACTGTGATATATTCGTTAGATACTATCTGAAGTATATATAACAACGGTCTGCCTGTGTGTGTGTGAATCAAATATACCTTTCATACATTTTATTTATTTGGCCTACAAAATAATTATGAAAAGGAATTTCTTGATCGTGGAACTTAAAGATTATTTAATAAAAATCAACGATTAGTTGATATTTATTCCGATAGATGGCGCAAACCATCAGCACTTTTTAGTTTCACGATCAGAAGATGCCTTTTTTCGCAAATATATTTACCTGAGAGAGAGAGAGTGAGAGAGATCCAGTTTCAATTTGACTTTTGTACAATATTTCTACCAAATGATTTTAATATCTTATCCAAATTTTAATATTTTCATAGAATTTCAAAATTTAAAGTCTTTTTTTAATATGATAAATATTTTAGAAAAATGTAATTATTTGAGCCTTTTAAAAGTATTAAAAAGCAATATTTATTTGTTTTCTGACACATAATTTAACTTTGAAAATACATTTAATAAATATAAATAAATATCAAATTCATTATTTTTTTCTCCCATTTTTTGAATAATCGACTGCATATTTTTGTTTGTTTAAATTCGTAGCCAGTTTTGTGTGTGTGTGTGGAGATTTTGTTTGACTTTAACAGAGTTGTATATTGAACTTCTAGTAATGATAGATAAACATATTATTGAATATATCTTTTTTGTAGTTTATTTGATGCTATTCGATCAATTATATACATTAAAAATAAACTTATATTTTAAAATCTAAACAAAGGCGTATTATTTTGTTATTATGCTGAAAAAACAACTTTATCTTTCTATTTATATTTGAAAATAGATGAAAATATATTGAAATTGATAAAAATAATGGATTCTTAGCTAAGAATAGGTTTTTAAAGTTCCAGATATTTTACCTAATAAATTAATAAAATATTTGAAAATAGTTTATTTTTAAACAGAAAGCTCTCACACGTGCAGTCCCATCATATCAGGCTAATTGTTACGTAAAAAGGCGTTTAATATATATATATATCTGTACTAACGTATATAATGTGTACAATATATATATAGATGATATATTATAATAGTAAGTAATTAATAAGAATATAAATTGATTATCTGTATATATTATTCAAATTTTAAAAATAAAAACGGTGTTCTTCATCACTTGTCGGAAAAGCTAACTTTGAAACATGAAGGTAGTATTATAAAATTGACTTTAGAGAAATTTCGAAGAATTAATGATCAGCGTGATTGTTTATTTTAATAAATCAATTGAGGATCTGGTACATTTGCAAGTGCAAAGTCGAAATGCTTTTCACATGCGTAGACATGTGGTGCACTTACAGTAAAAGCAGCCGCCTACTTCTACCCACCATGATTATCATGGCCTGTACCACGTGTACTAGGGATAAGCAAAAATAAATTAATAAATCAATTTATACTCCCCTTACTGTAATGATAAAAATAATGGGAGGGACTGACTCATCAGTGGTGAACCCTCTTTGCACCTTGCCAGTTTATTTTATCAAACTGCTCTATTATTGTATTGGGCTATTATTATCTTATTGAGACAATGATAATCTCCCTTTTCGTTATGGAAGACGAAACACAAGTCGTAGAGAAGAGCTTATTTTATACGATGATGATCGTACAAGCGTTAGGGCAAGACATCCTTCTACGGGTACCTAGAATAGCGTTTTGTCACCGAAAGCTTGTACGAACGTTCTTTTATTTAGAAAGGCTCTTCTCTGTAACTTATTTTTCTTCTTCTAATTTCCTCTTATATCGGTACTGAAGATAAAATTCTGTAAAATGTATTTTAAAATTATATATGGAGATGTTGCACTACCTATTTGATTGTGCTGCTCTGTCTGAGGAAAAACAAAAACTAAATGATAAAACGGGGCAACTTTGTCCTTCATTTCCGGTACTAATTAATGCAATATCAAAGAATAGGTATATAGCGATGGTGATATTTGGATTCCATAGGATTATATCCCGGAAAAAGGCAACACAGTGTTCTCCCCATCCCTTGTGAACTGGCGAATCCTGTATAAGAGGGCGAGAGGCCCTAAATAAAGGCTTTGTTGTTGTTGTATTTAAAATTATAAGCAAAGCACTCTGATTAATTTTATCATTGCAGTAAGGGTAGTAAATAGATGTTTGATTTTAAAAGAAACATAAACGTCATTGATAGTTTAAATTTCTAATAACTGATGTCTTGTTACATCGTGTTTATGATCAAATTGTAGTAGTTTTTTATTTCTGTACTATAAGAGGTCTTCAAAAAAAGATTTTTTTTTATCTGGGTTCTCTCTATATCTCAATATTTAGAAACATAATAAATTTAATAACATAGGTATAGGAAGCAATTTAATCTCTTTATAAAAAATATAAGTCTATTAATTCTATATCAAATTTAATTTGAATAATTACGAGTTCACGCATATATAAGAATATCTTTTTTTTATATTTTTGTAAAGAAAAAAAAAAGCCATTTGTGAAAAACCATCAGCGAAAATTCAAAAAATAGGGTATGTGGCTAAAATGTATTTTACACCAGTTTATATTTGAAATTATGTGAATATTTTATCTCTCAGAGTAAAGGGCCCTAATAAATAGTCTAGCAACCCTGGGAAGAGTAGAAGTTAATTTTAGGCCTTCATCTAAATTCTTCTTTTATCCCAAATTTATGCAGGTTTTAAATAAAAGTTTAAAAAGTTAATTTAAATATCGTTTGATAAATATTTAAACTTAATTTTACACATCAAATTTATTAATATATCTTGAATCTTTTTTTTATATATAATACCCGCTAATATTATATTAATAAAATTTTATCTTAATACATTTTTTGAAAATTTGTTTCTTCTTTTTAATTTTGAAATTGTAGAATCAAATGATTATTCGAAATTATTCCTGAGGGTGACAAAAATATATATATTTTTTTTTATTCGGAGAAAATTATTTTACGTAACGCAATTTTTAAATATAAATATAGATCATTTAATATGCAAATAAATATATAAGCATATATATTTACCTACCCAATGCAAATATATTATATGCAAATATAATTTGAAATTACAGGGGATGTAATTCATGTACTAAAAGGTGAAGAAACTTTGGTGTTTTAGCACATTTTTTTTATCTCTACATGCGCATTCTTCATAATGGTATATATAATAAACAAAAATCATTATTTAAATTCATTATTGAAGGAAGAGATGTCCTTTTTGATTCATTATATATTGCTACAGTTATAAAATCATTTATTTTCATAATAATAATAATTCACACATAGAGATAACACACACAAGCTGACCTCTTAATGGATTTCGAAGCTTTTTTTTTGTTACCTTTTCAGAATTTTCTTTTAATGAAAAAATTGTATCGAAAAATATACTACTTTCTCATAAGAGTTGTAGCATTTCTTAAAGGTTATAAATTTGCCAAAACCATTTTCAAAGCAATTATTGAAGTAAATGCAGTTGACGAATAATTTTGGAATTGCACAAAAAGGAAATTTTCCTAAAAATACTTTATTTTTATATATAATCGCTTAATGTATATATATTTAGAGATATTTTTAAATAGTTAAATATATTTATTTATATAAATGAGAGAGAGCGTGTGTAAATATATTATTAACAAAATTTTCAAAAGAGAATAAAAGAAACGTGTGTTTGGGGTTGATTTACAACCCTGAAAAAGGAAATATCGCAATATACGTTATTTTTATCTAATCGAATAATGTGAATATTAAATATATAAATTTATATAGATATTTAAATATTTATTTTCATTCATTTTGAAGAAAGATATCGTGTGTAAATAAATTAATAACATTTTCACAAAAGAATAGAACAAAAGAAATGTGTGTTTGGGGTTGATTTACCTCGTTCTCCTGACAGCTTCCGACCAATGGTAGAATTTTCTGACAGCCGATACGTGTATCATCTGAAAATAGAATACCTCAATTTTTATTTGACTATTGACCCTTTAAAAACAGATTCTTTTAGTATTATTTTTATATATTTTATTTAAACATTTCACTTCATAAACTAAATAATGCACTTCTTAATATTTTAACAACTCATTAATACGTTTTTATCATGAATATAAAAGCTTATTATAAATAAATCTGATAAAAAAAACTACAAGGCAAGCAGAGAAATGTGCTACTAATATCTAAAATATTCGCTACGTGGGTCTGATGGATGGATGTGGCAAAAAATTTTAGCGCATGAGATTAAAACATTTTGATTGATTGCAAATTTATTTAAGCAAGTATTTCCACGAGGTAGAAAAAAGAGAAGTGAAGGCGTAAGAATCAATAAGCGTCAAATATAAATATTGGTGAAATCAATTGACGAGGGCAGAAACTTCTTGATAATAGGATGTACCTAGGTGGGGAGAGAAATTTTCCAGAGATTGCGTGCTATTTTTGAAAAAAAAAAATCTTATTTGAAACGATTATATTTGTGTGAGAGAAGAATTGAGATTTTTTAGGTAAACGCGAACGTTACCTTGTCGTAACTTCGACAGATAAATTCTAAATATATTTATATCTATATCTAAATTTAAGTGAACAAGAAGAATTAGATTTTATTAGCAAATACTTTGATAAATATTATTAGAATTGGTATAAATATAGTTTATTCTATAATAGCAAAAGAAAAAATGGTGAGGCGAAGAATTTTCTTAGTTTTTTTTTATCTAACCGAGCTTTCGGGGATTTCTGCCCTTCTACAAGAAAAAAAAAAGTTCTTATTTTTATATTCCTGTAGAAGGGAATAAATGCTTTAATGCTGTGAATACACATCTCATTAAACTTTGACGTGAGAAATAAATACTCTATTCTGAAAGCTACTTGAAGTAGAGTTATCTCATTATTCACTTATCTAAATTTGTATGATGGCTGAAACACGTTATAGAAAGATACAAGACATGTCTGAGGAAGGAATAAAGACAGAAGAGTCTGCCAAATGACAACCTGGTACAACAATGTATATTATCATTGTTGTATATATTAAAATGAATGTGCAAAACATATCAAATTGAACATTCATATGGATTCCCGGGTAGTTTATTATGAAAAGTGTTAACCAAGAGCGAATGTGTTAGCTAATACATAACTTTAGTTCCTAGTAGCCAGGAACCCATAAATAATCGTGGAGTTGGAAAGTTTGTCCAAACTTTAAAATGATTATCCTTATTACTTATGTGAAAAAGTATATTTGAAAAATATAAATAGAGAATGCTTATAATTTACTCTCATTGTCAACAATTAAGGAAGTGGATTGTCTTTGATAGAACCGGTGGTCTGTCTTTTTTTTTAAGGATATACAAGTAGAAGCAATTTTGCTCACACTTGGTTACTCACGTGTCTCTCAATAAAGGTCATTGTGTATCAAATATATTTCAGAGTTATTGTCTGAATCCCTAAATACATGCTGAAAAATACAGCTTCATTAAGTTTTAACCATGGGTATACATGTATAATATTATATCTCAAAATATTTATAGTTCTAGGTATGGCGCTGAGTTTGTTGTTGACATAAATATGTTGTAATATCTTTTGAAAGAGTTGTCGTTCAGCCAACTGAAATATTGATAAATAAATTATATTTTGATCCATATATATATTTTTAATTGAGTTCCAAGTATGTTTATATTACACTCTCATTAACTTTGCAAATTAAAATTTCTTTCTCGTCTTATTTTATCTCCTTTTTTGTATCTTTGAAAATATTCTATATAAGATTAAAGTGAATAATAAAGATATTGATTGATAGAGCTTTTATATTACTCATTCGGCTATTGTTTTACACTTAATACTCTAGGTGAATTCTCCATTTATTATTTTCTTTAATATACTTTCTCACATAAGTAAAAAGGTTCATCATTTTAAAGTTTGGACAAACTTTCCAACTCCACGATTATTTATGGGTTCCTGGCTACTAGGAACTAAGGTTATGTATTAGCTAACACATTCGCTCTTAGTTATAACTTTTCATAATAAACTACCGGGGGATCCATATGAATGTTCAATCTTTTTTTTTTTTTGAATAAAGAACGATTTGATATGTTTAGCATTTATTTTAATATACATTGTTGTACTAGTTGTGGTTTGGCAGACTCTTCAGCCTTGATTCTTTCCTCAGACATATCTTGTATCTTTCCAGAACGTGCTTCATCCATCCTACAAGGTTAGATAAGTGAATAATGAGATAACTCTACTTTAAGTAGCTTCCAAATATGAAGCTATAAATCAAGATGCTCGGTACCTCTGTCGACTATTGGAATGCCAAGCTGCTGATTTCTCATTGTGCTAATTGAAATCAATTACGAACAACATAAAAAAAGAACATTAGAACAAATTAACTTAATTAATTAATTAATAGAAAAGCTTCAGATTAGCGCTCTTAATGCTGTTAGAAATGGCTAATAATTAGCTAAGACTCTACAACTGGTCCATGTGTATTTAATTGAGGACAACATATTGCAATATCTAGAGGTGAAACAATGTGAATCGCTATCAGCGCTATTTTGTTCTGTCTATTTCTGAGAAAAATAAACTTATATAGTCATAAACGGATATCTGAAGAATATATCGTTACATCAAATATTTTCAACATCTTTATTGTTGACTCGTCATTTCAGTGACTTAGAGACACGTTCACCAGAGAGGAAAAGTTTTCTGTAATTTTAGATGCATGTTTGACGTCCCTTGCACGTATTTCACAGAATTAGTTGAAGCTTGAATTTCCCAAAATACGTGTACCCTTGAGAAAGATGGTATTGAACCGAATATAACATTGTGCATATCTCTCTCTAGCTTTCATGGTATGACGTTTTCATATATGTTATTGCATCATCATTATCTCTATTTGACATGTCTTCGCTCCTATACAGTCTTAAATATCTTGAAAATGTATAGGTAGATACCTTGGAGTATCTAAAACCGAGTCTACACTCCTATGCCGAGTGCCAACAGCCTAAGAGCTGGCTTCTATTGATAAACCAATGATGATGATTATTATTTCGATATATTGCCAGAGGTCACTTTCATCAATTTGTCATGTTGTGTCGTATGAAATCAACGTTGAAGTGAAAGGTCTGAAATATTTTCGAATATTGTAAATAAAAATGTACGACGATTTGGTAAAATAATTTGTTTTTCAAGTAAATACTAAAATTTCAAAGTCGAAACATATACTTACAGCAATCTTATTATATTGTGACAAAGAAATATTTTATTATTTAATTTAATATTATTCAATGAAAATATATTCAACAGATTATAAAAATATATATTAATCTGTATTTGTGAAATCATCTTTAAAATATGTCTTTGCTTGCTTGCTTAAGATTCTCTAGCGGTAAATAGTTTTGGGGGGCTGACCTGTTAATAATTGTCGACTCGTCGCTGTGACGTCATCAATAAATACTTTTACATCTTAGGATATTTCAAGGTTTGATTTCTACGCTACAACTGGTGGAGAGACTGGACCGATACCCATTAAGAAATAAGAGAAAAATTGATTCTGTTGAACCAAAAGAAACTTCTATGAATGTAAAGAAGGAAGGTACTCAGATAAGCAACTACGTTGTTCAACATCTGCCAAGGAACCCTTCCATTTTCTCCGGGGAGGATGGTGAAGATCTTCAAAAATGGTTAAAAGGGTATGCACGTGTGGCAAGGTACAACCATTGGGACGAAACCCTTTGTCTTACTAAAGTTTATTTTTATCTGTCTGGAACTGCTCTCAAATGGTTTGAGAACAACGAAGAAAGCATCCAGACTTGGAAGGAATTCACATCTCAATTAGAGAATGTGTTCGGAAAAAAAGAAAATTCAAAATTGCAAGCGGAGAAGAAACTTAAAACGCGGGCACAATTAAAAGGCGAAAGTACCGAATTTTACATCCAGGATGTCCTGTGCTTGTGCAAAGAGGCTGATCTTCAAATGAGCGAGGAAGATAAAATCTCCCACCTCATGAAGGGGATAGCTGAGGAGCTTTATCAAGCACTCCTACCGAGGGATGTACAGAGCACCGAGCAATTCATTACAGAATGTCGCCGTGTCGAAGCGCTCCGTTGTAGGCGAGTTACCTCAACCAAGTACGAGCGCCTACCAAATGTAGCCTCTCTCTGTGACCAGGATGACGGAGAAGATCTGTCATCGCTGATCCGAAAAATTGTTCGTGAAGAGATACAGCAAGCATTGGACTCTCCTCATGAGGAGCCTAAAATCGCTGTCATTGAAGATTTAGTGAGGGAAGAGATTGTAAAGACCTTGGCACCTAGATCAAAACCTACAATAAGTCCCCCGCAAGCATCCAGGCCGGAATCAAATACTAGATACAAGGCCCAAATGATACGACCGCATCCTGAACCTCATTACCGAAAGCAAGGAAGAAGATGTGACACCAATGAATGGCGGACAACAGAGGGAAAGCCAATCTGTTTCTACTGCGGACGCCCAGGTCACGTCGTCCGCTATTGCCGTGACAGGAAGAGACACAATGAGGAGAGGAGAAATGAATATTTCCGAAGAAAGCAAGACGCAATGGAATTCTACAACTCTCAAACCGAATCTCAGGAACCCAACGATGAATCATCGAGGAAAAATTTCAGTCGCTACCGAAGCCCTACCTCATATACCGGTCGAAACAGACAAAATTTCTCACCTGCTAGAAGATCTAGCTGGTCGCCCCGCCATTAAACTAGATGATAGACCATATGGGAGGTAAGGCCGCAAATTTATAAAATCCTCCCTTGCCGACCACAATGGAAATAAAAAACTACGTTGACGTAAACATAGACCTACCAAGCCCTCATGAAGAAGATATCTCAACTGAAAGAAGACATCCACCGCAGTCACCTGAAAATATCCCTGGCCATAGTACTAGTTCTTAAGACTGACGACGTAAGTCTCCTGCTGAGCATCGGGTCGATGCTCTCTATAGGAGGAGGCTATGTGACAAAGAAATATTTTATTATTTAATTTAATATTATTCAATGAAAATATATTCAACAGATTATAAAAATATATATTAATCTGTATTTGTGAAATCATCTTTAAAATATTTCTTTGCTTGCTTGCTTAAGATTCTCTAGCGGTAAATAGTTTTAGGGGGATGACCTGTTAATAATTGTCGACTCGTCGCTGTGACGTCATCAATAAATACTTTTACATCTTAGGATATTTCAAGGTTTGATTTCTACGCTACAATATTGTTCATTTATAATTGTGTGTGAATTTATAAAAAATATTTTTTCTAAAACAAAAACATAACTAAGCTACATAATCAATGTGAACTGGCCTCTACCTAATAATCAGATAGGACACCCCTCAAACATGAATATATAGAGAGAACATCAAATATATATATATGTCGTATTGTAAATTTTTCCAAAGTTTCAATATCTGGAAATGACAATTAAGCAGTCGTTAGGCATTTTTCCTTCTTCTTTATTATAAGCAATCAGCGCGAGGCCACACACACTGGACAACACTGCGCCGAGACGTGGATCAACTTTTTCAAAAATTTACATATTTGCAAATATTTCTTAAAAAAAAAAACTTTAGTAAATTTACATATCATTCAACTTTTCTTTTTTAACATGGAATTTACATGTTTAAAAAATGTATTTGGCAATTTGTGAAACAATTCAGACAAAAAAAATTCTTATTATTAAAAACTAGTACATTAAAAACAATTGTGTGTTCAATATGGAATTGAATCATGGTTTACTATATACAAAATATATCATATATATATATAATTCAGTATTTTATTGTGAAAATATATTCATCTCAATATATGCCTTTATATCAACTTTTACTGTCATAGAATCTTATATCCATAGTTTGCTCGAAACCATTTCTAGGATTACATCCTTCAGTGTAGCATATATAAATAGAATCGTCCAATACAATATTAGAATTCTAAGAAGCAGTCTAGTAGATTTAATTGGCAAAACTACTGGGAGGTTTCATTATTGATGAGTCAAGTCCTCCCAATATTTTTTTTATCGCAGTAAGAACAGTAGAAGTTTATTTTATGTGAGAAATAAACATTCCTGCTTTAATTATTTCATCTCTTATATTTATGTAACAAGAGCGACGCTTTTCTCTTTGAAAATAAATTCAAACATTGTTTTTATTCATAACCCCAATACAAGCGTAATGGGAGGGATATAGAATTAGCCACAACAGAGAGAAGTGCCTCGTTTGGGACATGAGTAACATCCTCTCTCATGTAATATATATATATGTTATATAAAAATATTATTTTATTTGAAATTATATTTCATCGATTCAAATACTCTGTTTAAATCGACCGCCAGAGGTCACGCTTTCTCTATAAATACTCATTGTTGTTGTTTCCCGTTGGCCGACTCAAATCTTTTGTACATTATGTAAATAATATTTTATTTTCCTTATTCTACTCGCCTTAAGCCAGGCAGTGCTTTTGTCAAATTATGTTTTTATATATTACTTTAGCGCAATTAAATATATTTTTGATAACTAATTTTATATATACGGCGCGGCGGGAAATCATGAGTGTTCGCGTAAACAAAAATGTTTCAACTGCGCTAAACACCCGAGGTACAAGAATGGAAGGTCTCTTGATCACAAGGCGAACTCCAGCGAATGTCCCCTGTACAAAACCCAGATGGAAATAGTAATACAAAGAACTCAATACCATTCAGATGAATGATAACAATATCAGATGTATACAATTTAATGCAAGGAAAAGTATGATGGCAACTAGTGAGTTAGGTGTGACAATCGCAGACGATCTTCCTGACATCATATTTCTACAAGAACCATACATGTGCAATGATACAGTGAAATTTGGCAAGAATTCACGAATAGTATATTCTAGCACAGATAGGCAAATTTATACTGCTACTATTATTTTGAACCGCAACATAATATATGAGAAAATTAACAGGTTTACAAATTCCTTCTGTACAGCGATCTCTCTCTATTTCAACGGGAAAAGAATAGTTATTGCCAATATCTATATACACCCAAACTCAATGGCTGCATTTCATATCCAATTCATCTCAGAAATACTTGAGGCCTTTGGTCAACTCCCAATTATCCTTTGTGGAGATTTCAATTCAAGACATCCACTCTGGTTCGATTCAACGACAAATAAAAACGGATACATTCTAAAGTCTATTATCGAGGAGCAGAATCTATTTGTTCATAATCTTAAAATCCCAACTTGCAGAAATGCTAGCATAATCGACTTGACAATTTCTAATAAACATTCCATTGGTCTTATACATAACTGGAGAACCTCAGCACTTTCTGTTACCTCAGACCATTTGGCAATACTTTTTGATATCTTCAATATGATAAACTTGGCAAACAATAATAGACAGACATCGACATGGAAATTCAGAGAAAAATCGGCGAATTGGACCAAATTTGCTGAGAGTATTTCGCCTTCGGATTTACTGGATTTAAATTCAGCTTCTAAGCACATTGTCAATTGTGAAGATATTGATAATGTGGTAAACAAATTGACAAATTTAGTAATTGAAGCTGCATACTCTTCTCTCGACGTCAAGCATCACACCTCTATAAACACGACTACTTCCAAAAATTGGTGGAATAAAGAGCTTCAACAATTAAAAGAACATTTACATTATCTCAGGAATTTGTATTATAGAGGGGGTAACCTGAATCCGAGTATTTACAGAGCGGCAAGAAATAAATACTTAAGAGCCATCAATAGAGCAAAAAAGACGTCGTGGAAAATATTTATTGAAGAAAATGAGTCTACGAATGCTTTCGGGAATGCATACAGGATTTTTAAACGGTTAAGATCGGCCGATATTCAAGTGGGCATACCATTACTGAATAAAACTGCAGAATGCATGAGAGAGCAAAAGATGAAGGAAATGCTAACAGCATTTTTTCCTGATGATGATGTGCGGTTGGACAATGAAGAACACACTTTAATTAGAAATCACATCCCAAGTTTTACCAACAGGGAAATCATTTTTATTACTGAAAAGGAAATAAAGGATTTGTGCTCGAAACTTAATATCAGAAAGGCTCCTGGTCCAGATAACGTGAGTAATTATATGATTAAGCACTCATTATTATCAATCCTACCCAGTTTAGTCAAACTCTTTAATGAGTGTCTGGTGCTGGGTTACTATCCTGAAAGCTGGAAACATTCGGTATTAAAAATTATTACGAAACCGCAAAAAGCTGACTACGAAGCAATTAATAGCTATCGCCCAATTTCACTAACATCAAATTTCTCAAAAATATTTGAAACGATCATTAAAAATAAAATACTCAATTATTATAATCATAATAACTTACTGAGCCATAGACAACATGGATTTACGAAAAGAAAATCTACAATAACGGCATTGGACAAAATAACCGAGACCATACTGAAACACAAACAAAACGAATTGGTTGCATTGATTGCCATTGATATAAGTGGTGCATTTGATAATGCGTGGTGGCCTGCCTTAATAAAAAGAATGGACGAAGACCACGTCCCAGCAGTTCTTATAAAAATTATCCAATCATTTTTAAATCGGAGAAGAAAAACAAGTCTCACCTTCTCGAATACAACAATTTCGAAATATTTATCAAAGGGATGTCCTCAAGGCGGACCATTATCACCTTTATTGTGGAATATAGTCCTGAATGATTTTTTGATCAACTTCGCATCCCCAAATTCTGAAATAATCTGTTATGCGGATGATGTTTCGATTGTTTGCTGGCACAAGACCATAGAAGGGTTAAAAAATGAAACAGAAAGAACTTTAAATTATGTAATACAATGGTGTACAAGAAATAAGCTAAAGCTAAGCCCGGAGAAAACCGGCTTAATACATATGCACGGCAAACAAAATATTCCAATGGGAACTCCAAATTTCATAATAAAACCAGTGGAAGAGGTAAACATTTTAGGTATAAAATTTTCTAATCACAGAATTAAGTCAAAAATTAACTTCACACCCCACATTAATGATATTCTTTGTAAAATCAACCGTATGAAAAATCTTTTGTTTTCGCTTTGTGGGAAGATGTGGGGATTGGATGCTAAAAAAAGATTAATTTTATATAAAACTCTTTTCAGGCCAATACTAACCTATGGATCTGAAATATGGTATAAATTTATTAATAAAAGAAGTAAGCAAAGATTAAACTCTCAGCAATATCAGATTCTTCTTTGGGTAGTGAGAGCCTATAAAACGACCTCATCAAATTGTATTCATAGTTTGGCAAAAATACCTATTCTCACAGATCAAATAGAATCGTTGATAATAAAATACGATTTGGCCAATTTATCAAAAGAAGAAATTAATGTATTCAGACCGCATGCCCCGACTATAATTCATAACTACATAGAATCAAGAATGGCTGAAACAATAGCTAACACTAATGAAACATTCAGAAAATTTTTCCCATTTGGAATTCCTTTTTATTTTCGTCCGAATTTTTATAACTCACAGTTCGTCACGGGTCATGGTAATTTTGGAGAATTTCTGTCGAAAATCGGGGCAACGGATGATCCTAGCTGTTTCTGTGGAAAAGAAAACCAAGACTCAATGCATTTATTGATGGAATGTCCGATATTCCACAGATACAGAAGTAATCATTTTTATCCCATCGAAGAAGTTTGCGAATTTGTATATAACAAAGACACTTATGTAAAATTCAATAATTTTTGTAGGTTCATTTTGGATTTTCTCTTCTGTTTAGGAAAACCATAGCTTCAGTTTTAATTGTGTTTTTAACCGGTTATTGTGTTGTATATACTGAATTGTATATAGGTTGCTAAAATAATTTATTTTGGATTTTCTCTTCTGTTTGAGAAAACCATCGTTTCAGTTTTAATTGTGTTTTTAGTCGGTTATTGAGTTGTATATAGGTTGATAAAATAATCCATTTTGGATTTTCTCTTCTGTTTTAGAGTGCCATCGTTTGAGTTTTAATTATGCTTTTAGTCCGGTTATTAAATTGTATAAAATGAATTGTATATAATCTACTAAAATGTATTTAGGCGCAAGTATCCCGAGCTGGGATATCGCGTCCGATATGTCAAATAAAATATTATTATAATCTCTTCCACGACTGCATACCAAAAGCAAGCAAATGACCAGTAATTCCTCTACAAGTAATTAATCTCAAAACAGCAAAATATATTTTTTTTATATTTTAAGATATATATATTTGAAAATAGAGAAATCTATGAATTAATCTTTAATCAAAAAGGCATATATATTTTGATACAATATATACCTTTTTAATAAAAAAAAATATATATATATTAAAATTAAAAATGGCATATCCTGACCAGGAGCACATGTGCCTTTCAGAAGGCATGGCACCATTTGGTGGAACAGTGATCAACTAAACATTAATTTAGCCTGTTCCCTGATATTTGGCCAACCCAATTGCTTGATAAATCAGGAAAAGCCATCCAAGAACACGTTTCGCGCTGTTGTCGCTCGTCAGCGTGGAGTAGGTTGTACCACTGCGACCAAAAATATTTTTGGTCCCAGAGTCTTCTTGAGAAACCAAAAACTGGGTATTTAAGGCCAAACTTGCGTAAATACGCTTAACACATGAAAGAACAATAGAAAAAGTTAGTGGGTCAGGTTTTGATATTAAAAATAAAAAAGGCATATCCTGACCAGGAGTACATGTGCTTTTCATATACATATGTAATCTAAAAACTTAAATATTTTATAATTAAAAATTATATATACACTTCATTGAATAATCTACATTTTTGACCACTCACACACATAGTTTTAGAATATGCCACTTTTTAAAATATTGTTATGAATATATGTATTGTTAACTTGCCTTTTTTTAATTCACTAATATAGAATCAATTTTGTAAATTTCTATATAGCTGTGAACATATTTAATGTGTAATTTTCTTGAAAATAAAAAAAACTACTTGATAATAAATAATTATTTTCTATTTTTCTTTTATCACGACTGCACCTTCAAATCTTTATCTTTACAACAAAACATATTTAGCATAGCATATATACGCCAATAATATTATGGCATTGAGGGAATATCTACAGTTACATATAAATGTATATATTTACTTTTATGAATATTTTCACCTTTTGGTTCATTTTCGAGATGCCAAGCTGGCATCTTAACTTTGGAAATTTCTTTTTTTTTGTTTTACCATCGACAATGTAGGTCAATAGAGTATGTTCCCATTTCAATCAGATATTTATACCTTTGAAAGTGTTATGAAGTGAATATTTGCAGAATTGTGTCTATAGGTTTGATCTGTTATATATATATATAACTTGGTCAATATTATATGTTGTTATTTCACATCTATACATAACCTTTTGTTCGATAGTTCAATAAAATAATACCTTGTTTAATATTAGGGTAAACATATCAGAGGATTCCAGGTTTGGTTCAGATCATTTTTATTCACAAATTTCTAGCTTTCCGGCACGAAAGCCCTTCTAAAGAAGAAAACATGCTACAATAAAATATTCGCTAATAAGACAAGAGTTAGAATATTGTTACGTAGAAATAAAAGCACATTCCAGATGGAGATAGAATGTTCTAGAGCGTTTAAGAATCATGTAGAAAAAGCGGAAGACAACTGATTGGTCAATCTACAGCTATTGCGCAACGCTCGGTGCTGGCGGCTTTCTGATTGGCTGACCAACCGTGACCGCTCTGAAAAGATCTACTCCGGGATATATAGAGATGAGAAACTCATGCCAGAAAAAAATAAGAAAGATAAGAAGGGGAAGTCGAAAAACGAAGCTACGTGGTGTACTCCAAGCAAGCTGCTGTCTCAAGAGGTCGGACTGCTGCTTACCGCCGGAGCCAGTTACTTCTTGGAAGATTCTAGAAGGTTCTACGAACTTCTGTCTCCTGTTCTGCTCCTGATTTTTCTCACCGTGCTGCAGTTGGTGAGTTTGTAACTGCTGTTTTCTTTATTGTTGTTTTATTTTTTTGCACTCTTCTGTAATTAATTTTATTGATTAGGCTTGAATAAAGTCCTAAAGATCCTTTGTACCCACGGAAGTTATTCTTTGTCAACCAACAACGCAACAATTTTGTGTCAGAAGTGGGATCTTTAGGTGAAGCCTGAATAATTTATGGTACCTACCCGAAAAATGGAAGAAATATTGAAAGCTATCCAAGCTATTCAAGCTCAAAATCAAGAGACTCGTGAAGCTATTCAAGCTCAAAACCAGGCTTTGCAAGCTCAAAATCAAGAAACTCGTGAGGCTCTAAACGAGGCTCTTCAAGCTCAAAATAAAGAAACTCGCGAGGCTCTTCAAGCTAAAATTCAAGAGCTAAAAGAAAGCTTGGGGCTAAAGTTCCAATGCTTAGAAGATGAAATCTCAGCTGTAAAAGAAGACATTTCCTCTGTAAAAGAAGACATTTCCTCTGTAAAATAAGAAATGGCTTCTTTAAAAGAGAGACTTGCTGCTGTCGAAACGGGCCATCCAAGAACTCCGGTTTTCCAGCAAGAGAATAACAATTCGGGTAGGCCTCTTGTCAAAGTTCCAACCTTTGATGGACAATAATCATGGACCTCCTTCAAAACCCAGTCGATGTGGTTGCCCAAGCTAACGGATGGAACGTTAGAGATAAGGCAAGCTTTTTGGCTGCTGCACTTCGTGGACCTGCAGTGGATGTACTCCAGGTGATTCCGGAACAACTCCGCCTAGACTTCAACTCCCTAATTGACACCCTGGATTCCCGATATGGAGAAGAACATTACCAACAGCTTCATGTAGTGAAGTTCAAGAATAGACTACAAGAAAAGAAAGAAAGTTTGCAGGATTTGGCCAACGGTATCCGACGCCTGGCAAGATTAGCCTTTCCAACGTGCCCGTCTGAAACACAAGACTTTATGGCCTAACAACAGTTTATTGATGCCATCGGAGACCCTGAGACCCAAAAGTTTGCCAGACTTTCAAGTGCGACTACTCTGCAAGAAACCCTTGTCCAAGCCATGAAGCATGAAGCTGCCCAACAAGCCTCCAGAGGAAGTTATCGCGTGGCTAGACAAGTTAAATTGGATAATCCAGAAAGAGAAAAGGGTCGCTTCTGGACCTGTCGAGCCCATGATCACATGTCTCCAACTTTCCCCCGAAAAGTAAAACAGCGCAGTGATACAGGTTTCTGGAAATATGGAAAAAAATGGCCACATACGGAAAAACTGTCCAGAAATCTCTAAGGATAAGCCTGAAAGAAAAAGGGGCCGCTGCTGGACTTGTGGAGCCCATGATCACATTTCACTAACTTTCCCCAGAAAAGTAAAACAACGCAGTGACACCGACTGCTGGAGTTGTGGACAATATGGCCACATGAGAAGAAACTGTCCGGAAAATTCTGAAACCACCACAGCCCCTAGAAAGAACCATGGGAGACGGAACGATAATGCTGATGCCTTATCAAGAAGGTCGTGTGTTCCACAAAGTGGACATTGTGCTCGTGCTGAAGAGAGATTTTGCGTAAGACAAGTTACAGTGCAAGAAAGCGACGAAGTAGAAGAGAAAAATTGGACTGGCCAAGCTATAAGAAAGGCTCAACGTGAAGACCGAGATTTGTTGCCAATGATAAATTGGAAGGAATCAGGTGAAAGACCATCCTGGGAAGATGTGGCCCTGTACAGTCCTGAACCAAAAGTCTCTGGCGCCTTTGGAATTATTTGACCCTGCGAGATGGAGTCTTATACAGGAAATAAGAGAGCGATGATGGAAAGCATGGAATCTGGAAGTTGGTGTTACCCAGATCTCCTGTACCTTTGGCTCTCCAGGAGATGCATAGCAGTCCTACGGGAGGTCACTTCGGCATCAGAAAATCATTGGCCTTGTTAGATAAATATTTTGTTGGCCAGGAAGTCGAAATGATGTTGAAAAATGGTGCCGAAACTGTACACAATGTTCAGTGAGAAAGGGACCGACAACAAGATCCAGAGGAAATTTGAAGATCTACAATGTAGGTGCCCCATTTGAAAGGATGCCGGCCATTCACCAGTGGGCAGGAGAAAATCTTCACTTTTCCAGTGAGAAAATGAAAGACAGTTACAACGTCAAGACTTCCAACAAGACTTTCAAAGAGGGTTAAATGGTTTGGCTCCATAATCCTCAACGGAAGAAAGGACTTTCTCCTAAACTTCAGTACCAGTGGGAAGGACCCTACAAGATCATCAAATCCCTCAATGATGTCATCTTTCGGATTCAGAAGACGACGACGTCTAAACCCAAAGTGGTGCACTACAACCGATTGGCACCCTTCAGGGATACTGTTCCAGTACAATGGACTGTTCGGGACGATCAGTCCTAAGGAGGGGGCAGTGTTACGTAGAAATAAAAGCACATTCCAGATGGAGATAGAATGTTCTAGAGCGTTTAAGAATCATGTAGAAAAAGCGGAAGACAACTGATTGGCCAATCTACAGCTATTGCGCAACGCTCGGTGCTGGCGGCTTTCTGATTGGCTGACCAACCGTGACCGTTCTGGAAAGATCTACTCCGGGATATATAGGGATGAGAAACTCATGCCAGGAGAGAAGAAAGATAAAAAAGAAAGTCGAAGAACGAAGCTACGTGGTGTACTCCAAGCAAGCTGCTGTCTCAAGAGGTCGGACTGCTGCTTACCGCCGGAGCCAGTTACTTCTTGGAAGATTCTAGAAGGTTCTACGAACTTCTGTCTCCTGTTCTGCTCCTGCTTTTTCTCACCGTGCTGCAGTTGGTGAGTTTGTAACTGCTGTTTTCTTTGTTGTTGTTTTACTTTTTACACTCTTCTGTAATTACTTTTATTGATTAGGCTTACATAAAGTCCTAAGGATCCTTTGTACCCACGGAAGTTATTCTTTGTCAACCAACAACGCAACAATATGATCAAATACATAGGTTACTCATATATATACTCGTATATATATAATGCTCATTGGAACGATCAGGAAATACCAATTTTGTTTTCAATATACTTGTATTATATTAATATATAGTTATCTGTTATATAGTATATTAACCTTTTTGTATTCATCAAGCTCGTATGTAAGAGGTGATTGTACTAAAACTATAAGCTCTAAATTGTTTCCTGTTTTAACATTTATAGTTGCTGCTTTATATTCCTTCTTTCCATATTAATTCATCATTTTATATCAAATTCTTATTGAATTATTTCGGAAAAATAAAAATGTATACTAGTAAAATAAAGGTTTGGATGACCTTTATTTTGGTCTACCGAATTACAACTAAAATTTGTGAAAGAAAATGGCCTGAAACAGGACTACTAATGGTCTCTCACGGAGTTTGTCTTTCGAATGTGGTATAAGTGAGGGAGTTCGAGTAATATTTGTAACAATAATTTATTTTAAAACAAAAGGTCTTCATTAAGGACACTCGTTTAATATAGGATTCTCCCAGATTTGTAAACAGAAGTAAACATAGCAATTATCAACAGAAATTGGAGAATAAGATCGACCTTTCTTCAGGTTGGATTCATCATCTGCGTTGCGCTTATTGTCTGTGCTGTTTTCCAGTATATCAATAATTTATCTAACAAATTATATCAAAATTTAACTCAATTCTTTTGTCATATTTGAGCCCCTCTTTTTATATCCTGAATTGATAATAAGTTACATTGGGTTTCACAAAAAGAGAATATACGTTTTAAATTAACACTTTTTAATAAAAACGTACATCTTTTCTGACCTATTCAGTATATATATACTAGCGGACGTACCCGGCTTCGCCCAGGTTTTACCCGAGTAAAGGTTTGTCTAACGAATCTCTCGATAAAGTGAACATTTATTCCCGGTCCCTTGAAAAATACTCGATAAGTTGAATAAAATCAATATTAATTGGTTCCCTCGGTAATTGGAAGTTAAAGGAATAGTATCTTGCCTTGGAATTGTATCATTATTCTTGCCTCAAATAAATTGCCGTGTCATCCTGAATTTTGTCTTTCCTAATTTTCTACATTACAAAATCATCGTATCATCATGATAATATTTAGAGAAGATTGTTGAATTATAACAGATAAATTAGAATATTTATCTTGATTATTTTAAAGCGAAAAGTTATTTCAAAAATTTTATTTGCTAGAAACCTTCCCAGTACTATACTAAATAACTTCCCAAAGTTTCATGGCGTTCCAATGAGTGGTTTGGTCAGGCATAAAGGACAAACAGGCACACACACACACATACATTCATTTTTATATATATAGATATACGAAATTCTAAAATATACATTTTAGTTATTTTATGAATAAAATAAATTACATTTATATTCCATTTTAAATTGTATTTATTTCTAACTAAAACGGTTATAAGTTATTCATATATATGAAATCGTTTTACGGTAATTGAATTTTTTAAAATAAAAATAATATAAATTCATATTTCACATTTATTTTATTCAACAAATGCATTTTAAGCTATTTAAAATTTTAAACGAAATAAAATGAATGTAATCGAAATTACAAAAACTAATCATAGAAAATTTGGTTATTAATTCCGTTAAAAATAATTATTATTATGCATATTAAATTAAAATAGTTATGACAATAAATTATTTAAATTTTAATTTGGATTTTGACCCATTTTCAATTTTATAAAATATTATTATTCATAATTCTCTTCATTCATTTCCAAAAAAGTTTCAATTTTAATTTTAAAATCTTTAATGAGACCCATTTATAATCCTGATTGATTAGAAATTCATTTTGCTACCTTATCTACGATATTATTTTAAAAATTGGAATTTTGACCGAGGTAGCACTCTATATATTTTGAAGTAATATTTCTTTTTTCATTTATATTCAAAGAGGAATCAAATATAATTATCATTTAATCTATATGCTAATGCGTTTATGCCTTTAGAAATTAGATCCATCTCTGCATTTATTTCTTGAAATAAATCTAACTGGTAAAATAATTTTAATTGGCTTTCATAAAATTCATTCTTTTAAAATTTTACTTGAATGATTGTCTTTTTTTTTATCGGTTAAAATATAGCCAATTCTTTCTCTCTCTTCTCTTCTCTCTGGGTATTTCTCAAATGAGCTTTTTTCCCCGAAATATCGTTATTTATTTAATAAGTTTTCATAAATTTTCACAATATTAAACAATGTATTTTGAAATTATTTATTAAAGTTTAAAATACTTTAAAGTTGTGGAAAAGAAAACAGTAAATGTTTTTGATTGCATAACGCCATCTCTCAAGTTAAATATAAACTAAACGTTCAAATATTTGGTTTAGTTTTCTTCATACACTATAATTATTATACTACGCTGAAAAAAGAGGTTCAGTTTTTCGCATACACCAATTATAATACCACGCTGAAAATTTGGTGTCAAGTTTGTCTCATACACTCTATACTTACATACTACGTCGAAAACCTCAATTTAATTTGTCTCCTATACCAAAGATTATACCACGTCGAAAAATTCGACTTATTTTGTCTCATGAACCAATGATTAAACCTCGTTGTGTCGATTTCTGTTTTTATAATGCACCAATGATATTACCACGTTTTCATGCTTTAATAATTATACGACCTCGAATCTAATAGTTTGGTATTTTTTATGCAGCAATGATTTTGCCACTTTGAAACACTAGAACAAACTGTTCCATCCGCTTAGAATTATGCTTCATTGAACACCTCGGTTTAGGGTTTGATATTGGTAAAGGACATTCTAAGTTTTGAAAATGGTTTATATCTCATGCAAAAACACCTATAGGCATATATTAACTTTATGTATATACTCCACAAGCTAACACATATATATATATACATTAATATTAAATCAAAAAGGTATATCCTGACCACGTTCACGTGAACCTTTAGATGGCAGAACTCATCATTGGTTCATGCCACAAAATAAATCGAATTTTTCAATTTCAACGTGGTATGATCTTTGGTATACGAGATAAATTAAACTGAGTTTTTCGACGTAGTATAATCATTATAGAGTGCATGAGGCAAATAACAAGCACCTGACCTTTTTTATTTTTATTTTTTCACATATGTTAATATTTTCATAATAATTCATATTTATGTAATTATATTCGTGAAATAACTCACATCCCTCCCATGTGTCCCAGAGCCTCCCAAGAAGCCTATCATCAAGGACGTCAATGGGGAAGTTCTGGAGGGGGAGATTGGGCCGTTCAACGAGGGAGACCGCCTGGATCTTATCTGTGAGGTAGAAGGAGGTAGGTCTGCGGGTCCAGGCACAGAATAGTACCCTGGATAACCCTTCTTGTTCTACTTTTGTAGATTATCTTATTTCAGCTTTATATTTCTTTTTTGAATTTGTAAAGTTTGTAATTTCACTTATTTTCACCTAAAATGACGAACAACACACTCTATATTAGAAAATGCTGCCTAATACAAACAGGAAGACCCATTAGTGCTGCTTTTACAAGAACAAGCAAGTAAAAGCTTTACCTAACATCTCTTATATTTATATAATAAAATTTTAGTTTATAAAATATATAATTTTTTATAAATATATATATGTGGTGAGGTCCTGTTGACTCTTGTAGAATTCTGTCGACTAACTATGTGGGGAGGTATCCATTCGACTTACTCTATGGGGTGATTCCCTATAACTCTCGCTATACTGTGTTGACCGAGAGGAACAGTCAGGATGGGGAGTTTTCCAGTACCTCTCGGCACCTTGTAAGACCTTTAACAGTTCTCACAGAGTACAGGCAGTCGTGGTCGAGGCAGAGTGGAAAGCTTGGGTATGTCCATACACAAAAAACGAAGACACAGTTGCACTATGAAAGTTTCGTGAACAGATAAAAGTTGAGCTAGGAGCGAAAGATGGAGATGGAAAATTTCTTGCTGGTCTACATGGTGGATGAGGTGGACCTGGGGTACAACCGACGAGGGCTCACGCAGATGGTGAAGTGACTGTAAAGTGACTGTATTTATAGGTTAAGACGTGGGCCTTATATATATCTTTCCCGAGAAAGGGAGTATTGCATTTCAACAGATGCGAAGAGTGTGGATCGTCTGGTGAAATTCTAAACTGGCGCTGTCCTGACAGTTTCCAATCTATCTTTAGATGTTGTTTTGTGAATTCCATCTAACTCGAATTTAGACGTTTTTGACTTATATCTCTTTAGCTCAACTCTTAAAATATTACAGAGTTTTATATATTTATCCTCAGTTTGTACAAAGTACATTACACATGATGATGTAATGACACATGTCAATCATGCGTATAATCATTTGCAGATGTGTTTCTATTATACAACATGAAAATCTTGTTATAAGTTATATACAATATGGGGTTGTTGGTTCAAATTACCATATATACATATAAACAGAATATCTTTATATATTATTCGCTTTTTTTCTTCAGACTGAATCTCTCAAATTTGAAGGAAAGCTATTGATTGGCTAACAAAATTTACCTCTTGTTATATAGGAAAACAACATTTTACACATATTTCTATTGATTTCTGAAGTAACATTTGATTAAGAGCCCTTAGATATTACTCTAACGTATGTATTTTATTTATTTGGATGGGGGATAATTGAGAATAAGCCTGGTTCGAAAGGTATTAATATATCATGAGAAAAAGACAACGGACACATGTAGAAATCCAAATAGCCCCCAATAGTGAAGGAAATAGCAGGGGATAGAGCAAATGGAAAACCTGTGTCCCCTCTGCTAGAAAAGATTTTGTAAGAGAGTTATTTTTAAGCCGTCACGTTCGAAGAGGTATTAGACCGTTAGATGTTGACAGTCGGCACTTCTAAGCCGCTTAGAGTCGGTGGGTCCGCCCTGGGGGACGGGCTGCCTTATCTCCCCTTCCGCCCCCGGACTTATTGTACTGCCCAAGTGTACTATCTCACGGCGATCTCATTCAGTAGAGTACCGCGTCTTCCGTAGCGTAGACTCCCAGGTGTATCTCATTCATAACATACTTCCTCACGGCCATCTCATTTAGTAGAGTACCGCTTCTTCATTAGCGTAGATTTCCAGGTGTATCTCATTTATAACATACTATCTCACGGCGATCTCATTCAGTAGAGTACCGTGTCTTCAGTAGCGTAGACTCCCAGGTGTATCTCATTCATAACATACTATCTAACGGCGATCTCATTCAGTAGAGTACCGTGTCTTCAGTAGCGTAGTCTCCCACGTGTATCTCATTCATAAGATACTACCTCACGGCGATCTCATTCAGTAGAGTACCGCCTCTTCAGTACCGTACAATCAAATGTATGTCTTATTCATAACATACTATCTCATGGCGATCTCATTCAGTAGAGTACCGCATCTTCAGTACCGTACAATCAAATGTATGTCTTATTCATAACATACTATCTCATGGCGATCTCATTCAGTAGAGTACCGCATCTTCAGTACCGTACAATCAAATGTATGTCTCATTCATAACAACTATCTCATGGCGATCTCATTCAGTAGAGTACCGCGTCTAAAAACTTCAGAAGTGTAGACTCCTATGTGTATATAATTCAAAATGACTTAAATTTGGTCGAAGTGGTTTCCCGAGAGATCAAGAAATGGAAATTTGGGCCAAATTATTGTAAGTGCACTATTTACGTGAAATGAGTACCAAAAAAAAAAAAAAAAGAAGAAGTCAGGTGGTGATTATAAAAAATAAAATAGACATAACCTGTAGAAGGGCGTTTGCCCGAAAGCTCGTAACGTTTACAAATAAAAGATACCTATCTTCCATTTAATGATACGTTTATTCATAAGTTGTACACCGGAAGAGTTTTAAGTTTTTAATATCCTGATTAATGGCATAAATATTTCTTGATTTTTCGGGACACCTCTTGGTTTCATTTTTAATATCACCGCCTGACTTTTTCTCTATAATTTTTGTTACTCTTTAACCAAAACATAAAACCTCTTCTGGCCAAAGTGTCTCTTTATTCAAGAATAATTATTGGTGTATATATTAGATTTTAACATTAATTTTGATATAAAATAGAGATATATCATCTTATATTACCTTATATGATAGAATTCGAATTTTGATAACAGATGGCACGCTAATGCATTATAATATGATTGAATGTTGAAAATGCGTGCAAGTATAAGGAGAGGAAAGAGATAGTTGGCTATTAAGATAACGCCCCTAGTCGAACAGATGTTCCCGTCTTCTCTAAAGGGATATTTCGGGGAACTGAAGTGGAGTGATCAGTCTCACTTCAGCGGTCACTGTTTTGTTCCAACTCAGAATTGTATAAAATATCCTGGAATCAGGATAGTAGATCAGGAAGCAGGTTGCTCCGAAGATGACTCCACGCCGGTTTTTTTCAGGGTAGTGGTTTTCGGGCCTTCTCTTTCTTCTCCGACACAATCCTTACGGATTTTTTCACCTTGAACCTTCCATCTGTGTGGATCCATACCACTTGCAACTACAACAAATATATGGCAATTCACCACGCGCATACACATTTAATACTTGAAAAGAAATATAATTGAAGAGAGAAAAATATATGTAACTTAAATGATGTAGAAAGGTTTTCTGGGCATTATCAATATGTTACTTTTTTTTGCTTATCCCTAGTACACGTAGTACAGGCCATGATAATAATCTTGGTGGGTTGAAGTAAGCGACTGCTTTTACTGTAAGTGCACCACATGTCTACACATGTGAAAATCAGTTCGACTTTGCACTTACAAGTGTAGCAGAGACCCGTTTGTTTACTTGCACTCTCTGGTGGGGTTGGACTTTTGCAAGAATCGGGGGCCATTGAAGCGTTTTTTATAAATAAAAAAAGTGCCCAATGCGGGAATCGAATCCGGGTCGTAGCGGTCGAAAACCAACGGTTTAGACCATCCTTTCATCGACTTCAATATGTTACTGATGCCCCTCAGCCATTTATCGAAACAAACAATAATTTAATCAAACAATAAATAAAAAGGTATTTGTATTTTAAAAGAAATATCAAATTATAGTTTGACGTTTCAAGTTAAATAGAAAGCCTGAAAATCGAAACGATTGAAATTAACGCTGTAAAATCCGTAGAGGACAATATTCCGAGGTATAAATACGAACTCGCTTGAAATACTTCGCATGTGTGTGATTAGTCAATTAATAATGTAAACAAATTATACAGTTCACAACTACAAATTAGGCCGCCGGGAAATAATTTATTATTTATTGCTCCACTTGGCAATTAAATCTTTTATCTTTTTGGTGTGTGGCGTAAGAGTACATTGATTTGATTGGCTGGCGCTATTACATGCCACACCCCTTCAGCCTGCTGCAGTGGTCCCCATAACAAGGTTTGAAAACTTTATAAATGTATAGTTTATATCGTGTATAGTGTGTGTGTTCATATTTATCTTGTTCACAATTTATATAATTGGGGATGTCGGTCAAAGGATGGTCTAAACCGTTTGTTTTGGACCGCTACGACTGAGAATCGAATCCTGAATTGATCACTGTGTGTTCAGTTGAGGATAAGAATAATTGGGACTGTAAATAATAGGGACTTCTTGGGCCTTCTCAGAGACTCTAAATTGATGAGGCTTGACTTTCTAAACGCATTAGGTTAAAGATATTTAGAAATATCTCCCGGGGGTGGGTGGAAGGATGGTCTAAACCGTTGGTGTTCGACCACTACGACCCAGAATCGAATCCCGCATTGGACACTTTTTCTAATTAAAAATAAAATGCTCCAATGGCCCCCGATTCTTGCAAAATTCCAACACCTAAAGTGAGTGTAAATAATAAAACGGGGCTCTGACACATTTGTAAGTGTAAAAGTCGAGCTACTTTACATGTGTGTAGACATGTGGTGTACTTGTAGTAAAAATCAGTCGCTAACTTCTTCGCACCATGATTATCATGGTCTGTACACCACGTGTACTAGGGATAATAATAAAAAACAATTCATATAGAGGGAGTTGGTGGAAGGTGGTATATAAACTGTTGATATTTGACTGCCATGACCCGAGAAATTGTTTCAATGTCTCTTGGTTCTTGTAAAATTCCAACCACGCTAGTAAGTGCAAGTAAGCGAGCGGGCTATATGGAATACCTGTAAGAAATTTAAACTATTTTAGACGGGTATATTCTTTTCAAAATTGAACAATTTTCTACTGCCCTTACTGCAATAATAAAATAATGGGAGGGGGTAGGAGCTCTATCTATGCTTCCTTTCTTGTTGTGGTGAATCTGTATAAGACCGGCGGTCTTGATGAAGTTGTGTGTGTGAATACCAATAATGTGAGGGCCTAGCTTATCAGTGATTAATCCTACCAGCGGTTTCGTCAGTTCAATCTAAAATACCGCTATAATATTGTATTTTATGTTCAGTGGGTTCACCACTGATCAACCCGGCCCTCCTATTATTTTATCATTGCAGTAAGGGAAATATAAAATTGTTTAATTTTGAAAATAATCATATGCGTCTAAAATAGTTTCACTTTTTTATAACAGATGGCGTGCTAATGCATCATATTTGTAAGTGAAAAAGTCAAACTTCTTTCCACATGGATATGTGATGAACTTGCAGTAAATGTTTTCGCTAAATACCACCCACCACCATTATCATGGCCTCTACGACATATACTAACGATAATAATCATGTATTTGTTAGGAAAGTGTATGTTTATACAAACAGGTGTGTCGTAAGATGTATCGCTGAATATCAACATTATTATAATCAATATGTTAAATATAGTACAATTTAATGCAAGAAATAGTTTTATATTCGACTGTAATATAGTTTGATATACGCGTGCACACGCCAATAACATCGTTTTTATTTAGGATTTTCCCTTTGAAGAGCAAATTTTCTAGAAAGCATGCAAAATAAATTAATAAAATCTTTTCCCAAAAGCTAGTTTTTCTTATTAGAAAGTACAACTTGCTTAATACTAATAAAACTGAAAAGCTACTCCTTGCAAAGCAATCGGTAGAAAAGGAATCTAAAAATATTTGAGAGTTAAACAGAAGGCTTAAAGAATCCATAAAATTAAAGGTGAAGAAGTAAAAATATATTATTATTGCATTTTCTAGTAAGAACTGACTCAAAAGGTTAGAGCCATTATCCCTAAAATTTTATTCAACACCTGAGTAAAGTAGCATATTTGTTAGTTAAATAAACATTCATATATTATTCAACTAACATATCTTAAATTCAGAAATATAAACTATCCAGCGCCAGAGTATCTTTTTTTCAAACAGGTTTTACTTCAATTCTTCCTGCGGCTGGTTATTAGTTATTAAGCAAATGCTCGAAGAGCAATATTTGTAAATATGTTATTATTGTTCATTCAAAACTTATTTCCATTGTTTTCCTAAATAGCTTCCTCAAGAATTTCTTGTTAAAGTGCCGGATATAAAATGAGAATCGCCAAAAACAATTTTAGAGCTCAATTGTGGAATAAAATAAAACCTCTGGAGGGATAATCACTGATAAGCTAAGTTATTCCAATATTTGTCACATTGCAGTGTAATTAGGAGTAAGATTTTTTATAATTAAATCAGAGAGAAATTTTTAGTGTGTGTGTGTTTTAATAGTTTATTTTCATAAGTGCCAATTAATTTTAAAGTGAAAATATCAGGGTTCCAGGCATACGTTTCTTTTAAAAATAATAATTCATATACCCCTAGATTTTGGGAGAGTAAACTAGAGAGCTATGAATTAAAATTTTAGAAGAAAATTATCCATGGAAGAATCTGATATATCCTTCTTAACATTGATACAAAGGATTAATTCATTGAATTATGGTAACGAATGGTGCGGGTATATGACCTGTAGTGCTATATTCAGTTTGTAAATAATTCTTCGGTAAAGGAAATACACACAACCTCTCTCGCAGTTTGCCAGCAGTAAAGGTATTGAGTAATTTTATCACAGAAGGAAATAGAAGGAGAAGTTAGAGAATAAAAACCTACCAGAATATCCAGTGAGGAAGGTCTATAGGGAATTGAAACATTAGGAGAGCTAGGGAAGTTTTTTTTTAACTTCACGTCAGTCTTTAATACTGAAAGCTTTATCACTCGTTTTAGAATCACCGTGAGAGAGACACCTTTCCATTTTAATTCCTAAATTATAGTCAAATGCATGTTCATGTAGAATTCTTCATTAATATTTATGTAACGCTAGAAAATTAATCTGACTCATTAACCCTTTTTCTCTCAGCCACAAACTCCACTGTCCGAAGTGTCTCTTACTTCTAGAACACTTCTGCGTGTTATTTTGAACCTTTAACCTGAGATTATAATGCGCTCGCGTATGATTTAAGGTACAATAATACCTATTCCGATTCAATATGATGTGTATTTTAATAATTATCGATGATAGCCGAAGAAAGCAGAGAGAGAGATGTTACCTATATGTAAATTATATCGTGGGTTTGACTTTTCTTTTTATATCTGCTATCTAATGTTCTTTGTATAAAGTTTGTGTGGCACTGAAAGAAGTTTACTCGTATGTTAGCGGCACTAGGGCAAGTCAAGTCTCATCTTAGGGGCACTGGGGCAAATTTATTCGTATGTTATCGGCACTGAAGGAAGTTTACTCTTATGATAGCAGCACTGGGGCAAGTCTACTCTCATCTTAGAGGCACTGGGGCAAGTCTATTCTTATGTTAGCAGCACTGTAGAACGTATACTTTTATGTTAGCGGCACTGGGGCAAGTCTACTCTCATTTTGGCAGCAATGGGTCAAGTTTATTCGTATGTTAGCAGCACCGTAGAAGGTATACATACTCCTATATATTAGCGGCACTGAGGCAGGTCTAATCGTATTTTAGCGGCTTTTACTAACGTCACATGCTTAGCATGCCTATCAGTGGAAGGTTTGATTTTTTTTATTCATATCAGAGAATTAAAAAATGTGCATATTTCTATTTAGACATATAATGGGCGGCCCATCGAGCAAAAGGTGCTTCGATGATCCTTCACCCCTGATTTAATAAAGGCTCATTCTAGTGGTTTAGATACCAAGGTGAAAAGAGCCTTTTGTTGAATGATCAGTGTTATATAGCTAAATATAAGGTGTGTGCCTATTACAAAAAAATCAAAAGACATGACAACTCATTTTATATAAAAGAGTTGCCGTGTTTTATGTTTTTTTTTTCTTTTACTATTATTTTTTTTTTGTATTTTGCCGTAGTCGCAATCTTGTGATAATAAAGAAGATGCCCTGTTCACACTGTTCCTTTTTTCACTTGATTTTTCAAGCTTAGGTAGAATTAGGTCTCGTAGAACGCGTGATTTGGTAAATAAAGCGAATTTAAAATTTGTGTTTAGAGATGCTATTTTTGTGCCCCTTTAATTCACCAACATCTCCTTTGTAAAAATTGGTTTCAAAAATTCGGATGAATTCCATGGACATAAAAATTTTAATTGTATCAAATACTAGCCGATAGACCCGGGCAACGCCCAGGTTTTACCCGATTAAATGTTTTTATTCAAATACTATTCGTTACAATTATAAATTGGCGCCGTGGATGTCACTCTTGTGAAACGTCCCGCTCCAAACTTTGTGTCAGAGAAGCGATATTTTTATAAAGAGATGATCTGGCTTTGTGTCTTCTGCTCGAATGAATGTTTTTCTGTTAGAATTTTGTTCCTGCACACTAAAAATGAACTGGCTTCACCCTTGGTCTCAGCTTTTTGGAATATTTTTCCCGATATAATTTTGTATCTGATAATCAAACATGATACAGCAATATTGTCACCATCATTTTCTGACTAAAATAATAACTATTTTGCCCAGAACCTGTTAATTTTATTTTTTATTGGCTAAAAATCCGATAAATATATTTTCCAGATTTTTCTCTATGTCCTGTCAAAACACGTTTTACATGTACATTAGGTCAGCTGATATTACCTCCCATCTTCACCGCTAGAGGCGCTGCTTGCAAGCGAAAAGGCAAATTTGCAAATAACTCGAAGAATATTCGGGATAGAGACCTGAAATCTTCACTATAAGTTTTTCCAGATTCTACTCTATATACTGTTAAAATTTCAGTCAGATTAGTTACGTATTGTGGACGTGTATAGCCGACATAGATACCCACATACATACATACACTGACTTTTATATATATAGGGATTAATCAATTTCAATGAATATTGTTTCTAGAATGCAGGACGAAATTGCGTTTTTTGCGCTTTCCAACTCTGTTATTCGATAACCATTATGTTCAATATAGAATGTTCATCGAATGTACTTATTTTCTAAAAAATAAAACGTATGAAATATAAATTGTCCCTCTACCAATTGAGTCATAACCCAACACTCTATTAAATACAGATAGACCTTTTCGAATTTGCAGAAAATGTGTTTTGTGGAAAATTCAATAATTCTATTCTACGCATTTTTAAAAATGAAAATAAACGCAATATTTGCATTATCTTAATGAGTAATATGCTCTCTGCACATACCTATTCGAACTGTAACGAGTTTTGATATCTTCTCTAGGCGCTAAAGTGTCTTCGAATAACTAAGCGAAGAACTTGGCTGACTTGAGAGAGAGCAAATGTTCGTGGCATTGCTTCTAAAGTGGCTTAGGAATATGAAGGCAGCAATTCATCTCGCCTCACATCCATTATCACCAGCGGCGATGGGGTTTACGAGTCCCTGGAGACCATCTTGGAAAGCTACGACCGTTGAATAATATAGAACTGAGCTCCTTTTGAGGTAGATTTCTTGGATCACTGCTTGTGAGGCAACTGAATAAATACATAACGAAAATATATCTCCTCAATATAGAACTGAATGTTTCTGATCGACATCAATAGGAATTATATAAACTAATGGGTATTTTTATTTGAGAAAAATTTTCGGAAAATATTCTAATAATGAATCAAGAAAAATAATCATTGTTATGGCATTCAAGCTGGTGATTTTAGAGATGTTATGAAAGATCAAAGTCTAATTAAGGTGGTCATAGAGGCTTCTTGATGCATCATCATGAAAAAAGCTAATAGATATTTGAACTCCTAGGATATAAAAAAATTCTAAGATCTCTCCGGAGATTAATTTAAGAAATTTAAAGAAAAATTGAGATATTTTAAGCAAAAATATTCTGTTCATCGTGAATAGGATACATTATAAAGAAAAAATAGGAAGGAATAGGACCATCATTCATATCAGAATAAAAATATCCGAGGTTGAATATATATGTACTGTGTGTAGGTATGATTAATTATACAGCGGATTCTCCCATATGCCTCCTAACCGAATAGCTACCACCTCTCTAGGTGAAGCCATTGTAAAAGCAAATTAAAATGAGAGATCACCTTTAGGACAGACCGGGAGTATTTATGTTTTAAGGAAATATTTCTTTGGTAGTACTACAGCGATATATATATATATATATATATATATATATATATTAAAATAATGAAAGCATATCCTGACCAAGAGCACATGTGCTTTTTAGATGGCAGAGCACCATCTAGTGGAACAGAAATTTACTAAACATTGATTTAACCTGTTCCCTTATATTTGGCCAAACCATTTTCTTGTTGAATCAAGAAAAGCCATCCACTAACGCGTTTCGCGCTGTTAGCTCTGGTCAGCGTGGAACAGGCTGTATAATATTTTTGGCCCCAGAGGCTTCTCGAGAAACCAGGAAAAGGGTATTTTAATGTCAAACTTGCTTATATATATTGTTTTGATTTTTTAACCTGATATATAAATCCTACAACAAAACAACCATTTGATGTCCTCAGACACCTCTATTCAACAATTCGACATGTAAATAGCCACGAAAAGGTAACTCGTGAACTGTGCTCAAATGTAAAACCTGGAAACTGAAACACAATTCAAAAATTAAATACCAACATATTAAGGTATTATGAAAAAGGCATCTCCTTATCGTGCAACTGAAAATTGCTGATGGCTTGCACCATCTATCGGGATAAATATCAACTATTATCGTTGATATAATAGTTTATATTTATTCCGATAGATGGCGCAAGCCATCAGAAACTTTCAGTTGCACGATAAGGAGATGCCTTTTTCATAATTTATGCACCTTAGCCCAGTACAATATCACATTTGTACTATTTTTTCATATTAAAGTATGTAAAAAAAAATATTAAAAAATTAGAAAATTGGAATAAAAACAAAATTGGAATTTCTGACCTCTCATATGAGTATTTAATGGCAGAGCGCCATGTCGAAATATTAAAGTATTATCTATATATATATAATTGAATGTCTGTCTGTCTGTTTGTCTGTACTCTATAGATTCAAAAACCATACATCCAATCGCCGTGAAATTTTGGGATATTATTAGGTATATCACCGGGAAGGTTTTTGAAAAATAATTTCATGAATATCTTGAATATCCTTAGAGTTATTTGCAGATTTGTAGATTTAACTCGCAAGCAGCGCCTCCATTGTGACGATGATAACAAGTTCTCTTATCACTAAGTTTGTTATCTTAAATATTATTTATCAAAAGTAAGATTATCTCAGGATGACACGGCAATGTGACACGGGAAAAAATGTTCACTAGATAAAACTATGATTTTCTAATGTAGAAAATTAGGAAAGACAAAATTCAGGATGACACGGCACACAGGGACCGGGAAAAAATGTTCACTTTATCGAGAGATTCAAATTTACGAGTTTCAAATTATCAAAATATATCTTCTTTTTTTTTAAATAAGTTTTTAGAGAATTGTTTTAACAAATGTTCGCTAGACAAACCTTTACTCGGGTAAAACCCCGGGCGAAGCCGAGTACGTTTTATAAGTTTATAGAGAATTGTTTTAACAAATGTTCGTTAGACAAACATCCACTCGGGTAAAACCCGGGCGAAGCCGGGCACATCCGCTAGTATATATATAAAATTGAATGTCTGTCTGTGTGTACTCTATAGATTCAAAAACCATACATCCAATCGCCGTGAAATTTTGGGATATTATTAGGTATATCCCCGGGAAGGTTTCTGAAAAATAATTTCCTGAATATCTTGAATATCCTTAGAGTTATTTGCAGATTTGACTCGCAAGCAGCGCCACCATTGCGACGATGATAACAAGTTTTTTATCTATAAGTTTTATTATCACTAATTTTATTATCTTAAAGATTATTTATCAAAAGTAAGATTATCTCAGGATGACACGACAATTTATTTGAGACAAGAATAATGATACAATTCCAAGGCGAAAATACTATTCCTTTAACTTCCAATCACCGAGGGAACCAATTAATTTTGATTTTATTCAACTTATCGAGTATTTTTCAAGGGACCGGGAAAAATGTTCACTAGATAAAACGATGATTTTGTAAGGTAGAAAATTAGGAAAGACAAAATTCAGGATGACAAGGCACACAGGGACCGGAAAAAAATGTTCACTTTATCGAGAGATTCAAATTTACGAGTTTCAAATTATCAAAATATATCTATTTTTTTTTTTATAAGTTTATAGAGAATTGTTTTAACAAATGTTCGTTAGACAAACCTTTACTCGGGCAAAACCCCGGGCGAAGCCGGGTACATCCGCTAGTAATATATATTATTTAAAAATATACAAGCCTGAATAATATACCCCAACAGAATATTAAAGTTTATCTCTATATAGAGATAAAAATGTTTATTTTCATAAAAGTCGGAAATTATTTCTGAAGACACGCTAGGGCTAAGACAAAAATAAGAGAAAAAAATCTCAAACAAATATAAACTTTCTCAACTAATCTTTCTCTTATTGGAGTGAAGAGTTTCTATAAATATTTTTCTATTTACAAAGGACGCTCCAGAAATAATGCCTGTTTGCCCATAACTCGAATAATATGGGACCTATTTTATTCAAATTTTCATATTTTGTTAATTTAATATTTATCTGATTGTTATCCATTTTGATATTATATACCTTAAGTAAAGGTATGGAATGAAGACAAAAACAAAGAGCCTCTATTAAATTTTATTGAATTGAGAGATGTTCAGCCTGAGAGGTTCACCAGAGACTGGAAAATGTATATGAAGAAGCCACAATCACTTAAGCAATGTAAGAAGATGGATGTAAAGATTTCAAAGTGGTGAGAACTTTCGGATGACAAACCATCTAATGTGAAACCGTCGACTTTAGCCAACCCTGAAAACGAAGACAAGGTTGATGACCATATCCATTATGATCGAGGATTAAATATCAGAGAGTTGTGTAGTATATTATATGTTGGATATAATGCAATATAAACAATTATTGAACATCAAAGAAATATCTGCTTAAAACTTGTTCAAAGGATACTAAGCCCTGATCAACGTGATCAAATGCTTCAACTACGCCAAAAACTACTGGATCTCTATGAGTTCGAAAATGTCATTTTTTCATATATAGAGACTAGAGATGAACCGTTATCATACCTTAATGACCCAGAAACTAAAGCACATTCATCATAATGTCATCATCCCAGCTCACATAATAAAACATATTCAAAGTGCAGAAGTCATTCAAAAAGGTAATGGTAACTGTATTTTGGGGCATGCGAGGTGTAATACTGATTGATATTCTATAAGAAGGTAGCACTGTGAACAGTTCTCGCTATTTTATAACTTCACGAAAGCTTAGGAAAGCTATTCAAAAAATAATAGACCAGATATTCTTTCTATATCCGTCAAGTTACACCATAGCAAAACACGGTCGCACACCTTTATCCAGACTTCATAGGTTATTAGGCAAAGGGGCTGGTCACTGGTTTCACAACCTCCATACAGCCCATATTTAGCACCTTGTGACTTCTATTGATTCTTTTAAATGAAAAATATCTGAAGGGACAAAGATTTGAAGATCTACAGGAAGTTAAACGGGCATGAAGACAGGGTTTAGAAAACAACCTCCAGCATATTTCCAAAGCGGATTCACAGCGTAGTTTCAACGCTGGAGAAAATGTATAGACTTCGTTGTTAAAAGTATTTTAATAATACCATTATATTCACTAATATTTTATTTATATGTGTACAAAATTTGAATAAAAATATTTAGTACTTTTCGAGTTATGGCCAAACAGGAATTACTTTTAGAACAACCTTTATATACAAGATATAATCTCTATTAAATTATTGTTATATATATTTACGTGTTTAGATTATTCATTGAGCATGTGGAATTAGCAACGACATGTAAAAGTGATGACGTTTCTAATAATATTAGGGCAATGATGATTGCACCTGAAAAGAAGAAAATATTGTAAATTATGTTCTTTAAAATATATAGTTAAGCCTCTAAAAAGCGCCCTATCTAAAAAGAAATTACCTCCATAAGCGACCACACACACTTTTATATAAAAAAAAAAACAAATAACCTGATCCAACCTCTAATAAACAACCACCTCCAGTAAAAGCCAAAAATATCAATATTTATTAGATGGTCTCTCATGGGAGGTTTTATTGTTCACAGACAAGTTACTCAGGAACTAACTAAAATATAAAATACAATTAATCTTCATCCTAAATACCCTATAAATATAAACAGAGAACGGTGGTTCTGTTTTTAGATAAAAAAAAGTTTATTTATGAAAGAAAAATTCTCCACAGGTATTGGAAGACGTAGGATTATTGGCCTTCTATATGTCCTCATAAATAAAATCTCTTTTTTCGTCCTTTTTAATCCCGCGAAGCAGAACAATGCTTAAAGAAGAGCTTCGATTTTTGATGCAGACAAAAAGAATTGGAAATCGATGCGTATGGAGTCGAAAGCGATGACATTTTACTCCGGATTTGACCACTTGTTCCTCAGCAGAAATACAATTTTTGCCCCTGAGAAATAAAGATGCATTTTAAATCTCAACCTTACCTTGCCAAATTGTACCTCTCTAGAGAATATTCGAAGAGGTAACTTGTTTGCTTCTATTTTCATATTCTTTCTTGATTTATTCTTTCTTCTATTCAAAGTCAGATAAGCTTATTATATTTTATACACAATATATATAATGTTTTTTCTATATAGGAATATATATTGGAAAAATGTAATATATATACAGATAAAGATACAATGTAAAGGATAAATGGTTTCGAATATATTTACGGATATTGAAACATTATGCTGTTAGAATGTATTATATTCGATGATATATAGTTTTGATTTATTTAATCGAGATATATATACATTCTTTATTAAATAAATCTTCTTATATATAAAAGTCAATGTCTGTTGTTTGTTTCGCGATAAACTAAAAAACTACTGAACCAATTGGTATCAAATTTTGCAAGTCGTTTTTTATAGCGCGGAAATTTTCGGCTACATTTTGATTAGTATTTTGGCTATTTATTTTTTCATTTAAAGAACATTTTTATTGATGGGCATCGCAGTCAAGATCCATCGCAGTCACTCACTCAACTCAGGTAATTTCAAGGGTTAATGCGCTGGGGCGGGTTCCTCGGGGTTGGGTGGAAAAGCTGCCATCTATTTAAACTATATTGATTTTGAAACAACTAAATGTATTGCAAAAAATGATCAAATACATAAACACTAATATAATGCATTTTTTTGCCATTACACGCACCTTTTGCCTGTGGTTTATGTGTGACTTCTGTATTGCTATTCTATGGCACTTCTACTATTTAATATTGATATACTTTCAGTATGAAGGAAATTCCACTCGGGGGGGGGGGGGGGGATTTTCGGGTGAAGGCGGGTCATTCGTCTAGTATATAATAAAGTTTAGAGAGGATAATATTCATGAAGAAAAGTAGTACATATCTTTATAATATGCATTAAACCGATTTATCTTCTTTATATTACTCCAGTATATAAAAACGTGTTATTATGATAAGGAATCAGCCACAGCACCAGTTTTGGCAAATTTATACAAAAAGCCGACCTGTAATACCATGGTTTCAGGCTTTGGCTTTTGTCAGTACATAGGTGGCTTTTTTATCATTCTTTACCAATACGTTGTGTACTGGGGTGATTAATTAATTGCATTGTTTTAATACATTTTTAAAGAGAGATTAGTTGAGACGTTGTGTATCTTCTACTCTTTTGATTTTATAATACCCCGCAGGCATCTTTCGATAGAGTTTGAACTATAATGGGGTTAGAATATTTTAGCGATTGTTTAGTGCGTTCTGGAACGCGGTAAACAGGATCGAATTCATTTAAATTTCACATAGAAGCCTATTCTGATTATTTCTGATCATTGAACAATATTTTTAAGATGTAAAAAGATTGACTTCTATGATAACATGGTAAAGCCAAAGGATCGAAATTTGAATATTTCGGAGTTATGAGTGTTTTTTTCAAGAAAGATATAAAAAAGAGTTATAATGATAAAAAAGGGGAAACAAAATGTCAATATAACATATGTATTCAAATATTAATCTGAGATTTACTTGAGAAATCTAGGAAAAGTACATATCACAAGGTATAATGTGTTAAAATAATGTAATAATAGCAATAATAAAAGTAATTATGAAATATATTTTTATGGGCTTATTCTGGTTTGAATATATCTCTGAATAGTTCCATCGTATGTGCAACCGGGCTAACACATTATCAATTTTAGTTTCGCAAGATATTTTTGGGATTGTCTATATATGCGTTTGTTTTTCTTTATAATATGTTTCATCAATAAATTATAGGATGGATTAAAGGCATATTTAAGACTATACTCAGTGTTGTTTCGAGTGAAATTTTCGGATACGTCTCCAAATATATAAACTTTATGATACCAGAATCAAATAAAACATAATATTTTGATAGAGCTGGAAACTTACACAATAATTATCTCTCAACGATATACATACTCGGAAATAATTATACATAAAATGCTTATTAACCCATGGTTCAAAATATCACCAAAAATTGACATAACTGAGCGATGCCACGGCGAACAAAATGGTTAGGAGTTAAAAGGCGATTTATTTTGGATATATAAGTTTATTCTGCAATAAATTGAAAAAGTGGAAGCAATCCCTCGAAATATTTTGAGAAAAAATGGGTTTTCTTTCACAGATTCAGGTACGTCTTTTATATAAAGTGGTTGGGAATCAATACTCTATATCGTAGGTAGAAGAAATCAAAACTCAGTTTCAAATCTACCGTTTATATATATTTTCAATTTAAAATTTATTATAGAGCCTAGATATATATTTGCGTAAATCCAAAGCGACCAGAGAAAATAAACATATTGATCTCAGACACTATGTAGATGCAAGGTAAAAATATTCCCACATAAATACACATGTGTGGCTTCTATAAAAAGAAACAAAATATCGCAAAAGAAAATCCTGAATAGTAACCAACATGGATTGAATATATTCAAATTTGAAACCACAAGAACATGAAAACGTCTTACCATTTTTCTTTTATCATGTATATCGAAATTCATACAATAACTCTGAAAGATATTTGATACATAGTGACCTTTATTGACGACAAACGATAAACAAAATGTGAACCAAATTGTCTCTGTCTTCTTAACAAAACAGACGAACGGCAACATTAAAAACTTTCCACTTCCTTGAGTTTTGTCCACGAGTATAGATGGTACGGCAGGGCTTGTATGGGATATTTTTCCATATTAGTTAAAATTATTTAAAACAATGACAACCAGAGGGAAAGGTTGCCACGGAGTCAGGCCCTAACAGCATTTTTACCGTTCGATTCAAGGTTGTAGAGAACCTTGTTTTCCATAAAATTAAAATTAAATAACTAAATCTCTCTCATAACGGTCTTTGCGTTTTAAACGGATTAAGAGCACTATGTATTATAATTCAATTGTCATATCTATCATCTCGTATATAATTTGTAATAACTATCTTTAGGCAATGTGTTTTTATGATAGATTTTTCCGTTTATCATTACGCTTCACAATTCATCCTTTCATACTTCATCCTTAAGGTTTAGAAATAATCGTTATTTCTCCTTAAGATAAATTTCGATTTTTCGTTCCAAAGAAACACATGTGGGATATTTTCAAATGTCGTTCTACAATCATAAGCTGCATTATATTGTATTATGATAGATATTAGAAAATAATATTTATTGCTAGAATCACATTGCCAAAAACCAATTATTACTATATATTATTTTAAATATGCTTGCATTATCCATGATAGTTGTATCTCGGATATTCTGTAATAGCATATACGAATAATACAAAAATACCAAATATTCACCATCTCTTTGTATCAATATATAAGCAGTTTTATACCTAGCCTTTCATCGGAATAACAAATCACATTTTGAAAGTCAAAATAAACCTAAAACCAAAATAACGATGTAAGGAAAGGATATATAAAAATTGAAATATATCAAACGTATTTTCAAAAACGTTTCTTTTATGCTTAGAATAATTACCTGTGCCAATATAGAGCATGATATCTTGAAAATATATAAGTTTAAAATAATATATAAAACATATTATTAACATAACGCACGACTAAAGTGAATTATTTCTCAATATTTTCTAAATAACTATTCAAATGAATATTTTAACAAAAATACCATTCAAATACTATTTTGAATTTTTATTTATTTAACTGTTGCAAACATTACACGCTCTATCCGATCTGGATAATTGCGCGTGAAACTATTTACAATAAATCATATTGTAGTATAGTAGGTAACAGAATTATCAAAAAGAAAATAAAAAATTAAGAAAAAGATCATTTTGAATGAATTTCGAGATATGCCAAAGGTATAAATATATATAGAAGAGAGAGAGAGAGAGGTTTCCTAGATTTTCAGAAAATTCCATTGTTATTCGATACATTTTATTTTTTAAATCCAAATAAGTTGGTTCAGAAAAGTCGTCGTTATAGCCGGGTCAACAGGATTACGCTAACTACTGTATTTATAGAAGAAGCAATTGGACCAATAGGGAGACGAGCAGACGATGACAGGCAGCCAATCAGGGAGCAAGGGAATAAAAAAAAATGTTGCCGAATATCTTTTGTTTTTCTCTCCAAACATATTGGATCATATTCTCGTTGGTGCCAACTTGTTATATTCCTCGATCTCAATCAAATATATTTTCGTTTTGAAATAGAACTTACAGCTTTGTTTGGAGAAATAGTTCTTGATGATTAGGTAAATAGTGTTTCAATTGAATATCTTATATGATATATAGGCGTTTATAATGCATTTATTAAAGTTGCCATTATTGCTATCATAAATATTATACTTCAGTATCTCATAGAGAAAATATATTATATAATAATATATAATAATATAAATATATTATAACAGCTCGAAACGCATTCGTGGATGGCTTTTCTTGTTTTATCAAGAAATTGGGTTAGACAAATCTCACGGAGCAAGTTAAATAAACGTTTAATTTTTGATCCACTAGTTGGCTCTCTGCTATCAAAAAAAGCACATATGCTTATGGTCAGGATATGCCTTCATTATTTTTAATATATATATTGTAGCGTGGTTAAGTTGTTATTTACATGATTTTATGTTCTGATTGTATTAGATTTACATAGTTTGACTATAATTGTTTCATTGTTATATAAATGCGCGTAGCTATCATTTTAGAGTTAGACTGTTGTACAGAACATAAAGTTTGTTCGTGTTTACCTCGCCTAGCGTCTATTTTTTAAGGCGACGATATTATAAATGTGTTTAAGTGCATTTTTCTCAATGCATAAAACCCTTTTATTTACTTTATCTTCTCTGCGCTAATCGAACAAATATCGAGATCATTGAATATGAAACAACATCAGTTTTTGGAAAATCAAGACAAATAAGCTAATATGTACACCATGATTTTAATCTATTATCCTCATTAGAAAAGGGAAAAGGTTCCTCTTTTATGTGCCTATATGGATATTGTTCTTCAGAATTTTCACTATTTTGACCATTGATCGTCCCTACCACTTCACCAGATTAAATCCCTTTTTCTTAGAAATTTCGGGGACCGATATCCTAACTCTTATTCTAGAATTTTATAAAAATTGAAGCCCTTCCCGGAATGATAAGGTTAAAACCCGTATTTTTCGAATTTTCTAAACTGGCGATACGATTTATCAAATGATCTAAATATTTGCACATGTATATTTAATTTATATGTTTTAAGTTTGTTTGTGACTCATCTATTCTCGCTTATCTGAGAAAGTTTAGTTTTCTGATATGTGGTATCCATGTTAGATATTTTCTTATATTATTCATTACTTCCTCATTAGGAACAACCTCTAACATATTTGTAATTTGCCGGAAATCAATATTTAGTATAATTAAGATATCACATCAACCATTTTATCCTCATTACGTTTCGTCTCCTTTTTCTCCCTTCTTAAGATATACCAATCTTTTCAGATTTTGGGTACTCTAGTGAAAATTCCAATAACAGACTGGCTAAAAGCTTCGCTACTTCTTTTTACTCCTGGAGTTAATCTCTATGAAGAAGGAACTATACCAGCCCAAGTATTTTATTATTTTACAAAAGTGCTCGTTCTCAAAGAGGTGTTGCTTATCAGAATAGGACAATTCAGGAATGGTTCTACTGCATTATTTTAATCTTTCGTTTTCACTCTAGTCTTTGTCCAGTTAATATTTTCTCAAAGAATATGGTTTCGAGAAATAGTTTTTAGGATTATATTGTTTTTTCCTCTTAATAGAGTAGTAGTAGTGTTAATAGAAATTTATTAATATATTTTCATGATTGCTATCATAATTATTTTCCTACTCCAAAAATATGCAAATGCATTTGTTATTGATCTAATATCTATAAGATTTGAATAGCCAATATGTTAATTAATATCGTCCCAGATACCTGTTGGCGGAATATCTTTAAGATTAACTGAATAACTTTGATATAAATATAGAGATGGATATAATAAACACTCATTGAACATTTTTGGCCATTTATATACAATAGGATTCCATTTAAGACATGGTCTACTTAAAACAGGTTTTATTGATGAGAATTTTGCTGAAATTTGAAAGGATCTTTTAACTCTTTCACTGTCAAACAAGCTAACATGTGTCACCAGCCAGTGCCGTTACCATATGTGTATACCTGCCTCTGTTGCCGGCATTCTCTTGTTAAAACCAGTTCGTCCAACAAAAAGACAATCTATGTAAAAATTAGAGACCTCAGTCATTTGTGACTAGCAAAGTTAAAAATAAACTGCAGTTTGAACCAGAAAAAATGATACTGGATCTAAAATCACCCACAAGCGTATTATACGCTCCTGAGGAAAGACTCATAATGACAAGCTGGTGTTTGAGTAACCGTATGCTCATAATCATACGCAGGCGTGTGGTTGGCATAGAAAGGGTGAAAGGACACCTCTCGCGTTTAAAAAAAATGGAAATCATCAAGCGTAATTTAGATTTTATTATATTTTACCGTCGAACATTCGTTCTGAAACAATTTTAATTCTATTAGAATCTACAAGGAAATCGCGCCAGCTCTGAAATATTTCGAATTTTTAACCACCCAAATTATTCAAATTTATATACAGGTGGCGCTACGGCACAACCTACTATGAGCGACCTAGTAATATGTGACCGCTCCACGTGCGACCACTACTTTAAGACCTTCATGATTTTACAAATATAATTCAACCTACAACGAGAGACTCACTCTATTATCAATTCTTTTCAGGATGCTTTTCCCCTGTGAGATTTTCTGGATAATTTTCAATTCATAATTAATAATGGAATCCCTTGATTATCTTTAAATGAATTTGCTACCTGCAAAGAGTTTTTAAGCAATAAAATCACACAATCCATAGCATTCCCACATCGCCAGACAACTGAATAAAAACATCGACAAGAATAAAACGTTCTTCTATGAATCATTCGGTGAAATATATATTTTTAATCTGGCCACACACGCCTTTGTTACTTACCAGATATTAATAGTTCTGATGGTTTTTTAATGACGGTAGTTTTCAGGGCGTTTTAATAAAATACAAAGAAATATAGATTCAGCAACTACATCCGGTATTGATTTTATCATTAGGTCATTGTAAAGTGCGACAATTGGGTCGAAATGATTTATTTTAAATTAATCTTGTGCATTGATTAATGTATCGTTTGGTAACAAAAGACGCCATTAAAAAACAGTTACAAGGCGTTAACTTACAACTCCACTTTTTATTCACCACACAGACTTATCTATAACACTGGAACGAATAACTTATTCACAGTTAAGTGGTAAAGTACAACTTATGAAAACAATACATAGCGTATTCAATATATTGAGGATGCAAATATTCAGCACAATTTATATTTGAAGCAGAAAATCTGTGCTCTATGAAAATATATTTGTTAAGTTTCTACAATTACAGTTGCCTATCTTTTTATAGTTTGTTTACATAATTACGGAAAATGTACCTTCAGGTGCACATTATATCGCCCTAGAAAGAAGTATTTATTTTTCTTCTAAGAAAAACCAACGAATATTTTCCCCATAAGATGTATAGCCCTTGTGCTGGTTCACGCCATCGTAAACGAAGCAGAAATACTCCCATTCAGGATGATATAGTGTTTACCTTTGTTTGATACCATAATGGTTCAAAGGAAAAAAATTCCCCTTAGGATGTATATGTCTTGTCCTAGTTTGACACAATCGTTTATTGCTCAAAAACTCTTTGTAGGTAGCAAATCCATTGAAAGATAATCAAGGGATCCCTTTATTAATTGGGAATTGAAAATTAACCAGAAAACATCTCAGGGGAAAAACATATTATAAATCCTATTGGGAATTTTTTCTCTTTGAACCACTATAATATCAAATAAAAACACCATATCGCCAGAGTAATATAATTTTATTCGGGATAGAACGTTGTAGCCCATTGTACGTATTACACCCCAAACACGATGCGACGTCAGCCATCTCTGTCTTGAGCTCAATGTACCATCTCGGCCACCGTTATTTCTGTTTCGTCTACGATGGCGTCAAACCATAACAAGAGATTTACATCCTATGAAGAAAAATACTCATAGATCCATTATAATATTAAAAGACAAACACTATGTCTCCCCAGAAGGAAGTAATTTTGTGTCCTCAACGATTGTGTCAAACTAGGACAAGACATATACATCCTAAGGCGAAATTTTTCTCTTTGAACCACTATGGTATCAAACAAAGGCAAACATTATATCACCCTGGAATGGAAGTATTTCTGCTTCTTTTACGATGGCGTAAACCAGCACAAGGGCTATACATCTTATGGGGAAATTTTTCTCTTATATCTACTATAGTATATCAAACAAAGACAAACACTATATTACCCTGGAACGGAGTATTTCTGTTTCGCTTACGATGACGTAAACAAGAAAAAGGGCTATGCATCTTATGGGGAAAATATACTCTTAGATCTGCTATGATATCAAACAAAGACATACACTTTATCGCCCTAGAATGAACTATTTCTGCTTGGTCCACGATGACGTCAAACCTGGACAAAAGCTATGCATCTTATACGTGAATTGTTCTCATATATCCACTATAATATCAAAGACAACAGAATGTTGCCCTAGAAGTGAGTATTTCTGTTTGATCCACGATGGCGTCAAACCAGGACAAAAGCGAAGTGTTGCTATGACATATGTCCAGGACGATATATTGCTGCGACATGGCTGGGCGCTCTAGAGATATCCGCACGGTGACACTAGGACCGCTGTAATCAGCTGCAGCTGCCACTTCCACCAACCATGAAATTGATTTTGTAACCGGCCTGGAGCGACCCTCTTGTCTTATAAGGAAATTTAGAAAAACCCGCGCAAAATATGCCTTAACCTTCTGGTTGATCCTATTGCCATAGCAATAAGGTTATACTATCTAGGATCTACGATAATGTATTGTTATGAAACACTATATATAACTGTTAACCTGCTAATAAAAAAAAATCTATTAAAATATTATTTACAGCTAGCTTTCTTTGTATTCAAAAATACAACTTTAAACAAAATAGCTATTCTACATACTTCTAACTAAAAAATATCGACTACTTCCTAACTAAGGTAACAACATGCAAACACTCCTAGCTGTCAAATATTTCTTCGATATTTGCATATTCAGAAACTATTCAGCCTTAGAAATTTTGTATTTTAAATAAATAAATCTAATATCATTGGGAAATTATTTTAGAATTTAATACCTTTTACAAAATTTCACCATAAATCATTAACCTATTTCAACGTATGCTCTTCTCAACCTTTGATTTTTTTTTTTGTTTCACTCATTGTAAACACTGTTCAAAGCTATTTCATATTGTGACTTTATATTAAAAATGGGTCTTATTAATTGCTGATTGTCATTTTGTTTTCTTCTTTACCTCACATTAACAAAATGCATTTGACAAAAATATCATTCAGCTCGATGTCAAGTGTAACAAGATTTGGAACCTAAACGTTGCAACCCCCAAGAAGCTATTATATAAGAGACTATCAATTTCAATAATTATCTTTAATTTAATAATCAATAATTATCTACAATTTAATCAATACTAATACTATTTAATCAATAATTATCTACAAATTATTAAATTTTCAAATATTCTATCAAAATAAATTCATTGAATCCAATATATCATATTTTTATAGTGAAAGGATATTTGCATTTCAATACGGATATTAAACAAGGAAAACACTTGCGAAGAGATTTATTTCTTCATTATTTGAAAAGCAGAGCTTCCATGCGGTCGCGCTTTATCAGGACTTGGATCCGCAAAGGTGTGTAACGTATTTCCCCTACTGTAAAAACCTATACTTTTATAGATATTTTATTATTTTTATCAATATAGATTGCATATGTATATGTTGCAAACGCCTTAGCGGATCCATTGACCTAATGAGAGAGACCGCCTGGAAGCTCTGCCCTATAAATAATAAAAATAAACTCTAGGTAATTAGTGTCTTATAGGTAAATTGTTACTTACCAAAAATGAACTCTGTGAAAATGTTTACTTATAATATAGCTAACAACACAACGAAAATTTCAAGGTAAACATAATATTTAAAAATCAATATCTTTTGTATCATATGCTTTTATGGATGAAACTTTGAGGAGTGAGTCGTATGTTTTTTTATAAGAAGACAGAAATAATTTTGTTCACACTTGGTTATCTCATGTGTCTTCAATAAAGGTAACCAAATTCCATTCATAGTTATAGTCTGAATCCCAATATACATGCTGAAACTTGCTTAAGTTTTTTTCATGAGTGTATTTTGAAAATGAACAACACTCGGAGAGAAATATTTGTATAAATATTCCAACATCAGAACTCGAATGTCCATGCCTTGAGCCCTTCTATATAATGATTAAAATATGACACATAATAGCCTGATTTGTGTAAAATTTTCCTGTAAGTAATTTGATCTATAGAAATAAAGGTAGGACGGAAGGTCAAAATAGATTAAGCTTAGTTTTAATGTCTATTTTGACGGGAGGAAACCTTCAATTTTTTAGATAAAATTCCTCCTGGAAAATGTCCATCTATATTTTGACCATAGACTTTGCTTAGCCACTCTACCAGCTGAACATCTTTTTGACAGATTGTGAATATTACATTTTATCCCTTGCGGATCAAATAGAAAAATACCAAACTGGACTGACGAGACCCATTAGCCCGAAACCATGGTTTCCAGGTGTACGTTTCTCGCTTTTCCGAAACTAATGCTGTGGCTTTGTCACCGAACTGAGTCAATTAGTGTTCGGAGACGGTCAATATATGGCGCTTAGTTTCAACGTCTATTCAATGTGGATTGGGGTAGGGCGACCTTTAATACTATAGACCTTGTGTGTGTGTTATACATAATCCTCCTATAAAAAGAAGTCATTTTTCTGAAAATTCGATTTCAGATGTTAGAAAAATTGATTAAACTTTGAAATTCCCTCCCCACAAAAGTTAATATAAACAAAAAGGTAGCAGACAATCACTTCTAGTCCGATCAAACAGTTTGATCACAACTCTTATCTAATTCTTTGTATAACTTTATGAACATGCCATCGGGGATGTATCTCTTACTTCGATTATTTATCCAGTTTAGACACGTTATCATTCCTCTTTAATGCTAACGCCACGTTATTATTCTTCAGTTTCTTTCCTCTTGAAAGAGTCTTGAAGACTAATGTTGGCATATTTCTCTATCTTGAGCTCTTCATTTCATATCTTTCCATCCAGATTATCAGTTGATTGGTCTATTTTCTTGATACCATTCCATTAATTTATCCTCCAGAAATATTTTCTTCATCATAACATTTTTATTTAAATACATGTCTCATCCAATTAGTTGTGCAAAGTATGTTGTCCTGTTAAACAGAGATTTGAAGTGAACATTTGCAAAACTATTCAAGGTTTTTCCTTTTCGGTTCATATTATCTTCTGTGAATGGTGAGTGAAATAGTACAGTAATTCATTAAGGTCGAGAACCTGTGCATTACGAATTGACGCCTAAGACTGAAGATAACAATTATGGGATGTATAATACAGGAGTTGGTGGGTAGGTTATTGGTCGTTGCTATGCCAACACTCTGTGACCGATAATTATGAAGTTTCCGAGAGTTTTTCTCTGATTGGAAACCTGGGTCAGGGTTGGTAACATTCGGTCTAGATTGGAGTCACAAAGTTGTCAGCGCAACTCTGAAGTTTACTTTCTAGATCGCCTGCTTTGAGGAAAAACCAATTCGGCTTAAGTTGGTTTATTGAAGATTATTATTTTAAAAATATGATTATAATACAGTAATAATATATATGAAAATGAGCAATCCAGTATATCTATATACATAATCCTCCTATTAAAAGGGAGTCATTCCCTATAATTTCGAATTTCAATGTTAAAAGATTGATTGAAAAAAACTTCTCTATGGATGTTCCCCCCCCCCCCCCCCCCCCAAAAAAAAGTTATGAACAAAAAGGTAGCAGACAATTACTTCACCTTGTAAAAGGTGGACTGAATTTATCTTAAAATCCCTAATAAGCCTCTACTATGGAATAATAATATTTTTATAAATAATATATAATACACTTATGGACCAAACTTGAGTAAGTAGAATGTCTTTGATATCGCCAGTCGTCTGTTTTTTTTTTCCAAGGAGACAGAGACAATTTTGTTCACACACTTGGTTATTTCGTTGTCTTCAATAAAGGTTACTGTGTATCAAATATACTTCCGAGTTATTGTGTAAAACCCGATATATATGCTAAAAGTCACAACTTCCTTAAGTTTGTCGATGGGTTAATTAAACTTTGCCTTTTTATTTCTATTGATACAGAAGTATTGCATTTATCGTCCTGTTATATATTTACACCATTCAAGGTAGTATTTTAATATAATGGTTTTCTAATCCGAAAATATACATCCTACAATACCTTTCATGCCGATATAGTGGTACTTGCCTTTTTAGAGCATTCTCCCCATGTCTTCTACTTTTTCTTTTCCAGATTTTAAAAGTGTTGTAAAATGATATAATCACATTCATCGTGTACTGTCCCAAATCAATGTAATTTTCCCCTCTATTGCCAACAATAATCAAAATAGCACTAATTGTGAATATACAGGTGTGTTCAAAAAGTATCGCGACTTTTGTGTTTTTTCAAAAATTATTTATTTATTCATGAATACCTATTTTGTTCCCTTCAAAGCAATCGCCATGAGATATTATACACTTGTGCCAACGGTTTTTCCAATCTTCGAGGCACTTCAAAAAATATTTTTTTTATTATCTTTTTCAGCTCCTCCTTCGATTCCGTCTTTATCTCGTCAAGCGTAGCGTAACGTCGTCCTTTCATGTGCCTCTTCAGTTTAGGGAACAAGAAAAAGTCACAGGGGGCCAGATCTGGGGAATACGGTGGCTGCGGCATCATTAGTGTGTTGTTTTTGGCCAAAAAGTCGCGCACAAGCAACGATGTGTGAGCAAGGGCGTTATCGTGGTGCAAAAGCCAATTTTTGTTCTTCCACAAATCCGGGCGTTTCTGGCGGATTGCTTCGCGCAAATTGCGCATAACTTGCAGGTAATATTCCTTATTGACCGTTCTACCCTGTGGCAAGAACTCATGATGCACCACGCCCCTGCAATCGAAGAAAACTGTCAGCAAAACCTTCACATTCGACCGAACTTGGCGCGCTTTTTTCGGTCTTGGTTCGCGCGGCAGCTTCCATTGAGATGCTTGAGCTTTGGTTTCCACGTCATAACCATAACCCACGCTTCGTCACCAGTTATGACCCTCTGGAGCAAATTTGGGTCGTCGCGGACAGAGTCCAACATCTCATTAGCAATGTTCATGCGATGCTGTTTTTGGTCGCAATTGAGCAATTTTGGTACGAATTTCGCGGCGACCCGTCTCATGCCCAAATCATTGATAAAAATCGAATGGCACGAGCCAATCGGTATGTTTAGGTCCTCAGCAACTTCTCTAACGGTTATTCGACGATTGGCCAATATCATTTTCTCCACTTCATTAATTTTTTCGTCTGTTGTTGAAGTGCTCGGGCGTCCGGCACGCTCTTCGTCGTTCACATCTTCTCGGCCTTCTGAGAACATTTTGTACCACCGATAAACGTTGCTTCGGTCCAAGGTAGCTTCTCCGTATGCCACAGTCAACATTCGGAATGCATTCGCGCATTTAATTTCGTTTTTCACACAAAATTTGATACAGGTTCTTTGATCCATTTTTTTTAAATAGGTAATATCGAAGACGATCCAAAACACCTGCAAGCAAAGCAGCTGTCAACAATTAAGTGAACATTAAAAATGGCCGAGCTTGTCGGCATAAGTGAGAGAAATGAATACCAACATAAAGCCACGAAAAGATCGAAATTCGAATATACGTAACCCGCGAAAATTCAAAAGTCGCGATACTTTTTGAACACACCTCGTATATCTGTATTTTCACCTGTTAGCGGTGTGTAGTCATCATGAACATTCATTTTTCTAAAAGACAAAGTTACAATATAGGAAAAGGCTTCTCTTCTGATCGGTCTGAATGTTACTGATGGCTTGTGCCATCTGTCGAAATAAATATCATTGATCGATGATTTTTAAATTTTATTCAGCATATTGGCCAAATAAACTTTATTGATAAATCATGAAAAGTCAATCACGTATTGGTTTCAGGCTGTTGGCCATCTACATAATGGAGCCGACTGTACCTTATCAACCAAAACGTTTTAAAAAATCAGTAAAAAATCAAGGAATGCGTATTTGAGATAAAAAAAATAAGCGAGAATGCAAATCGCTGTTTGAAAATAAATGGAACGAAGGTGATATTGTATTGACATTACTCGATTCCAGAACAATTTCACATTTTTACATTTCGAATCTTTTTCTTTAAAAAAAAAACAAGGATTATTTTAGAAAGTCAAGTCAACAAGAACGGTACATATGGACTTATATGAATTTCAAAGCGTTATATACACTCATTGACAAAACTTGATGAAGCTGTATCTTTCAGCATGTATATCGGGTTTCAGACACAATAACTCTGAAAGTATATACACATTAATCTTTTTTGAAGACACAGTAGATGATCAAGTATGAACAAAATTGTCTCTGTTTCCTTCCAAAAAAAAAAACTGACGACCAGCGATATAAAAGAACTTCCACACTTTCTCAAGTTTTATCCATGAGTGTATATATACATATTTGTAGCATATCCACTTTAGATGTTCCTTTCTTACTAAACGTGTTACCATGTCCACCAACTAAACACTTTCAAACAAACCTCTTATAAACATCACAGGTAAAATAATCGATAGATTCCTAAAAGAGTAAAATAACACTTTTTAAAATACTTCCTTTTTACTCCAACAAAGGGAATTAAAGGAAAATCGATCAAGGTTAACACACTATTGTTCTATTAAAATGTTACCAAAGAGTATTTTATGAAAGAGTAAAGACTAAAAGCAACAACATGATTTCTCTCTTTTTCTTTGGGAAAGAACTCTCGCAGTCCACCGGTGGCGGAGTCTTTCCCGCTGTGGGGGCCACCAATGAAGACCTTGTATATACTTTATATATATATTATGAATAATTTGTTTTTTGTTCGATAAAGGATTTATAAGACAAAGGATCGATAAGATAAAGGGTTGAAGTTGCAGTCGTGATAAAAAAGGATAATTATTTACCATCAAGTAGCTTTTATTTTCAATTACTTGAGGAAATATTACACATTTTCACAATTATATAGAATTTTACAAATTTCACAATTATATTATATAGAATTTATGAATTTAATCTTATATTAGTAAATTGAAAATATAGATATGTTAACTACGCATATTTACAACAAAACTGAAAGTCATTCTAAAAACGATGATAAAAAAGTAGAATTATCAATGAATAAAAATAAAAAATATATCTTTTTAAATATAGAAATATTTGAGTTTTTAGATTATATAATATTTATATATATTTATCAATATTATATTTGACAGTTATTTATATATTTATTCTTATTCAATCTTATGTATTCATATTTCTATTCATTTTATATATTCAACTTCCTCTTCTATAATCTTATATGAACGTTGTATTAAATAAGTTTCAATCTCTTTCTTTGATATACAAAATAAAAATGAATTCATAATAATAATAGAAATAATAAGAGAATAACCTGTTATAGAAAATATCTACAGAACCTCCTTCTGGAGGATTTCTTTTAGAATTTTTTTCGCCATGTCACGCGACATTGTAAAATAAAGTGTCCCCGCTTGGATAATATGAAAATTAATAGTTTCCTGTATTAGGTCATGTTTCAAGCTATAATTATATTTTTATAAATGCATATGTTCCAGGAAATTAAACTCTGTGACATATATCAGCTTCAATATAGGTTGTGTTAACATATTTTCTACATCTAATCCATCTTTTTAGACAATACAGAGAAAGTTACAGTTTTAAAGAATGATTTTACAACGCTTTAGCTCGATAAAGAAACATGTTAATTATTCTATGTTTTATTAATTTGTGTAAGTGGTCTAACATTTATATACTTATATATTTATCATTCCGAATATTTTAAGTCTTTAAAATAACTAAAATATTATTAGGGATTTTGTAAAAGGTTATGACTTTAGATATTCCGAGGAGAGAAATACTTATTCACCAACATTATATAAAATTATGATATAAAACATACTTTGAAGAGAAAATATCAGTTTTCCGGGGATATGTTTATTGTAATTCATTTAAATCTCTTGTTTTCGGACAATAAAGCCTTTCTACAGGAAAAAAACAAGTTAAAATAATTAGACAAAAGGATAAAATATGAAATATTAGTAGAAATTATATATTGTACTGGGACTGATCAATCAAGAATGGGTATTTGGCCAAATCTATAATATTCAAAAATGAACGAATAATTGATGTTTTATCCGATAGATTATGCAAGGATAAGGAGATATGCCTTTTTTTTCTTAAAAGGATAAAAGCTTCAATTTAACGTGCCTTATCCTTTAGAAGGGCTTTCTTACCCGAAAGTTTTACAAATTCGGAAGGTGTACCGGGAAAATATGCCTGTATTATAAAACTAGTGGACATAGGACTAGAAGAAAAATAATAAAAGACGTTAGTACAATCTACAGACGTTTCTTCTATTTATTACAAACAAATAAACCAGAAAGTCAAACTTCAATTTCGATTTTGCCCTTAAATACGGTATGTTTTAAATACTTTATTATTGATTTTTACTGAGAGGTTTATATTCAAGTTTAAATTATTGCTTAAATACAAATAAACATTATTTATAAAGTGCTTTGATATTATTTAAGGCTATTTTTATAATTTGACTCGCCCTTTTTTCCTTTCAATTGAAAGCGATTTTCTGCTACCTGTACTCTTTGGATAGAAGCATATTGAAAATATCAAACTCATCATTGATGAAACCTTCTAGTTGTTTCGCAAGTTTCATTGATCAAATCGCTCTGTACGATTGAATTATGTAAACTCATGAACAAAGTATAATGAAGTTGAACATTTGAGTATGTAAATTGGAATTCAGACAATAACTCTGAAATAGATTTGATACACATGACCTTTATTGGAAACAAACGAAATAACCAAGTGAAAACAAAAATTCCTTGATTTCCGTAAGACTTTTCACTTCTCTGAGTATTGTCCAAGAGTGTAGTTCTACCTATATAGCTGGTATTCTATTGATATTGTTGATATAATTATATGAATGAATTGCTAGGTTTAGCGTGAAGAGATTTCACTTGAGTAAACGCTGCAAATGTGTGGTGCAGGGAAGCCAAGCCCTCGACTGACGTGGTGGAGAGGGTCCTCGCTACTGGACGATACCTTCCAGCCGTGGCCAGGCCGTGTGAGGAACGAACTGTCGCTCCCCGCACTGGGCCGAGGGGACTTACACGCCGTGCTGAGCTGCCAGGCTTCCAACTCCAACCTTTCATCTCCAGCTACCACCATGGTGTCCCTGGATCTCAACTGTGAGTTGGTTATATACCTGGACTTGGGAATACACCACCGTTCTCCTTCTTTCTTATCTGACAGCCATAATGACTGAGTGAAGTAGAATGCGTCTGCCTTTGTCATTAAGACTGGGAGCATTACTCAGAGGCAGGTCGACTTAGCTCCAAAATAAATGGCTGCCTCTGACACGAGGAACAGACGCCATGTGCAGCCGCTCCTAACGTGGAGTAAAAACGCTGCTCATCCTGTATCCCTGGATTAGGAGCCCTTACAGGGTATTCTCAGCCGGGCCAGCTGAGCCAAGATTTTTCAGTGAGCTTGTTACTGCTCCTCCGCTTTAACATCAGAAACAGAGATAGAACTAGTGACCACCTCTATCACTTGTGTGCTAAATGAAAATTAATATAACCTTTCTCAACTTCACCTTTTAATGATATACCACCTCCAAAAAAGATCTAATGACTACTTCCATATCGAGAAATTTCTTTGACATATATCTATTCATTAATAAAAATATGATGAAACAGCGTATTTTCGATCATAGTAAAGATTTGACCAACATGCGGTCACATATAAGGCACAATCGCTTAGTTTAAGAAAATAATAAAAATGAGCGTCTTGAATGAGGATAGGTTAGCAACGAATCAAATAAACATTTCTGCAATCATCAAATATAAAAGCAAAGTTTCAATCTGTTTTATATGGTAATAATATTATATATTCTTAATTTATTTGTCCTGTTCTTCAACAAAACTTAATTTGATGTCGCCGGTCGTCTTTTTTTTTTTGAAGGAGAGTGGAGAGAGAGAGAGAAGTCTCAATTAACTGTAATGGCAGGGGTAAAATGTTTAATTTTATTCAATCCATATTTCTTTAATCATATTGAATTGCCTATCCATTAAATCTAGAAGGAATAAAGAAAAAATAGTAATTAAATGGAATATATTTTATATTTTTGCAATTTTTTCAAAATAAATCCAGATACGCTTACCTTACTATTCCTATATACGATCTGAATGATAAAAATAAATTTTATTTAGTAAATATAATTATTACACGATCACATACACAGAGAGAATTCGTTCACTAATCCATTCCAAAGGCACTGGCAGGGTCAATACACTGTCGTGATGTGTTTTAACTTCCATTTACGCCATATTTATTCAATCATATTCAAGCTTTTGGGCTAATTGGCAATCCATTTACTATAATTTTAAAACATCTAGTAAAGTGAACATATATCCTTATTTTTGTTGCCTTATTTCATATAGATGCAGGTTCGCTTTCTTTACCATTTTTATGATCAGCCACTTCACAAACTTAAACATCTGTTTGATAAAATCGATCGCTTCCCTAATCTCTCTTGAAAGATGTTATGGAATCAAAGCCATTCCTGTACTGATGAGGGCCAGAACCCAAACCCATGGTGTATTGGTTGAAATTTTGTCTCAATTTGCTAAAAATGGTGTTTTAGCTCATTTTTTAACATCAATAGTAAAGTTCTTTACTAGTGTGATGCACAGTTCTATCGGTTCTAATGCACAATTAAAGGGAGAAGAGCCTCTTTTGTAATATTTCTATATCTGAGTATGTAAGGTCATACAACCTTACTAATTTCTCTCAGTAAAAATAGCAAGTACACGAGTAGAGAAATCGCTTCCACCATTCCAGAAGCACTGCCACTAATTACGACGCCCTGGTGTTGTAATTAAAGACACAAAAAATAAGGCGATTTAGCAGCTTCAGTCGGCTTCCATTTCTCGGCGCGGTCTGAATTCTAATTATATTTAATTGGCTCCATTCTCTCACTTGTACAGGAGGAAAAATTACAATATAAATTTACTTGATTAAGTTACTTCATTCTTGGTTTTGTTTGGAACGCTTTCTAGCTCCTTTTTTTTTTTTCTTAACAATTTGATTATATATGTAAGGTATTAAAACTTGAAGCATAACAACATGCTGAATAGATATTTATTTTTTTGTACTTCTAGATTACGTATTTATTTAACAAATAGTATAGTCACAGGTTGAATATATCTTTTGAATACGATAATTAAACATTTGTTCTGTTCCTTTTATATTTTTGTTTTGTCTAGGATGTTAAGAAATACGTTATTCAAAAAAGTTATCACTTATAATTGTAAATTAAATTATATTATTTTGTTTCAATTTAAAATAAATTTTATCTTGAAGTTTCTCATTTGTTGTTTCAAAGAAATGCCTGATCTGAAAGAAACATTTATTCGAATGTTTTATTTTATAATTGAATCAAAAACAAACATGTAAACCGTTTCTATCCAGTCTTTGCTCAAATGATTTTAAACAGGTTTAAATAGGGATGTTATAATTTATTAAGTTTATAATAAACACATGGATATTTTGTAAAACGACACTTGAAAATTATCCCGCATGTGTTTCTTTTCAACGAAAAATCAAAATTTATTTTAAGGAGAAATAACGATTATTTCTAACCTTAGGGATGAGGTATGAAAGGATGAATTGTGAAGAGTAATGATAAATGGAAAAATAAAGGTTTCCAGGGATAGGAATCGAACATGGATATTTTAAAAGGATATTCCACTAGCCAAATGTATATAGTTGTTGTGTGTGCAATTTATAACTTATAAAAATTATTATTTCTGATAAGAGGGATGAGGCCACCTCCATTTTGGTTTGATGGTCTGTCCTGTCTTATTATATTATATCCATGTGCTGTAAATTCACTATTGCATCTTAGTTAAGTCTCTTTAAAATAGATGATCTTAACTTGGTTGTCTTCAGCCAATGGTAAGATTACGAAAAAAAAAAATATTTTTTCAAATCTGAAAAGCACAGAAAATCAACATTTTGTGCTATATTTTGATTTATATTCGATTAGGTATCTTTAAATATTATCCAATATTATTTTCATGAAATATTTATTTTTAACGTATGAATTATAATATTATAATATTACGGGAAGAATATGTACATATGTGTGTAAAGACTGTAAACCCATTTTAGTGTCATATAAGGTTTATCAGGTGAATCCGTTCTATACAAAACTGGTATCCCTCATTAATTTGTCTCCTGCATGACCATTTCTCCATTTTTAGACGTTCAACCTGTCCATTCAAAGAGAATATTCAAGGGAAAATAATGCGATAGTTTAAATTTTGTCATCCGTATTCATTAGGGAACTAACTATTAGTAGTTAATCCGCTTTTACGAGTCGATTCCAAGTTCAAATATCAATTAAGTAATTACCCTCATATATGAAGATGGAGTTGGAAGCCTAATCTTGTATATATATGCTATAAAAAATATATTTCATTTTAAAATTATAAATCCTAGAACAAATCACTCTTTTATATCTACACCATATGTCGCAACTTTCCCTATATAAAACTCATTGTTGTTGTTTCCCGTTGTCCGACTCAAACCTTTTGTAATTATGTATATATGTCTTTTGTTTTTATTATTCTACTCGCCTTAAGTCAGGCAGTACTTTTATCAAATTATCTTTTTATATATTCCTTAAGCTCAATTAAAGCTAATTCTTATCAAAACTATTTTCTATTATTATTGCCACGACTGCAATATCAAAAAACATTCATGTGTCAAGCAAATGATCAATATTTCTATGAATAATATTCAAAAATCAGCAGAAATTATTTTTAGAATATATATACGTGAAACAAATAACTTCAAAGAGGTAGAAAGTAGACAGAAGGAGATTATTGTAAAATAAAATTATAGTGAACATTCTGCTCGTATATCAAAATATTTCCAATTTTGCACCAAATTTTCAAAGTAAATATTCAACATTACAGATACCAGAAAATTTTAGTTACATGATTAGGTTTTATTGTTGGGCAAAAATTATAGATTCGTAGTAGAGAAAGATCCTTTATTACATAAAGGTATAAACCAATAAGAAAGGACAAGAGATCAAATTATATGTACATCAACAGTTCACGCCGGTCTGCCCTATCCAATAACCGCTAGCCAACTAACAGAGCTGGGCTATATAGACAGAGATGTCAATTAGCATAGACAATACTAAAGTGCTATGCAAATCACAAGCGTTTTTATATCGTAGAATATGTATGCTTTTTGATTTGAATATATATTAGAAAGAAAATAGAGAGAAATATCGCGACCTCAGAAATATACATATTTCAGGTAGAAAGCGTTAAATATAAATTATAATATACGGGTTTTTCAGTATAATAATAAAAGAACAGCTCAAAGGTTCCTCTGTTTTAAGCCGAAGTTGAAAGAGTACGAAAAAAGGTATTTAAGATAGTTTAAGGAGCTGTATAGGCGCATCTTAATAGAGAATAAATAATTTCAAGCAGGTATTGATTCTAAATTAAAGTCACCTTAACATGCTCATAAAAATCTTTAAGCCGTTACTAATTAGTCCTCACGCTGTGATGATGATAAGTAACTTGTTTGGTGCCAAAAGAAAAGCTTTTAATAAGTAAGACAATAAATAACATTTAGCAACTCCATCCCCACCAGAAGATAATGGCAATATTGCTAAGGAAGTGCATTCGAAGTTATAGAACCTGAAATTGATTAAGTTACTAAAACGGACCATTTAAAAAATGAGCTTTTCTAAAAACTGAACCCATTTCCTTCTATTCTCACGGGTCCATCGCGATGTTTTATGTCTTTATTTTACAGTTGCTTTATTTTTATTAATTTTATGCCTTTTTAAACTCTGTGAATGCTCTTTTATAAAATGAGACAAATATTTTGCACTCTGTGAAGTTTAATTCATAGATTAGTTGGAGGAATTTAACTTAATTTCTTTCATTGTGTCACATTTAATAACATTGTTAACGGTGACGGATTAAATTCTTTGAATTATTTAATCCCATTTACTAGAATAATTTAATTGTGTTTAGACGTGATGTATGTTAGTCTGAACATAGGTTTATTTATATCAAATTGTGTTGATTTTAGTATTAATATGATTGTTAATATATTATTTTTATATTTTGAGCAGGCATTATATTTGTAACGTATAAATATTTAACAGCAATTTGATAAACTTGATGAGTAAAATTAGAAATGATTGTTCGTCGTTATCGCTCTCCTTCAAATAATGTTGAACCTTTTTGCCGATGTTTAATTTTGGGATATCCTTTATGAAAATAATTCAATGCATATTGATTCAAAAATATAATTTGAGGTATATATAGGGTATTTCCAATAATACAACGACAACAACAACAAAAAACCTTTATTAAGACACTATTGTCTTACAAGGGGATTCCCCATAACGGTTAAATATGTACATGAGTGAGGAGGAAAAGCAATTTAGAGGGGGGGGGGAGCAGTCAGCCATTGTCTGTGGAGTTGAGCACTTCTTCTCTCATTTTATCAATTGCCTTGAAAAATTTAAAATATTTATAAACAAATGTTTTATCCAGCAGGAGAGAAGTAAAGATTTTATATACATGTTGTTCATTGTAGTGAGTTAGCTCCGAAATTTCGCGAATTTCCATTCTCTTTTCATGTAGGAATGGGCATTGGAATAGATAGTGGACCAAATTGTCTTGGATGCCAACATTGCAGAAGTAGCAATTTAAAGGGTCGCTGTTCCAAAATCCCGTGATATCCTCGCGGAAAAGTAACCATAGAATCCTTTGACGGGCTATAAATCGTTTAATTTTCAAAGGGAGATTTGATAGTAAGTAGTCCTCCGTCATAAAGGAGCTACTTAGAAATTGGTAGTGAATAAAATGAGTTGAGTTTTGTATCTTAGCTCGGTCAAATTGGAGTATCTGGTCCACTGTGGTTTGAATAATTCTAGGCATTTCTCCTCGCACAACCATATAATCTTCACAGTTCTTAAGAAAAGAAAAACCCCTAGAGTCAATGATGCTATTCAAGTTATGAATAAAATTGTTTCCCGCTTTTCCCACAATTGAAACTTTCCAGAGCTGGGACAAGCAAACATAGGGTAATCTTGTCCTGTCCATTTTTAAGATCCGTATCCAGAACTTTAGAATCAATTTCGTAATGTTTAATTCAAGGGACATCCTTCCGGTTTCTGTTCGTAAGATGTAGCCCGGAGTATATCTGGGAAGGTCAAGAAATCGCCGTAGGAAAATATCCTGGATCTGGTTTACAACTCCTATCTGATTTGTCGCCCACAGGGGGGCCGAGTATAACAACGTGGATAAAACTATGGAGTCAAGTAGTTTCATCACTTATTTCCAATAATATCCCGGAAAGTGTCAATATTTTTATATAAAATACGAATAATAAAAATTTTGGAACATTAATTCCAAAAATATAAACTTGAGTAGCACGTCAGTATGTAGCATCACGAGTTTCCATGCACAGCCGTTGAATAAAAATAATATCAAAATATCACTTGAAGTAGCATCTTCGAATTTTAGTGGATTCAAAATCTGGATAACTATTTGTATAAAATTTTGTTTCAAAATCGATGAGTCTATTCGAAACTTTAAATGTATTAAACATAGACTTCGGCGATGATCATTTAAAAAAACCAGAATCGTATTCACGATTCGCGCGCGTGAGAGACAATGATATTTATTATTTGAAAAGAGAATCCACACTACATGTTCTACTGTACGGCAATGGAAGAAGAGAGAGAGAAAGAGAAATTCTTCGTCAAGAGACCGGCTATAATAGCAATTCGCCTTACGTTTTAATGGCAAAAGTCGTAAAATACAGACCCTTTGCATTCGCTTTTTATAAATACTGGAAATCAGCTCAATCAAAATATTTAGCACAGACACCGGATCCAACTCGATAATTGGTCGAGGCCAATACCCAATACTTGTATATAACTACGATGCTAATCTGTTATTTATTTATTTTGTCCTACAGAGAGAATCCTGTATGGCACGTGTGCCCAATAAAGGCTATTGTTGTATTTAAAAAGAGAATCAGTAAACTATGTTGCGCACGTTGGATGGCCAACTTCACAAGATTCCTGAAAACACACATACAGAATAATCCAATAAAGAAAATACACAAATTGGGCTAAGTTACCTCGCAATAGAAATCGGAATATCTAAATATTTAGTAGGAATGTTAATCAAAGAAATTCTGTAGTTGAAAAAGACACCTGCCAAATATTAGAGTTCGAACAGTTGATGCCTCAAGAAAAATGCTTTAAATGGTTGAACCCTAATTGAAAAAAAAAACATAATAACTGGAGACGAAACTTGTGTTTGCGGGTATGACTCCGAAACACCAAACGCCAATACATAGAATGGAAGGGAAAAGAGGAGCCAAGAACAAAGAAATCTCGCCTTTACAAGTTGAAATCTAATGTTTTACCAAGTGTCATTTTTCGGCATAGAAGGGATTGTACACTAGGAATACCTTGAGGATGGGCAAATGATAAATAAGGAAGTTTATTTAAACATTCTGAGACGCCTACGCAAATCGATTTTCTTTAAAAGAAAGGAAATATGGGATTACAATTATTTTTAGCTCAGTACGGCTTCCCAACCTTCTTATTCTCCAGATTCAGCTCCTAATGACTTTTTTCTATTCCCATAAATTGAAATGTCTTTGAAAGAGAGGGATTTTGACACTAGAAAAATATCATTGCGGTTCGGTTTAGGTATTGTAGAGCATTCCGAAAGACGACTTTTAAAACGTTTTGGAGCATGGGAAAAACGATGGAAGCTGTGTATAGATGCAGGAGGGTAGTATTTTTAAAGATACAAATAAATATTCTCTTAGTCTCACCGTTCTATCTTTTTTTTTCCTTTTTCGGGAAATTATTGTACAGACCTTGTATATAAATTAATAAATATATGGACCTTTTTTCGGGGAAAATTTGATATATAAAAATAAAGGTCGAATTTTCTGTCAAAAAATACACTAAAACTGAGCGCCATCTCTTGATCGTCTCCGCAAACTAGCGGACTCAGGTCGGTGAAAATTCCACGAAAAACCACGTCACCATCGCCAGGTCCGCCTCAGCCTGATGGAGGCCATTAGCCCGAAATCATTGTCTCTAGGTGGACGCTTCTCAGTTTGCCAAAGATGGTGTCGTGGCTTTGTCACCGTCCTGAGGCCACTAGTTTGCGAGACGGTAAATAGATAGCACTTATATTTAGCGTATATTTTGACGGAGAAAACCTTGATGTGTATATTCATGTATATACGTCGCTTAGATCTATAGCTTATCTCTGGCAGCGTCTATTATATTATGGCTGGTGGGGTTGCTTAGCTTATAAGTGACGCTGCCAGGTATAAGCAATAGAAATATCTTAGCGACGTTGCCACAGTTAGCAGTAGACTTACGAGCTCAAAAGTAAATATATATTCAACACTTCCTGAGATCGAATGCTGATCTAAGCGACGCCAATAAATACTCTACACAAATATAAGACTATCTAACAGATACCAACCATGAATATACGAAAATATGTCAGAGATCTCATCCGTTGATCTAATCTGCCTTTTCAGAGAAAACTAATAGTATAAAGCTATTTATCTATCAGAAAAAGGCTACGCTACCAGAGACCAGTTTAAGGTCAATGATACAAGAAAAGTACCGAGGCTAGGACGCGGCGACGCTGCCAAACACCAGCCGTAGATCGAAGCGACTAAGTCTCGGCGACGCTACCAGAGACCAGCCATAGATCGAGGTGACTAGGTTCCCGCGAAGCTGCCAAACACCAGCCGTAGATCGAGGCGACTAGGTCTCGGCGACGCTACCAGAGACCAGCCGTAGATCGAGGCGACTAGGTCTCGGCGACGCTACCAGAGACCAGCCGTAGATCGAGGCGACTAGGTCTCGGCGACGCTACCAGAGACCAGCCGTAGATCGAGGCGACTAGGTCTCGGTGACGCTACTAGAGACCAGCCGTAGATCGAGGCGACTAGGTCTCGGCGACTCTACCAGAGACCAGCCATAGATCGAGGTGACTAGGTTCCCGCGAAGCTGTCAGACACCAGCCATAGATCGAGGCGACTAGGTCTCGGCGACGCTACCAGAGACCAGCCGTAGATCGAGGCGACTAGGTCTCGGCGACGCTACCAAACACCTGCCGTAGATCGAGGCGACTAGGTCTCGGCGACGCTGCCAGACATCAGCCGTAGATCGAGGCGACTAAGTCTCGGCGACGCTACTAGACCCCCAGCCGTAGATCGAAGCGACTAAGTCTCGGCGACGCTACCAGAGACCAGCCATAGATCGAGGTGACTAGGTTCCCGCGAAGCTGCCAGACACCAGCCGTAGATCGAGGCGACTAGTTCTCGGCGACGCTACCAGAGACCAGCCGTAGATCGAGGCGACTAGGTCTCGGCGACGCTGCCAGAGTCCAGCCGTAGATCGAGGTGACTAGGTCTCGGCGACGCTACCAGAGACCAGCCGTAGATCGAGGCGACTAGGTCTCGGCGACGCTACCAGAGACCAGCCGTAGATCGAGGCGACTAGGTCTCGGCGACGCTACCAGACTCCAGCCGTAGATCGAGGTGACTAGGTCTCGGCGACGCTACCAGACACCAGCCGTAGATCGAGGCGACTAGGTCTCGGCGACGCTACCAGAGACCAGCCGTAGATCGAGGTGACTAGGTCTCGGCGACGCTACCAGAGACCAGCCGTAGATCGAGGCGACTAGGTCTCGGCGACGCTACCAGAGACCAGCCGTAGATCGAGGTGACTAGGTCTCGGCGACGCTACCAGAGACCAGCCGTAGATCGAGGTGACTAGGTCTCGGCGACGCTACCAGAGTCCAGCCGTAGATCGAGGTGACTAGGTCTCGGCGACGCTACCAGACTCCAGCCGTAGATCGAGGTGACTAGGTCTCGGCGACGCTACCAGACACCAGCCGTAGATCGAGGCGACTAGGTCTCGGCGACGCTACCAGAGACCAGCCGTAGATCGAGGTGACTAGGTCTCGGCGACGCTACCAGACTCCAGCCGTAGATCGAGGTGACTAGGTCTCGGCGACGCTACCAGACACCAGCCGTAGATCGAGGCGACTAGGTCTCGGCGACGCTACCAGAGACCAGCCGTAGATCGAGGCGACTAGGTCTCGGCGACGCTACCAGAGACCAGCCGTAGATCGAGGTGACTAGGTCTCGGCGACGCTACCAGAGACCAGCCGTAGATCGAGGTGACTAGGTCTCGGCGACGCTACCAGAGTCCAGCCGTAGATCGAGGAGACTAGGTCTCGGCGACGCTACCAGAGACCAGCCGTAGATCGAGGCGACTAGGTCTCGGCGACGCTACCAGAGTCCAGCCGTAGATCGAGGTGACTAGGTCTCGGCGACGCTACCAGAGACCAGCCGTAGATCGAGGCGACTAGGTCTCGGCGACGCTACCAGAGTCCAGCCGTAGATCGAGGTGACTAGGTCTCGGCGACGCTACCAGAGACCAGCCGTAGATCGAGGCGACTAGGTCTCGGCGACGATACCAGAGTCCAGCCGTAGATCGAGGTGACTAGGTCTCGGCGACGCTACCAGAGTCCAGCCGTAGATCGAGGTGACTAGGTCTCGGCGACGCTACCAGAGACCAGCCGTAGATCGAGGCGACTAGGTCTCGGCGACGCTACCAGAGTCCAGCCGTAGATCGAGGTGACTAGGTCTCGGCGACGCTACCAGAGTCCAGCCGTAGATCGAGGCGACTAGGTCTCGGCGACGCTACCAGAGTCCAGCCGTAGATCGAGGCGACTAGGTCTCGGCGACGCTACCAGAGTCCAGCCGTAGATCGAGGCGACTAGGTCTCGGCGACGCTAACAGAGTCCAGCCGTAGATCGAGGCGACTAGGTCTCGGCGACGCTAACAGAGTCCAGCCGTAGATCGAGGCGACTAGGTCTCGGCGACGCTACCAGAGTCCAGCCGTAGATCGAGGTGACTAGGTCTCGGCGACGCTACCAGAGACCAGCCGTAGATCGAGGCGACTAGGTCTCGGCGACGCTACCAGAGTCCAGCCGTAGATCGAGGTGACTAGGTCTCGGCGACGCTACCAGAGTCCAGCCGTAGATCGAGGCGACTAGGTATCGGCGACGCTACCAGAGTCCAGCCGTAGATCGAGGCGACTAGGTCTCGGCGACGCTACCAGAGTCCAGCCGTAGATCGAGGTGACTAGGTCTCGGCGACGCTACCAGAGACCAGCCGTAGATCGAGGCGACTAGGTCTCGGCGACGCTACCAGAGACCAGCCGAAGATCGAAGCGACTAGGTCTCGGCGACGCTACCAGAGACCAGCCGTAGATCGAGGCGACTAGGTCTCGGCGACGCGACCAGAGACCAGCCGTATATCGAGGTGACTAGGTCTCGGCGAAGCTGCCAGACACCAGCCGTAGATCGAAGCGACTAGGTCTCGGCGACGCTACCAGACACCAGCCGTAGATCGAGGCGACGCTACCAGAGACCAGCCGTAGATCGAGGTGACTAGGTCCCGGCAGGAGATAAACAGCCCACGAGACAGGTAGAACCCTCTAAGCCTCACCGAGATCAATGATGATTGTCGCCGGCTCGAGCCGATAAGGGCCACAGCACTTAGCGAAACTGCAATCTGAACAAGAAGTCTTTGTAGCGCAATCTCCCCGCTCTTAATCCGCACATCGGTCTGATTCTATCGCACCAGCTGTGGGCAATAATTGTCACTTAATGGCGTGGTCTTCAAATTCATTTTACTTGGATTCCGCTTAGGATGTCTTTGGATGTCTTTCCATTTGTTGAATCGGGAGATTCCTCCTTTAAAGAAGGAAACTATTATGAGAGTCTGTAATAAATACATTTTGTCCTTATAATACCCGAATATTAAATTAAAGGGCTCCAAGTATCTTGTCTTAACCTCGGAATTTAATGAACCTGAAGCTGATTTTGCTCAGGAATTTTCAAATATAGATCTAGAAAATCATCAAAAATTTACATGAATGCTTATTGTATATAAAAACACATTCCCTATTTTGATATACTGTACTGAAAGTTCATTCTATGTGATAACACCATTATCTTTCTCTTAACATATTCAAGTATTGTATACTTGTATATTTCAGTGATTTTATCAATATATTTATATCTCGAATATAATGTTAATTGAATTCCAACGATAGAGAGAATATCATAGGAAATTGATTGATATTATGAGCTAGACTTACGTTCTGTAGGGCCGCAAGCAAACACATAGTAATCACGCATATAACAAAGGTTTATTTAGTCAGATAGCACCTGTACATAATGTGGGCAATTATATAAAATACTGAGTTACTATTATTATGAAGATGGTGTTTATAATGAAAATATAAGATGGCCAATATGTAAGAAAGATATAATCATCAAACGCATACGTGCAAATTAAATTAGAAAAATAAAAACGAGAAATGGTCAAAACTAAGAAACATTAAGATTAAAGCAGCAATGCAAAATAATATGTATGCGATTTGAAAGTTCCCAATTTGGTGATTCCAACAAGGTATTAAAAATATCATTTTACCAACATTAGTGGCTTTAGTTAAGTAAAATGTCTACAATTCCTAGAAACACAGAAGGATATTCTTAAACATAAGTTAATACCTACAGGGAGCAGTGAATTATTGAAAGTACAAAATCGTGAGGGAGAGAGTCTCTAGTAAGGTTTTTTTTTATTAGCAGAGCTTTCCCTTCTACTGCAGTAAAAAGAAGTTCTCGTTTTTACCCCTGTAGAAGAGCAGAAATTTTCGAAAGTTCAGCTAAATAAAAAAACTCAAAAGAAACTCTCCGCCTCGTGGTTTTGTGATTTTAATAATAGTCTTGATAATCAATCTATTCTCCCATTCTCTAATTGAAAATCAAAATTCAGTCTATATAAGTGAAACACACCTATACAATCTACAGAGGGTGTTCACACTTATAGGGAAAACAAGTTTTATTATAAAATATTAAAAATTAACACCATATTTGAAATTTTTCAAATGTTCTATTTGAAATCCTTTTTGTTTATTTACAGAACGGCACCTGATTTTCCACGATAGCAGACACATTCTGATCATGGTCGTACTCAAAAGATCACATTCTTCCATTACCACTTTCCAGAGACCTTCAATTGTCCTAGGGTGTCTCTTTCCAAGTGCTCTTTTAAGGCATCCAAAAATGCACAAATCCATCGGGGCTATATCAGGAGATTTTACAGGGGTTCTGTTCTTTGGAATAGTGTTGATTCCTGTTCATTTCCTTAGATCTTCCAAATGAGCTTGCGTTGAAGATGAGGTATGACTTGTGGCGTTATCATGGTGAAACCAGACTTTGTTGCTCTGTTTTCCATAGATATAGTGAATATCATTTAAAAATATAGGTTCTAAAATGTTGTTTTGATAGTACTCCGAGTTTATTTTGTCATTTCTTTCAACCTTTCTTATTTTTAATTTTCCTTCATATGATATACCGCATGCCACCATAAATCCTTTGGGGTAACTTTCGGCACATTCCTTCAACCAAATTGGCCTAGATTTTCTCACCCTTTTTTGATAGTATATAGCTCTTTTTCGGTCGCAATCGGTTAAATATACCCATGCTTCGTCATATGTAACAATAAATTTCCATCTATCAGCAGCCAAGAAATTTTCACAAAAATATATGCTGATAGTGTGTCGCTGACGAATATGGCTCTGATACAATTTGTAAACCGCATGTTTTATTGTAGCTTTTAGGCCTAAATCTTTATTTATTATTTTATTTATTGTTGACACTGATGTTCCTATTAATTTGGCTATATCTCTTTTTGGCATAGGATTTTCTTTTGTAATATATTTTTTCACTTTTTTGACAGTTGCAGGAGTTCTCACAGATATAGGGTGATAATCCTTTGTCCATTTCTCCGTAGGTGCTTTGAATAAAAACTTGATATTTTTGTCGTGAATAATATTATAAATACCTTTTTTAGAAATGTTGATATAATCTTGTTTGCATATTTTAATTATGTCCAAATAGGTAAGATTAGCTCTGGAAAGTCCTAAAATATAACCTCTTATGAAATTATTGTATTTGAAGGGCATTTTTTAAAAAATAACAAAAGAAATGTATAGCGTGTTAGAATTAGCTTAAGCCTTTTCGAATTCCACGTTGTTGATTTTTTAAAATAAAGTAATAGTTCCTTTTTTACACCGGGCGCTCGTTTCCTATAAGTGTGAACGCCCTCTGTATATAGTATGGAAGTTAAATAGACAGAATTAAACTTTTCGATGTTTATTTTTATAAATGAAATGTGTTCTTTCGATTTATTAACACTTCTTTTTTGTTGTATGGGTGAAATTTGAGACAAAATATTTTTGAAATTGTGTTGTTGTGTGGGCAATTATTTTTAATATTATATTATATTTTCAATAAATATAAGTTCTTAAATAGAGATTTTAAATATATATTATAGGGTTTGTCATGGTATTTTCCAGTTATAATAACTATTTTTGTTAAATCGTGTATAGTGAAATTGGAGGCAATTTCCTAGCCCCAAATATTCCGAGATTCTATCATTTAGATGAATGAAGTTCAGTGGACGAGTAGGTAACACCCTCGATTCCCGACAGTCATGAACCGGGATTGAATCCCGCATTAACATTTTGTTTAATATGTGAATAACCTTCACGTATTATTCATTGTTGCAATTATCATAAAATAGATTTCTCATTTTGAGTGGTACCATATAAACTGATTTTGGAACAGGAAGAAAATGAATGAATTTAAAATATTTTATGTTTATTAAATACGATAGGGTGAATAGAAAGTGATACATTCAGAATATTTAATAAAATTATGGAATTTAGTCTCAAATTAAGTCATCTTGCGGAATTTAATATAAATATAAATGATTAAATTGTGTATGAAAATGCATTGCAAATCTTGATTACTCTAGAAAGGAGTACAATTATGGACTACACATATGCTGGAATATAATGTATATCAGAAATAAGTTGCCATCAGCAACTCAAAATTGTACGATTAGGAAATATCTTTTCTTAATTTATCAAACAGTACAATTTCAATCTACAATACACTCATATATGAAAATTCGAAACTATTATAGACGCGTATGATTCTTTAAAAATAAAACAATTTCTACTGTCCTTACTGTAATGGAGAGCTTAATGGGAGGGCGAACTAGCGAAACCGCTGGGAGGTTCACCACTGATGAGCCAGACCCCCTCATTATTTTTTTCATTGCTGTAAGGGCAGTAGAAATTGTTTTATTTTAAAAGAATCATACGCGTCTATAATAGTTTCGTGTTTTAATAACAGATGGCGCGCTAAGGAATCATAGCACTCATATTTATTATATAGAATAGTTAGATATAATTCCTTTTCATTTTTATATAAATCATTTCATCTATATTTATTACCCTGTGCATATAAGCAAGTTCCATAATATTCCACCAATTCATTCTAAATGTAACACTTGCTATTTGAGTAAATATACAGAAATAAGGATATTTATAATCCACAAAATACATCAAATGACTATAAGTAAATAATATTATATGAGAGATATTATTACAGGGAAAGGTATTACCTAGTTAGGTTTAAGTCTCTTTCAAGATCAATCAATTTCATTTCTTCCATTTTCTTCCTAGAGCTCGCTCCCCCCCCCAAAAAAAACCCAACTAATTCCTATTTATTAAGTTCTGGCGTTTTTATATGAAATATTTACTTGGTTTAGTTTCGTTTTCTTTCTCCATTTCCTCACACCTTGCCTCGCAATTAACTTTGTTTCTAAAATAAAATAGAATATATTGCGGTGGCTTGAAGAGATTTGCCGTTTAATAAAGTAGTTTACGCTTTATTTTAGTTTTCTTTTTCTATAGGTAATATTATTGTATGTCCATATAATTTGTCTTTTCAATGCTAAAGTAATGATTTTTACATTCGTTAATGAATTTATTAATCTAATTTTCCTCTACTTTGTTCTAAAATTGTGATCATAATTTGGAACATTCATATTTTTCAAAGGATTTTCGAGGATTTCCTTTAAAATATCAATCAACAACAATACAATTATTGATTGTTATTGAATATTCAACTAAGTTAAAAGTTGTAATTCATTTACCGAGTTGAAAAGTATGTTGTTTAATTAGTTATCCACAGATTGTTTTATATATTCCTTCTTCACCATAGGAATATTGACAATTTTATTTAGTGAATTAGTTATTGATTGCATACTCATTCGTTGAGAGAGTATTTTTAACCTTTATTGAACGAAACATTCCATAGGTAAATTGGACATTGTTTAGAGAATCATTCACTTGAGTGTTTTAGATAATCGCTTGTCGCCATTAGTAAATTGGACATTGTTTGAGAATCATTTACTGATTGTCTTAGATAATCGCTCATCGCCATAAGTAAATTGGACATTGTTTGAGAATCATTTACTGATTGTCTTAGATAATCGCTCATCGCCATAGGTAAATTGGACATTGTTTGAGAATCATTTACTGATTGTCTTAGATAATCGCTCATCGCCATAGGTAAATTGGACATTGTTTGAGAATCATTTACTGATTGTCTTAGATAATCGCCCATTGCCATTGGTAAATTGGACATTGTTTGAGAATCGTTTACTGATTGTCTTAGATAATCGCCCATTGCCATAAGTAAATTGGACATTGTTTGAGAATCATTTACTGATTGTCTTAGATAATCGCTCATCGCCATAGGTAAATTGGACATTGTTTGAGAATCATTTACTGATTGTCTTAGATAATCGCTCATCGCCATAGGTAAATTGGACATTGTTTGAGAATCATTTACTGATTGTCTTAGATAATCGCTCATCGCCATAGGTAAATTGGACATTGTTTGAGAATCATTTACTGATTGTCTTAGATAATCGCCCATTGCCATTGGTAAATTGGACATTGTTTGAGAATCATTTACTGATTGTCTTAGATAATCGCCCATTGCCATAAGTAAATTGGACATTGTTTGAGAATCATTTACTGATTGTCTTAGATAATCGCTCATTGTTATAGTAATATTGGACATTTTTTTGCGAATTATTCGCTGTGATTGGAAATGATTTAACTAATCATTACCTGAAATTTGAAAGCATTTTCTCAAAGCTACCTTTTCAAAAACATATATAATTAGAAGCTATTTCCACAGCCCTCTTATTTCCTGCAAGGAATAATATTTAATATGTCCATAGTTCTTTCAAACTCCAAATTTACTTTATTCAATAGCAAATATACAAGATATATAAGATTTTAATTCTAATACAATAGTAGAGCAACTTGAGATAAAAGCCTGGCGAAACCGCAGGGAGGGTTCAACACTAAAAGCAATGCCAACCCTCTTTCAAATATTAAGCTTTGCAGTACAAGAACTGTGAAAACAACCTTTAATTATATATACATATATACTTTATTAAAATTTCCATAGATAGATGGCGCTAATTTTTGATGATGATATTTAAATCACTTGATGATCTCAGCCAACATTTGAAATATAAAGGTAAATTAATCATTGGTGTTAGCGAGTCGTTCTCTGATTTACTTGGGTAGTCGGTAGAACCATTTTGTCTGCTTTGTTCAAGAGAATTATCTAGTTACCCCTTGCTATTTAAAAAAAAAGGTTTGTTGTCATGTTTTGATAGAGAATATTATCTGGTATGAAGACATTTTTAATAAATTCTAGTTGATAGAGAAATTTATAGATTTTTTGCTGAATTATCACGTTACAAAATATTGTAAATTTATTAAATACTATCTCTTTATCCTAAATATATCTATAAGCAAATTTAGAACATTAAAGAAATACAATATTGAATTTAATCAATCAACATTGAGATATTTGGAATGATATAAATTCAATAAAAAATGTATCAAAAGATGTTTTCGTTGTGCATAATTTGATTTACAAAAGCTCTAGTCTTCCTTTTTGGATAATGGGTCTTGACGTCTGAGGATTGGGTGCATATCTCGGTAGTGCATTATAGCAAATTAAAACCTTCCTTGCACAGAGCAGCGTTTTAGAGATGTAAATTGAATTAGCACTCAAAGGAACTAAATCTGACGTCTATTCCTCTTTTATCAATTTAATAATCACAGAAATCAAACATAAAATGGTATTAAAAAGCATTTGATGAAGCGTAAATAATGTAGAGAATTTCATTTTGAAATAAAATCGTGATATGAATTAAATTATTTGTAAGTTATTTGAATTTTGATTATTTATTGAACTTAAAACTATATATGCTTTCTCATTTTTATTTTTGAACTCTTAGATGATTACAATAAATATTTTAGACGAAAATGAAGATTATTTCAACTTTATAAAAATAGTTTTAATATTAATAAATAAGAATCGTTTTAAACGCCAAATGCTTTATTTTTATTTCTTCTGACGAGAACAAAATAATTTTGTCGAAACGTTGAGAAAATAAAAATTTATCTGGCCGAAGTATCTATTATTTTATAAATATCTACACCATCCAGACGAACCCTCTTTCATCTTGAAGATAAATAAGAATCGATAATTAAAATAAAAGATACTCTGCTCTCAGAAAAAAAAGGCAAAAATATGCGTTATTTATTATTATATCTCCAATCAAATATTAGGGAAGGTAAAGCCCAAAATAGATTGGGTAAATCAGAACCACCAAGTAGATATTAAGATTTCGGGCTATGGCATTTGTCATTCCAGAGCTTTGACTCCATGAAATCCACCGAAGGATACATGAAATATTCTAATTATTCCAAAGAGGTGTTTACCTGGTATTTCGCTGAGCCAAATGAGTAAATAACTAAAATATAGTTTGAAAGTTCTAAAAGTTTCGAAGTGGTTCTTGTGGCTTTGTGATTGACCCGAATCTACTAAATTGCATATACGTTTAACAGAAGATCATAGTTTTGGCATCTATTATGATAGGTTATATGTATTTTTATCACACGTTAAACGTTTTTCTATCTTAAATCAAAGTAAGTTGTTTATTTAGTTTTAAATTCAGTACTTTAACGTTAATGATATCATTAAGAATAACTAATCAAATTCACAACATAGAAAAATAATTCAAGGTACAATAGTTGAAGCTGTATGGAAGATGATTTGCGCTGGAAAGTTTCACCATTGATAATCCAAGCCTTTCATATCTCTTTTGTTATTATGTTTAGTAATTGTATGTTATATTCTGATCGAATTACAATATCGTTCTGATAGGTTATACTTCATATTTTAACCTTCAACAAGCACTTGGTTAAATAAATATTTGGTGGATCTTTGAATTATAGGAATATCAAAGTTTAGCTCGATTTTAGCATATCCTTATATTTGGGTTTCCATGATTTAATTAGTGAATATACAATGTAATTCTAATTAGATTCCCGGAATGTGTCAAACTTAATTTATATTTATAAACCTATAATTAATACAAAGCAAAAATGTAATTATACTGTCTTAAAAGCTTATGTTCATAATTTTCTCAAATACCATTTCTAAGATTCCACCCTTCAGTGTAGCATATAAAAGCAGAATGATTCAATACAGTATTAGAGCTCTTAAGAAGCGGTCTGGTATATTAAATTGGTAACACCGCTGGGAGGGCTCACCACAGATTAGCCAATCCCTTCCAATTTTTTTTTCATCGCAATAAGGGCAGTAGAAGTTTGATTAATTTGTGAAAAGAAACATTCGCGTCTTAATGCCTTCATTCGTTAAACATAAAATTATATAAAAGATTAAAAGGAAAGTTGATTTAGTAATATTCGAAATAATCCACTTTCTCCTTTACATAGACCTATACCATCCTATTTACCATTTGATTAATTATCATAATTCACAGATATTACACGAACACACAGCTTATATTATGTCAAAGAAACCGCCAGGCTTTGTAAGAATGTATTTGATTGGCGATGAGAGCATCAGTACCTGGGCATTGGAATTGGAAATTGAACTAAACTTAATTTTGAAGAACAATCTGAATAATTGAATTGAATGAATTTTACACTTTGAAAGAATAATTTCTCAACTGATATTTGGTACCTCTCTTCCTCAGGTTCGATTGATTTAGGTATTCTTTGAGTATATTTCGTTTGATAGATTGCTGCAGATGATTGCGTCGTTGCCTCTTAGTTATATGTCTTTGAAGATCCGCTATTTCTTGCATTTGTTTCACTAAGCATTTAGAAAGAACGAGAATTGTAATAATATATTAACTTAGGATTTAATTTTATTCTATATTCTTGGCCTTTATTTGTTTCTTCAAGAAAAGCCTAATACGATTCAGAGCATTGGCCCTTGTCATAGTATGAATTTGCAATAATGGATAGAGGATATAAATGGTAGCGTTGCTGGGACCTGACAAACATGATAAATTTGCGTGGTAAATGTCAAAATACTAGACGTTCCATCTATTATGACGATTTTTCACTCATCACTATGTAAATATGTTCTAATGGTTCTCTCCATTTATGTCATTATTTAGTGTACCGATGGAACCATGTTCACTGGTCACTGTGTGTTATGTATTGAATAAGTAAACAGAGCATGATTCTTAGTCCCCCTTATATATATTTCATAAATTATAGTTTATAAAGAAAGTACATTACACATATACACATGTAGAGAGGGAAATGTATAATCTCTCTCATTTACATCCGCAATGAATTGAAAGGTAAAACTGAAAATATATTTTGTTATTATTATTGTAATTTGTGATTGTGCAATTGTGATGTGCTCCGTATTTAAATATAAACAATTGTTCAACAATTCGTGGGTCTCGATTTTAGCTGATTTTTTCCACTTAAAACCCAGACTAATAAAGACTAAAATGTGTTACATTATATAATTATAAAAATGGTTTATCTAATCCTTTTTAGCTAAAAATAGCTTTAGATTGATATAATTTTATAATACCCTTAATAATTGTTCACTAATAAGAAATTTGATCTAAATTCATATTTTTGGAAGAATAAAATATCGGTACAAATATAAATATTTTAATATCAGTCCAAGTTTTATATTCGATTGAATATATTTTTATATTTGGAAGTGTAGTTTCTCTCTGTCTCTTTGTAAATATTATCCAAAATTTCTAGAATATTTCCGAGTCTTGTATTTGGTTTTATATCTCTCGATAGTGGACGGCATGCCTGAATACATCTTGTGATATATTTGAAGTTGAGCCTTAGAAAGCTGAAATATAAAATAAAGATAAACTGTACTACTATCGCTATGAAGGCGTTACAACGCTATTTTAGGTCTACTATTGTAATGAGAAGAAATTAATGACTCGTTTTATTAGGCCTTGATGATTACAAAGGTTGCCTAGAAAATAGTTATTTTTCTTAGAATTATTTTGCACACATACTTTAAAATATATAATATATCAATGTTTTTTCATATATTATTTTAAAAAATGTTGTTTATTATATTTTTATATCGTTTTTGAATATCTATTTATTGTTTATTTGTAAATAATAAATATTCATGTCCATATATATCGCCTGAATCTGTCACCAAAATTGCTTATAGTTTGAAAAAAAAGATAAAGATATATAAAGATTTGTAGAAATCTATAGAGAATCTTTGTCCAACAGGTCGTGATTGGAAAAAATTGGAAATATGAATTTCATTTGTGTATTTTTAATTTTTAGATGTTTTTTCCATCGTCGATCTGAAATTTGGCACCCATGGAGTTCTATTCTCTTCAACCGCCTAACCTTTCTTTTTAAAAAATAATATCTCTTGAAGATAAAGGTTGCCTGGCCGGCATTCATATTTTTTAAAATTATAGAAACTTCGGCCAGAAAGAATTTTATTTTCTCGACCTTTCTACAGAATTTTTTCCTCGTCAGGAGAAATATTTTTAAAAATACGTTTTTCAAGGCGGTATAAATGAATTCTTCTATTTACGAGTATAACGTCTTTCCAAATGCTTTATGTTTATTTTTATTTATATCTCTCTCCTGAATCGGAAACAATATTTTTGTCGAAACGTCGAGAAAATTAAACTATTTCTTGCCGAAATGACTCTTTTTTCAAGAAATACAAATGTATCTTATTCTACTCTCTGATCCTTGAGGTAGGTTTTCTAACTTCATGTTAGTCTTGCTCTTTCTATGCATCATTTTATGTTTCCTTCAAGTACAGGACTAAATCATTCCTCGAAAGGCCTTACCGCAAAATACCCGTCTATTCCCAATACTCTCTCTGCTTCAGTTCTAAACAGATAATATTAAATTTTGCTCACTTTCAAACCTCTTGATTAAGATTAGCTAACTTTATCTTCAGCAGTAATCTGAAACATGAAATGTTAAAGACATTAGCTATTATAAAAATAAAAATACAATGCGAAATGCGAAAGGTTGTATTTTTATTTTTATAATTTGTAGCGCAATTTTTTCTTTTTCTCCAACATTAGCTATTCTTTGAATTTCTATATTCCAAACGCTCGAATTCCGCATTCATATAATAAATACAGGAAAAATAATTGAACAGATAGCTGTGTGTCATATATCATATTTACCTCAAAATCAAGTAGTCAAATAAGTTTTTTTGTTAAATGTCAGCGCTTAATGATAATTAATATGAAATATGCTATTTAAGAGTGAAATATCTAATAACATATAAGCGCATTCTATATGGAGACCTATAATTGGGATTTTATACATATAAATATAAAAAGTTCAAGATATACAAACAAAATAAAAAATTATATGACTGATAATTTAGCATTAATTCTGTATAAATACTAAGAACGGTTTGTGTAATATTATATCTCAAAAGAATTTCATATAAATAATGACCCCGCATTAGAGACTTCATAAAAATGGACATTTTAGGTAGCTACTGGAAGTGATATTTCATTTTATATTTTTATGCGCAATATATTTATTTATGAAGTTAGACTCTTAAAGAGTACTGAATGGATGTCTGTTCATGGGTGGGTTTACAGTTCTCTTTCCATATTTACCGATAAGCTTCCTATATTGCACACAATTGTTTTCGATGATTTAAAAACGTAGTTAATATATATATTCCAATTCAATTACCATCTATCGGCACATATCTATTTGGTGAAACACTGAGAGAGCTCACTAAGGATAAAACAATACCTCTCATTTAATAACTTTAATCATTGCATTTAAGTATAGAAAAATAATTATTTGATAATATTCATCATGAGAAACACATTTACAGAAACAAGATATATAAATTTTGAAGACACAACTCGTTTCAGATTAACTAAGTGTATTTAGTTCCTATTTTTCCCAACGAAGGTAGTAGCTGCTTTCTCCCTCCAAGCACAGGTTTATCGAAATGTAGCTTCTCTAACAATGGAGGATCGCTCTACAAAAGGCTCCTAGGCAATGCTGCGTTCATACTGGCGGATAGCTGGTTGAGTAAACTCCCTGGTAATTGGGTTTGTTTGCGGACGAGTTTGTTAACTCAAAGTTGTTTTAGTGAAGTGCTCCTTCGCTTTAATAGAGAAGCAGCGTTTAGAACCCTGCCATGCAAACACGGCATAGAAAGGAATAATTACTTTTCCATCGTAGAGGTGGGAAAACACCAGATTATATAATTGGAATTTTGATATCAGAGGAATAGAACACATATATTGAATACACTGGTATGTCTTGGAATTGTACACAATATTAAATAGAGTGGTACACAATCAGTGCTATATACAATGTTGTGCAAATATAGTTGCTCGTAGATTTCAGAAATTGTGTTTAAACATGGAATGAATTATACTGTGTAAAGAACAACGGTGTGCAAACACTGTACAAATTTGTATGAGTTATACATTCGTATTCACAGTATCATAGTGTTTTCTACAATGTCGTAAATACAAACATAGTTGCATATGCGCATCCACTCTATCATATTCACAGTGTTTCATATAACAAAATGTTGCGCATATAATTTTATAACATGAAGTATAAGGCCGCAGTCAACGTTCGGAAGAGAATATTGGTTCATTTGGATGAGGAAAGCGAAGAATAGAACGGGACTGATTCCACACTCGTCCTATCAGTGATACGCTAACCTTGACATGCACGGTGGAATCTGTTGTCACTGGACATGTGTCGGACCTGGAGGCTGTTGGTGGGTTCTGTGCTGCCTGGAGTATAGAGACTCTATTTGTGCTCTATTTCGTGTGTGTTAAAACATAAAATTCAGGAATAATTGTTTTCATGTAATCAATGTACACATGTGTAACGCTGCTTGATATCATATGGAAGAAATTATAAATTTGGAAAAATCTGAGATGTTTTAGCTGGCCATCCAGAGAGAATATTTTGAGACAAAATTTATTGTTATAGTGTGGGAGAATGATATCTCTGTGTAGAACATTTTTTCTTTTAAAAATGAAGAATTTTGTAATTTCCAGAATGTCTTTGTGTTATTAAACTGATTTTTCTGAGAGAGATTTCTGTCACAGTCTACAAAGCTGTCTCTTTCTCTCTCATTGTATATATTACAATACTAAAAGTAGGTGTAGATTGCACTGCAAATTTTGAAAATATAAATAAAGAGTAGCTTTCAAGCATACCCTTTCTTAGCTAAACATTTGACTGTAATAAGGCAATTTATTACCATTGCATTATTACGGTCTAATATATAAATGAGTAAGGACATGTCAGAAAACTTCACTTATCCTTTGATCAAATAATAATGTTGCTCCGTAATTTACTTTTTATTGTAGAACTTATCAGAAACCTACAAACATACAACATCAGTACTATCTAATGCATATAGAGTAAATTCGATAAATGGCATATTCTCTTTTTAGTTAAAAAGGCGCGATCAATTAAATTTAAATATTATATTTAAAGATTGCGTACCTGTATCTAAGAGAAAAAGAGATTGAGATTGAAACCACTTTATTTCAATGTACATATAACATTATATAGAAAATTTAAGTTTTAATACAGAATAAATAAATAAATAATAATATATATATTTACATCAGACATGAGCCTTCTCTGAAGGGACGTCTGGACAATGTCAAATGTTCAACGCCGCCCTGAGAAAGAGAAATAAAAACTATATATTCGCGAAGAAAAATAATTAAATAGGCTTCCGAATTACTCTAAATATTTATTTAATTTGTTATAGGAAAGATTTTAAATATAAAATAAAAGTTACTATGTACATGAGCCAAATCGACCCAGCAGTTAGAGCAAGAGGGGAGAACTGAGTTTTTCCTCCTTTTACGTGGCGCCAATGTTTTCCCCGACCGGTCGGTCCAGTCCAGATAAGAGGGAATACCAGGAAACTCTGTGTCCTTCTGACAATATTTTTATATAATTATATTTTATTTTACTTTTAAAAGCATACCAATAATCTTTATAAATTTAATTATTTTTCCCCCACACACATATATGAAAGTTCTGAAAAGTATGTGAAGAAAACTCTAACAATAGATTCATTTATTCGGTTATAAAAAATGAGAATTTTATTGGAAGAAAACGATACCTCCCTCTCTAGTGTTGTTTGGTGAAATCTTTATTTTAAAATACAATTCTATTTCTGAGATATGGGCTCTCAAAATATGAATTAAGGTTAAGTATCAAAACCTCGGCAAATGTGTTTAGTAAAAGAGAATTCGAATATTTAAAAATGATATGCATTTTTCCATTTTTTCTAAAACGATAGGTTGGTGAGCAATATTTCTGTGATCTCAGAGCTTCCTTTCAATGGATATTTTATTGATTGTATCATAGCGTCTTCTCTTAGAATTATCCGTATAAATTCCATTCTCGTCTTTAAAGTTCCTGGTCTTTCTTTCATTCATTCTTCCAGCAATACCTTTCTCCACTCTGAGTATCGAATAAGATGCACAAACATGCCGCTTTTCCTTCTCGATAGAATACCATATCTCTCCATGTTCTTTTTAGGACATTTTCATTGCTTAGTCTGTCAGTCTATGATATTATCATAATTCTCAGCGTGAGAAGTTCATTCAAGGGGAGCGAATTAATTATAGAGATAGAAGTTTTGATGCCAAATATGGGTTAAATTTGAATTCAATATATTTTTGGTTGAATATAATGCCGAATATATAACATTAAATATTAGCATACGATTAAAAAAATGAGGAAAAACGCATTAATAAGAAAATAAATGTATTTTAATTTTATCTAAACTAATATAAAATATATCCATTGTTATAAACCAATATTTATATTAACACAAATAACGCGCCACCTATACATATAAAATAAAAGGATTTTTAAAAGCGCGAATGTTTCTTTTATACATAAAACGAACTTCCACTGTCCTTACTGCGATGAAAAAATATATTGGGAGGGCTTGGCTCATCAGTGGTGAACCCTCCCTGCGGTTTCGCCAATTTAATCCACCAGACCGCCTCTCAGAGCTCCAATACTGTATTGGATCATTCTGCTTTTATATGCTACACTGAAGGATGGAATCTTAGAAATGGTTTTCAAGCAAACTATGGACATAAGCTTATAGGACAGTAGAATCACATTCAAATATTTGCTTCGAGCAATGCTCTTCAGCAAACTATAAAGACAAGGCCATTAGGAATAAATTAACACAAACCAATAACGCGCCCCCTATACATATAAAATAAAAGGATTTTTAAAAGCGCGAATGTTTCTTTTATACATAAAACGAACTTCCACTGTCCTTACTGCGATGAAAAAATATATTGGGAGGGCTTGGCTCATCAGTGGTGAACCCTCCCTGCGGTTTCGCCAATTTAATCCACCAGACCGCCTCTCAGAGCTCCAATACTGTATTTGAATGTGATTCTACTGTCCTATAAGCTTATGTCCATAGTTTGCTTGAAAACCATTTCTAAGATTCCATCCTTCAGTGTAGCATATAAAAGCAGAATGATCCAATACAGTATTGGAGCTCTGAGAGGCGGTCTGGTGGATTAAATTGGCGAAACTGCAGGGAGGGTTCACCACTGATGAGCCAAGCCCTCCCAATATATTTTTTCATCGCAGTAAGGACAGTGGAAGTTCGTTTTATGTATAAAAGAAACATTCGCGCTTTTAAAAATCCTTTCAATATTTATATGTTTAATTCCTCATTAAATTTTGTAACACTAGACTAAGAGTGGCAATAAAATATATTGAATTGTCAACACAAAATCTCTAATTGTTTACAATTGAACTCTTTTATTAAGAGAAACAAAGTTACTTTTTTTTGTTTGTTTTGAAATATATAGTTATTATTTATAGGTTACGAAGTACAGGTATATACAATATATATTTCAAAGAATTCTGAACTAAATATTACGATAAAGATTAAAAAATAACACACGACTTTAAACGCATAAAGAACACGTTATCAAATATTATTTAGTTAAAACATGCGAAAAATAATAAAAATATTACAAATTTGAGAAATATTTGTATACATTTACACATTTCTGATTCTAAATCAGGTGAAAAAATGAAATTAGGATGGATTAAAAGTAAAACGTTTTTTAACCCTTTAAAGCATCTCATTTTAGAAATTTAAATGAAAAAATTACAGCGCTAGATGTAAATGAGATAAAAATATTATTTTTAAAATATCTACTTCACTGCGGATAGGTATACACGTTAAAGTTATAATAAAAATCATGATTTATTTCGTTTAATAGTTTATCTCGGTTTAGTTATAGTCGAATTCCTATGTCACCCGTACAACCATTTTCAAATTTCCTCAATTCAAATAGTTTGATGATGATTGAAACAAAAATTATATGAATGAAGACACCAAAAAATCAACACAATTCTATAACTCATTTTAATTAAATTTGTAGATATATATGTGACAATATCGTTGCGAAATTTCTTGTTGTTCGATTTGAATGGTGAGGATTGGTTGAAACGCAGTCGTTTGAGTGGAAGTTGAAGCATACAGTTAGGAATAATCAGGACACGTGATGGGGTTTGAAAATAAAAGGCAACTCGGTTGGGGGAAAGAAAGCTTGAGAAGAGCGAAGCAGGCTTTGATTGTTAATTATCTGATCACATGGTGGTGATTGTACTTAGCTACGGGATGAGCAGAGGGAGAGAGGTCCAGAGCCGATGTCACCTCCTTGGGATCGAAGGAGCAACTGTAGGTGTTGTTCCTATGAGAGCCAAATCACTACTGACTATTCTTGCTTTTCGATTTAACACCACGAGTCGTCTTCCTTCCCATTGGTCGAAGGCTGGAACGTGCCCGTTTTTCTATTGGTTGACCTATTTAGGGGAGACTTTCTAATTGGACCGGCGGCTTTCTTTGGTGTTAGTTACGCCCGGCCTGGTCAGGAAGTATCGGGTGTGTTCGACTCTATTTACCTCCGCGGTTATCAAATACGACCGGTCCTGTCCGGAAATATTGGGCGTCTCTCTACTAATATAACTTCTGCGGATACTAGATACGTCCGGGCTTGCCAGGAAGTATTGACTGTACAAGTTATTTATACTTGTGCCCGCTTTTAGCCTGCTTCCTATGTCTTGTTGCCACTTTCTTTCCTCCAGTTACCTTATTCTTTATTAAATCTTTGAAAATCATACATTGTACATGCATAGTGGGTCGGGGGGCATACAATTATATACAAATTATGACAGATGCGCCCCCTACATGTGAAGAATTCAAGAAGGGGTTAGCCTGAGAGAATTCTGTAAAGTGAAAAATAATTTTGTGGGAAAATTAGTTGTGGGTATTGAGAGGTTATATACAAGCATTGGTGGTGATATAAGAAGTAATATAGAATGGTGTTGATGATATAGGTTGAGTATAATTAATAGAAATCAAAAAATTTTTTAATTGTAAGAAATCAAAATGAATGCTATGGTACATAGTGGATTAAAAAGAAAAGAAAATGCGCCTAACTAATTTCTACTCGAAATTGGAAAAAAATCGAGGGAGTTCTATTAGGGCTTTTGAGAAATCAAAAATATATAAAAATAAAAATAAAAAGTTGGAAGAAATCGAAGTGAATGCTTGATGCATGGTGAAAAAAAAAAGGAAAAATGCCTAACCATATTCTTGCTCGAAATTGGGAATGGAAATCGAGGGATTTTTATTAGGTCTTTTGAGAAATCAAAAAATAAAAATAAAATAAAAAGTTGGAAGAAATCAAAGTGAATGCTTGGTTGCATGGTGGGAAAAAAAAATGTTTTGTTGTATGGTGGAAAAAAAGAAATAGAAAAAAAAGAATGTTTTTGTAAATCAAAATAAAATATAATATCCAATTTTAAAAGAAAACCAATGAGTTTTCGTTGATTTGAAACTATGATAATATAAACTAATTGGTAAATAAAATGATAATTAATGATTAAAAGTGATAATAAGTTGAATAAATTGATAAATTGATTATATATTTAAATTTTAATTGAGAGAAAATAATGAAAATGATTAATATGAACAATAAGGTGTATTGTTTTGAACCCTTTTGTATCTACATGCCCTGATTTAAATGTTTTAATTGCTCAATTATGCCCTATAAATTTTTTTGTCTTTGTGTGTGTTGTGAAAAATGTTAGAAGTCTGTTGTGTAAGAAATGTGTGAGCGTGTACCTTGTTTGATTTTCGAATGACAGTCGATTTGATTACATTGTAAAAGTCGATGCGCAGGCTTGAATTGGAATCCAAAATCGGTGGCATAGAGAGGTTCCCAGTTGACCTCAATAGGGGCCCTTCTCATTGTAATTAGAGATACGGAAGTGGGGTGTGTCGGGCAAAAGAGAGGGAATGAAATTGGATGACATGTAGAAGTTCTCAGCTTGACCTCAGTTTAGCTGCTGGTCGAGGGATGGTAATTAGAAACCGGACATGGAACGTGGGGGCAGCAAGACTTCCTCTCTATTTGCACGTAATTGGATCCGGAAGTGGGGGAACTACGTTTCCTGTCCGCCTAATTGATTTTGTGTGCTATTTGCATCTTGTTTTTGGAGTGTGACTTCTCCGACATTGGTTGGTCATCTTTCAGTTACTTCTATCTCTTCGGAGTTTATTTAGATTTTCTGCAAAAATGGTTCCTAAAATTATGAGAAGTTTTATAAATGTTTGTCCACAATGAAAAACTGCTTGTTCAAAATTAAAAACTGCCTCTTGTAGTTCGAAAATTTTATGAGCGGGCATGGTATAGATAAACAAATAATTAATGAATAAAATTGGGATACATTTGTATGGTAGAACTAACAAACAAAGGATAAAAATCAGGTGAAAGATAGGGTATTGCCCCATGTTCTTCCATATTTTTGTAAATGGGGACTCTGAAATATTTGTTCGAATCTTATATATTGTTGGTCGTTCAATTTCGCACTGGTTGATATCTTTAGGGAGTGGTGTGATATGATTGAACTGGTTGTCAGGTTTGCAGTTTTTAACATCGGGGAAGAGTGATGCAAATCGCTTTGTTGCAAAAATGGCAGGGTCTAAATGCCTGAAAGGTTCGCTGCTGGTGGGTTTGAACCTTAATGACTCTGTTGGGAATAATTCGGGTGTTAAATGTTTGAAAGGGAACGTGTAATTGGGGTTGTGCTTTATGTGATATGTGCTAACGGCGGGTGGTGATATATAACGGATTTTTTCTGTATACAGCTTAAGTTTGTTGACGTGAATCGTGTCAGTGTCTCTTTGAAGTGGTTGATTTGGTCGATCTATGCGGACCACATTTGGTGAAATAATTTCTAATATTGTGTGAGGTCCTGTGAAATATGGCGCAAGTTTCCCTGTATTTGGGTGGTGATATAATTTTACTAACACTAGATCACCTACTTCAAAATGTGGTTGTTTGTGTCGTTGATCATAAATGTTTTTGTCTTGTAAATGCTTGTTTTGTGTGCGTGTGTGTGCAATTTTTCTAGCTTTGTCGATATCTGGGTAAGGTGTGCTATGGTCAGAGAGTTCGGGGGGTAGGATACCAAACATTAAGTAGATGGGTGGAAAACCTGTGGTAGAGTGTGGGGTTTTGTTATATATAATTGTAACTCTTTTGACCAACTTGGTCCATGCGATCTTAGGATTTTCTAGATGCAATAGCCTAAGTTTTCCCGTGAGGGTGGCGTTCAGGCGTTCACATAGACCGTTGGCATGTGGATTGTTGCTGGTTGTGAGTAATGGGTGAATATTTCTATTAAGTAGGAAACTACGAAATTTTGGCGAAGTGAAAGCAGGGGCTCTATCCGTAAGAAGGCGTTTAGGAGAGCCATCCTGTAATACTCGCTTAAGTACCTGTTGGTAGGTGATGATGCTGGTGGATTTAGATGGAAAAGTCCACGCGTAGCGCGAAAAATGATCGACTACCACATGGAGGTATATTTTGGTGTTGCCATATTTGGCAAATCCTGCTATGGTGTCAAGGGATAATAGGTCAAAGGGTTCTTTGGCTTCCGGAGGCTGACTTAATTCTCCGTAAGTGGGTCCCAATGGCCGTTTTGTTAACTGGCAGGTGGTGCAGGTCTTAACCTTTTGTTTAATATCTTTGGACATACCTTGCCAGTAATATTGCGTGGAGATGAGTCGTGACATTTGTGAAATACCGGGGTGATTGTATTGTGTGTGTACTGTTTGTAAGAGTTTTTGTATGAGTGGTTTTGGAATTATAATCTTGGTTACACCTTTTCGGGAAACTGTATGTAATCCATTATGATCAATGGTCAAACTAGACTCTTTCGATGGAGGAGGTTGGTGTGTCTTGATAAGGGTGGTGTCCAAGAATCCACAAAACGGGTTACGGGATAAGAGATCTGCTTCATATTGTAGTTTTCCCTTTATGTAGCGGACCTCATATTCGTAACTCGATAGTCGTAAACTCCATCGAAACAGTCTGCCGGACGGGTTTTTGATGGTTTTCAACCACTGTAATGCGTGATGGTCAGAAAATATAGTGAATTTTCTGCCCATAAGGTAGATGCGAAACTTCTCCACACTCTCAACGATTGCTAAGCACTCAAGTTCAGAGATGGAGTAGTTTTTCTCGTGTGAGCGCAATGTTCGGCTGAAATATTGAACTGGATATACGTTCCCGTCAGGGTGAACTTGTTTGAGAATGCCTGCTATACCGAGGGTGGATGCATCGCAATACACTTGGCATGGCAGACCTTCTTTGTAAAGGTGTAAGATGGGGTGTTGTGTGAGTTTTCCTTTCAGGTCAATGAACGCCTTTTGACAAACTTCATTCCAGTTCCACACGACATCCTTTTTGAGGAGGTTATTGAGTGGTGCTCGCAAGCGAGCGTATTCCGGAATGAATTTGTTATAGACGTTCACAGCGCCTAAAAAGGATTGTAGTGTTTTTCGGTTGTGTGGCTGTTTGATGGCGTGGATAATGTCGGTGTTGCGTGTGAGTGGTGTATTGTACCAGCTGTAATGGTGTAACCTAGAAAATCTATGGACTGCTTTAAAAATTCGCATTTCACGAAGTTAAGTTGTAGCTTCTCCGCTTCGCAAAAGGCGAAAAATTGTCGCAGGTGGTTTTGATGCTCCTCCAATGTGTTGGAGTAGATGATGAAATCATCAAAGTAATGTGCCACACAGTCAAGTCCGTGTCTCTGTAGGACCTGACTTATGGCTCGTTCGTAAATCTGAGGGCTGGTTTTTAATCCGAAAGGTAATCGAGTGGGTTGGTATAACCCTTCGTGGGTGGCAAATGCTAACAGTGGTCGAGAATCGGGGTGTATCGGGACTTGCCAATACGCGGAGGATATGTCTGCCGTGGAGAAATATTTGGCCTGTGCGAGGCGGTCTAGGATATCCTCGATTCTCGGGAGGGGATGGACATCAGAGCTGATTAGCTCGTTCACCTTTCTGTAATCGATACAAAACCGTTTGGTCTTGTCGCGCTTAGTGACGAGGGTGACAGGGCTCGAGAAAGGTGAAAAAGATTGCTCTATGATGCCGTTCTCCAGCATTTGTTGGATTTGATGACGGATTTCTTGTTGGTCACATATCGGAACACGATATGGACGTATGGTAATTATTTTCTCGGAATTCGTGGGTATTTTTACTGGTGGAATCCGTAAGCATGGTACATTGAATTTGTTCAGTGTGAAAATGTGAGTGTATCTTTGTAGAAGTGTTGTGAACTGCGGTGTATAGTGAGTGTTAGATGTTGTGTTGTAGCATGCATGTGGCAGAGGATTTTGTTGTGTATCAATGGGAGTGTCGAGTTCGTTGTGTGGTTTTGTCATGTGGTAGTTGTGTGACGGTGTGTGATCACCTATGTGCTTGGTGTGCGAGTTGTCCCGCTGTGTGGGTGCGTTTTGGGCATGTTTACAAGTTGAAGTCGTTGTGACTTGGTTATTTGAGGGCATGTAAAAAGGGCAATTGGCCTTAGTGAAAAAAGGGCATGTAGGTAAGGGGGTGTTTTTCAATGAATGCACGCAATGGTTGTCATAGGCGGAAGATTTGGTTGTATGGTGAGGTCTTTGTGACATCGCCTGACACTGCCAGTACGTGCATACATTTGGTACCTTGTTAAAATGGTAGAATGGGGTAGACAATGGGGCGCCCAGCTGGAATATAGTGCATTTATTAAAATCTATGGTTAATCTGAATTTATGGAGGCTATTGATACTAAGAATTCCAAATGGTAACGGTGCATTCACTACATGGAAATTCTCTCTTCGGGATATTTGTCCTATTGTCAGTGGGATAGACAGTTTACCCATGGTTTTTGCAAAACCGTTTAGGGTTTGGAGGTTCAGTGAATGTCCCTCAAGGGTTAAATTAGGCAGATGGGTTTTTAACATATGATAAAGATTATATGGCACTATATTCAGGCTGGCGCCTGTATCAATTAAAAAGGGGCATGGTATATTAGGGGCTAGAAAAAGTTTGATAGTCAGTTGGTTTAGGGATCCTACCTCAGTCTCGAAAGGGCTGCTCGGTTGGGGTGTCTCTGGCTTGACTTGGTTGTTGTGGAATCGGGACTGGTGATTTTGGGACCGTTTGCACTGTCCGAACCTTTTCGTGGGTCGCCGGGACTGGTCGATGTCGGCATTCGCTGTGCCAGTGCCTCGCGCCGCAGAACTTGCCGTTTGACGGCGGAAGAGGTGCATTCCATGCACCTGGGCGTCGGGGTGTGTTGTGATACGGACCCGACATTGTGGGTGGTTGATCTTCTCTGGGTCGCGTTGTCGGTACACTGGGTCCGTGGATCCGCTGTACCAGTCGGAACCACTCTCCTAGGTTCTCGGGAGGCACTACGCGGACTAGGCGCTGGTCGTTGAATGGCAGTCCTTCTGTCAGCGTCTCGAGAATCACCTCTTGTGGAAGTCCTAGTTGCAATCCCATGGCGGTTTTCTCCCGGTAGTAGGTCTCTAGGTTGGCTTGCCCAGTAAGCTTCATGGCGAAATATTTCGCAAAGGACGCTTCGCTTGACTCAGGATAGAGATCTAGGAGGGTTTGCCTCACCTGGAAATAGCTCCGGTCGGCCAGCCGAAGTTTCCTGAAGAGCTCCAGGGGTTGTCGCACCAGGTAGTTTGGTAGGCGGAGTAATTTTTCTTGTTCTCCCATGGATGCGTCTTCCATTTTTCGGTCGAACGCTTGGAAAAACTGTGTCGCGCTATATGTTCCATCGAAAAGCGCGATTGTCGCCTCAGCTCCATCAGAAATCTTTGTTCGGGTCAAGAGGGCCGACAGTTGGGTGACGAAGTCCGCTAGGGGCGCAGTTGTCTCGCGGCCGGTCATTTCCTGCCTTTCTCCTGCCTGTTCGTTCTCTCTCAATTGGCTGCCGTCTTCTCCTCTTTCTTTCGTAGGGTTGTCCGTTTTTACGCCTATGGGATCCTGATTAAATTCCATCTCTTTATACTTTCGACTTAACCGTTCTGTGACAATATCGTTGCGAAATTTCTTGTTGTTCGATTTGAATGGTGAGGATTGGTTGAAACGCAGTCGTTTGAGTGGAAGTTGAAGCATACAGTTAGGAATAATCAGGACACGTGATGGGGTTTGAAAATAAAAGGCAACTGGGTTGGAGGAAAGAAAGCTTGAGAAGAGCGAAGCGGGTTTTGATTGTTAATTATCTGATCACATGGTGGTGATTGTACTTAGCTACGGGATGAGCAGAGGGAGAGAGGTCCAGAGCCGATGTCACCTCCTTGGGATCGAAGGAGCAACTGTAGGTGTTGTTCCTATGAGAGCCAAATCACTACTGACTATTCTTGCTTTTCGATTTAACACCACGAGTCGTCTTCCTTCCCATTGGTCGAAGGCTGGAACGTGCCCGTTTTTCTATTGGTTGACCTATTTAGGGGAGACTTTCTAATTGGACCGGCGGCTTTCTTTGGTGTTAGTTACGCCCGGCCTGGTCAGGAAGTATCGGGTGTGTTCGACTCTATTTACCTCCGCGGTTATCAAATACGACCGGTCCTGTCCGGAAATATTGGGCGTCTCTCTACTAATATAACTTCTGCGGATACTAGATACGTCCGGGCTTGCCAGGAAGTATTGACTGTACAAGTTATTTATACTTGTGCCCGCTTTTAGCCTGCTTCCTATGTCTTGTTGCCACTTTCTTTCCTCCAGTTACCTTATTCTTTATTAAATCTTTGAAAATCATACATTGTACATGCATAGTGGGTCGGGGGGTATACAATTATATACAAATTATGACATATATATACAAAAATCTTTAGAATTGGAAAAGAGAGTGAAGGAAATTTTGAGGAAATTGTTTTGTACGTTTTTTTTTTCTTCTTGATCAATTTTCTTTGGATATTCGTGTAAAATAATTGAATTGTATATGCTTGTATATAGCCAATTTGTTATGATATAAAAGTTTTATTGGCGCAAATATCCCTAAGTTTGGGATATCGCGTTATAGGATGTTAATGAAGTTATAACCCATTTAAAATCGTTATATCGTACAAAATTAAATATAGCCCCTTTAATGCATTATGTTGGAAGGGTACAAACCAAATAAATTGTCAGTTAATTATTAAATATGCGAACCACGGATTTCACCAAAGAATTTGTTAGAATTCTTTCAACCTATTTAGGAATAGATTGTAAATTGTGCGGATTACCTGCTCCTCTGAGACATTTTCTTTTTTTTTTTTCTGTCCTAAATTTTCTCTTTAATTTCCCAATTTTTGTTATGTTAGAACTTCGAAGCATTTTATCATTGCAGTAAGGGTAGTAGAAAATTGTTTTATTTCAAAAAGAATCATGTGTGTCTAAATAGTTTAGATAACTTATATTGAAGGATGTTTCTGATCAATTACGTTTTGCTCTTTGCCCTTGTTATGTTTATTACGGGGAAAATGGGTAAATAAAATTGTGATAAGCTTTACTTATAATTGGAAATCGAAAGAGTTCAGATTCCATGGTGTGGGCAGTTCGACCACTGTCGGTGCTGCTGGAGCCGGGAGGCCGCCGAGCTCTCAGCGCCGGGAAGTCGGTGACGGTGAGTTGCACGGCTGAAGGTTCGAGGCCCCCTGCAGTCATCTTGTGGAGGAAGGCGGGGGTGAAAATGACCCCTCAGCCACACGAGGGGTCGCCGTCTCCTGAGCTGATCTCAGTCAGCGCCATCGAGCTGACTCCGTCCAGTGAGGACCACGGCAAGTACCTGACCTGCCAGGCTTCCAACCCCCGCATCACCGGCTCGGCGCTTGAGGACAGCTGGAAACTGGACGTCCGCTGTGAGTATCATCTTCTTTCTCATATTCACTTAATAATATTAGGATATCAGGCTTGTAAAGCTTGAGACTTTTGATGGTTTCTCCTGGGAATGAGTAGAGCTCATCAATGGATGAGAAAATACAGTCAATAATGTGTTTTGGGGTTGCAGGTTGAGAATGTGAGTATCCTTCTTCAGACTACCTATTTATTCTATGAATTCTAGAACCGTATAATGTTATATGATTAAAATACAGTTGGACGTTCAATGAAAAACTTACAGAGACATAGATATATATTCTTGGTCTTTCTTATAGAAACCTCCCTCAATGGAGGTGAGATTAGTTCAGTTCAAGATTTTTTACATAACAATTATCATCGCTTAAGAAAGGGGACGCATCATTGTACCTCACTATTGTACCTCATGCATCTAAGCGACATTTATCGATAAAAAAACTCGAATAACTTAAACTTATGCCATTTTAAATCAATTTTACATACCTCAATGCGACGCTAAAATTATTAAAAGAGGTGTCTCAATGCTGGACAATCCTTGAGGTTTAATCGGTTCAATTGCCAGACTATTCTGTTATTGTCTCATTGCTATTGGATTATAGCGTGGGCAACTTCTAATTGATTCTCTTATTCAGGGTAATATAATCGATACAGAAACAATTACATGTAAGTACATCAGACAATACACATCCGCAAATAAAAACTTATTATAAAGTAACAAATCAAAACTCTCTCTCTCTCTCAAGTATTTATTTAAAAATTCATCTTACATCAAATATTAATTGTTATTATTTCTTACGTAGCTTATTGGCTTTTTGTTTATACCTAAAATGAAACGAAATACAATTAGACATGTAGTGCACTTTACTAAAAACAAGTTCGACTAGCTAAGAGAATAAGTGTGACCATGTACATTTGGAAGATAAGTAAAATATTTAAAAATAAAATATAGATGCTATTTTTCACTAGAATAGTATTCCTTAGTTATTACTAAATATCCTTTGTAAAATATTTTAAAAACCTTCATTTCTTATATATAAATGGTGCGTTATTGCCTTATGAATATCTTTTCAAAATAACACAAAAATTAAATTTCAAAGTCATTCTTCAAACGTATTATCATATCAAATATATTTCAGTAGAGACCACTCTATGATATAAACATATGTATTTCTCAAATTTATTTTTCTATTTCAAAAATCAATTCGATTGTGCCTATGGAAATATATAATACACAATTCTCTCAAATAATTCGGTAGATTATAAAAATGTATACTATTATATATTTATTCTGAAATATAATAATTCGAAAATCAATTAGACATATTGATCAATTTAATTATATATATGTTATATAAATTGCCAAGAATAAATTCACCAGATGTTGATATTGGGAAGGAAAGCTACAGTGAAAAAAAATATTTTTTGTTACGACTCAAGAATGGAAATTGTCCTTAAGTGCGTCGGCATATCGTCCTACATCTAATTTCAATGTCTTTAACAAGAATTCATGTTCTTTTTATAGCCGTGGGTGCTCACTATCGGATTCAAAGTTCAGACCTTTGAAGATTCTCGCTATGTAAAGTGATATGGGATCAGGTTGTCATGCCTCTTTCTAGGAGTCGTCAACCTTCTTTTAACTTTAGTTTTATACAAAAAAAGTTACATATGATAGAAGATATATATAACATGAATTTGCGTGAGAATGATATTCATGTATCAAAATGGCACCTTTCTTTTTAATTATGCATCAGAACAATGCACTCTATATCACCGTAGCAAAAATCTTCACAAGTGATGATTAAGAATAAGCCGCAACAACAGTTTTGACAAATTAAGACAAGAAGCCAACCAGTATACCATGGTTTCGGGCTTTGTCCCTTACTAGTTTAAATATCTGTTTGGGAAATACGACCTATTCCATAACCCTTCTCGTAGGATGTTATGAAATTGAAGCCGACCCCTGTACTGATGAGTGCCAAAGCCCTAAACCATGGTATATAAGTTGGCCTCTTCTCTCTCTGAATTATCCTAAACTTGTGTTGTGACTCTTTCTTCATCATCACTAGTAAATATTTTGACCAGAATGATGTAAAATGCATCGTTATGATACATAATTAAAAGAAGGGATACCTCTTTTAGTACATATGTATATAATTTAAAAATAAGGCTTATTTTGGATTTAAATATGATTATTTATTTACCGATATTACGATGGATCAATCTTCCATCTTTTACGAGGTGTTTTGCAAAAGATAAAAGATGGAAGATTGATCCATCGAAATATCGGTAAATAAATAATCATATTTAAATCCAAAATAAGCCTTATTTTTAAAATATAAATGTATTATGGATTGCTCTATATTCAGAATATGTATATAAATATATATTAATCGCTTTAAAACGTATATTAAATCGTGGATCTTTCCATTTTCACCAACTATATTAATTAAATTTACGAATAAATTTAATAATTATTCAATTATATTGAAATAATCTTATTAGTAATAATCTTATTATAATAATCTTATACGCGGGTCTTAAATAGAGAGGAACCCTGGTAGGTTGAAAGCCTGGAGGTCTTATAGGTAAGGTTTATTTTTTATCATAGTTAAGCTAGAAGCGTGGATTGCACTGCGGCATTTTGAAGGGTTGATCTATTTTCACTTTGAGAGCTAATCCCATCAGTTCACTAAGAAAAAAAAAAAAACACTTCAAATGTGGCAAAACTCTAAGTAGATTTTCTCTTACAGGTTTAAATACTCTGTGATATATTCAATTTAAGGATTTTTCTGAGAACTTTACTATAGCTAGATGTAATCCCGGGGTATCTATTTATAGATTCTTTGTATTTTGATTTCGCCATATTAAGCTAACCTTTAAAATAATTGAATTGGCTTTTACCAAATATATTTTGTGGTTATTTATAATTTTGATTCAGATATAAATGTTCTTTATATTTAATTGAATAATTAAAATATGTATCAAGTATTTCTGAAGTAAATTCATGGACAACAATTAAAGTAGTTGTACGTTTTAGCATGTATATCGGTATTCAGACAATAACTGTGAAAGGCATTTGATATACAGTGAAATATATTGAAGACAAACGAGATAACCAAGTGTGAAGTAACACTACATAACCAAGTGGGAAGGCACACGAGATAACAAAGTGTGAAACAATTTGCCTCTGTCTCTTTAAAAAAAAAACAAGACCTTCGGTGATATAAAAAACGTTTCACTTCCTTAATTTTGTCCATGAGTTTATATCTGTTTTGCACTAAAAGTAAGTCTATATTTAAGTGGAAAATTATATTTTCACCTTGGTATTATCTAATACTTGGAATAAATTTTTCATAGATAATATTAAGTAGTTGAGTCTATATACCAAACATGGTATGCTAAAACATTTGTTGAAATATGATTTTTATATTGACCTTAATGAAAGGTCATGAGATTTCCTAAATATCCTTCTACCATTTACTTTTAGATAAATTAAATACACTATGTATAAGAAAATTATTCGGCTACCGATGAGTAAATATTTTAAACCCTTTTAGCACAAAAAAGTGCGGATACTTGGAGTGCCTTCTTGCGAGTACTCTACCGTTAGCCTATAACTTATATATTCTCTACGAAGATTATGAAGCTGATTTTATTTATTTCTATGTGTGTTGTGCGTGTTGATTAAAATCTTCATTTTTGCAATAGAAGCTGCAGTGATCACTAGATATGTAAATGTTGGCACTAAACCTTGTCTGTTATGCAAATAACTTCAAGGTTATCTCTTTTATACTCATTGTGGAAAGGGAACCTGTCGATGTATGTAATTAATGTTACTGTTCATGTCAGTTATTGAAACAAATCCTGGCCCTAAACAGACAAGGCAAACAACATTACATTCGGGGAAAGATTTGCATGATGTAATTATAGCACTTCAAACTAAAATAGATGACTTGGGTCAAAAATTGAACGCTATCTATTGATCGTTTCCGCAAACTAGAGGACGTGAGGGTCTCTGATACAACACCGGCTTTGACACATGGAGACAATGGCTTTGGGCTAATGGTCTACTTCAATCTAGAAAAGACCTTTATTTCATGAGATTCTCACAATATTCATGTAATCTTCAGATTTTGCTAAAGAGGTGTTCAGATGATAGAGACTTATTGGTTTTTTATTATATTCAATCAATGCATAACAAATACGTTTTAATTTAATAAAACTTTATTTATCATTTAGATACAAACATACATATGTAAAACTAAAATAAGAAGAAGAATAACAACCATTGATGATGATAACTATATTTATAAAAATCTATTGATAAAATATTCCGTGATATATCTTAAATTCAACAAATGCCCCCGTAAGATTTAGCTGAATATTTTATCATGGTTTTAAAATTTATAAGTATAGACAGGTAACTAAGGTAGTAGTTGGAATGGCCGAGCATTGCGTCATAACAATGACGTCATCTAGATGGCGGCGACATCCCCATTTATTTGTTTACAACTTTTAGGTATTGTTAAGCCTAAATATTTGAATAAAGCAATATTTGACAAAAGATATAAAATCAAGTATTTAAACTAATAATATTACAATTTAATTTGAAACATATGATTAAATGAAGTCAACAATCTGTTAACACTTCATATGAATATAGTAAAATATGCCTTATATTATTCAAGTTACAATAACCTTTAGTTATAGGCTAATATTTTCAAATTTTATTAAAGTTCAGTAGTTAAAGTTATGAGATAATATTGCAACAATTTAAAAAATAATGAAATTTCCCTTTACTTAAGGGTTTTGTTAAGATGTCAGCAACATTTTGATCAGTATTTATATACATAATATCAAAGCTATTATATACACATAAGTTGGTATTTAAAAAATTGATGGTTCTAATCAAGTGGTTAGATTTATTGCTAGTTTGTCCAGATTTTATCAAAGTAATTCCTGATTGATTATCACAAAATATTGTTGGCTTACAATTTTTGCCAGTTAATTCTTCAATCAGATATCGTATGTAAATACTTGTCTTTACACCCAGTGTAAAAGCATAAAGTTCAGAATCTGTAGTTGAGAGACAAACATTTGGCAAGCTTTTACATGACCAAGAAATAAGATTATTTCCAAATTTAAAGGCTATACCTCCAAATGAACATTTAAAATTCTTTGAATTCCAACTTGCATCTGTAAAGCCTTCTAGCTTGGTGTCACCCACAGTATAAACTAAACCTAATTTTTTTGTGAATTGTAAATATCTTAATACTCTTTTGGCAGCATTCCAGTGAATTTCTCTAGGATCTGTATTGTATTTACTTAAAACAGTAACAGAAAATGCTATATCTGCCCTAGATTTACATGCCAAATAAAGCAAACTACCAATAAGTTCTTGGTATTTATGCTGATCTATCTTTTTAGAACTGTGGAAATTTCCAAAATCTGTGTTAACATCCATTGGTGTAGAAACACCTTTGCAATCTTGCATATGGTATTTTTGTAATAATTTGTTAATATAGCCCTCTTGTTTTAGAGTTATTTTATTTTCATGCTGAGTAATCTCAAATCCTAAAATGGTAAAATTATCAGCATTTCTTTTTAATTTAAACTTTGATTCAATTTTGCCTATGGCCACATTTAATATATTGATATCTGAGTAAATTATTATCATGTCATCAACATATAGGCCTAAAATAAGATTAGAATTTCCAATTTTAAATTCAAATAAACATTTATCAGAATTAAATCTAGTAAACCCTATTTTAACCAAATGATCAGAAAAAGTATTGTACCATACCTTACTTGACTGTTTCAGCCCATACAATGCCTGGTTTAACTTACAGACAAGATTTTCATCAGTAGGCTGATATCCTTGAGGTGGAAGTAGGTAAATGTCCTCATCTAATTTTCCATATAGGAATGCAGTCTGTACATCACAGTGTATTAAGCTCCAACCCTGTAACACACAATATGCTAAAAGTGTTCTAAAGCTGTCACTTTTCATCACAGGTGAGCAGATATTCTGGAAGTAGGTTCCATCCTTTTGGCAGCATCCAAGAGCCACAAGTCTTGCTTTGAAGATAGTTTGTCCTGTTGATGGATCAACCTTTGATGAATATACCCATTTAGATTTTATGGGTTTTACCCCTTTAGGTAGATAAACATGGTCCCAAACTTGATGTTCTTGTAGAGAATTCATTTCCCTTTGCATGGCCTCAATCCAATATTCTGGATTTTTGCTATTAATGGCCTCTTCATATGAGTTGGGTATAGGAATTTCATCCAAGGCAAAAAGGTTGTGTTCTGTAGGATCAAATGTTGGATCAAGTCTTGAATCATCTGATAATTCTTCTTCATCTGAAGAAAGCTCACAATAATATTTATTTCTTGCACTTGGCCTGAGGTAGGGAACAACATTATTTTGTTGTTGTTGTGTAGCTTCTTCAAGTTCTTGAATGTTGGACTCTTCTGATGGTTTATTTTCTGAATCATAATCAAAATTTTCTTCTGGAAACTTAAAGATGCAATAGTCCTGTACTTCATTTTGATCACTCTTTAGTAATGATACTCCTTTTTTATTTTCTATAAATTTTACATCTCTTGATTCAACTATTGAATAAGTGTTTGGGTTAAAAATTCTATATGCCTTTCTGTTTGATGAGTAGCCCATGAATATACCTGAATGTGTAATCATGTCAAATTTTGCTCTTTTATCTTTTGGTATCCAAAATTCAGCAATACAACCAAATGTTCTTAGATGTGCCACTGTAGGCTTTTTACCTGTAAAGAGTTCTTCAGGTGTTATTTTCAAATTATGTTTGTTTGGTGTTCTATTTTTAGTATAAACAAAGTTATGCATGGCTTCTGCCCAAAATTTGGTGGGAAGCTCTGATTCTACAAGTAGTGTTCTTGTTCCATTTATGATGCTTCTATTAGCCCTTTCTGCTATGCCATTTTGCGGTGGAGTGTAAATAGTTGTTTTTTGGTGTATAATGCCTTTATTTTTCAGATAATTCTCAAATTCTTGATTTACAAATTCAAGCCCATTATCACTTCTTATGCATTTAGCTCTTTTATTCAATAGGTTTTCAGTACTTTCTAAAAATTCTTTGAATATTTCTAAAGTATCAGATTTTGAATGTAAAAATTTAACAAATATTTTTCTTGAAAAATCATCTACTATAGTTAAAACATATTTTGCAGATCCAATTGAGAGTTGTTTGATTGGACCTATCAAATCCAAATGTAGTAGCTCAAGTGGCTGGTTTGATTGATTTTCAGTAACTGTCTTAAAGGGTTTTCTTGAATACTTTCCTTTTATACAGCTGATGCAATTTTCCATTGATTTCTGTTCATTGTAGTCAAATTTATAAACTAATTGATTCTTTTTCATTATTTCCATGTATTGATCATTTATATGTCCAAGTCTTTTGTGCCACACCTCCCATGGGATATTAGTTACTTTGAAAGTGATATCTATTTTATTATTATTTCCTTTTATAAAATATAGGTCTCCTACTTTGTTTGCTGTAATTATAGTATATCCAGCTTGATCAATAATATGTCCTCCTTTTTGATCAAAAATCACTTTGTTATTTTCTTGTACAAGTTTGTTTACGGAAATCAAATTATCAGTTAAACTAGGGACATGTAAAACATTATTTAGTATTAAAAAATGATTCACACCATTTAGTTTCACATTTCCTATGTAATTTGATTTGGTGTAGCTCCCATCAGCTAGAACAATTTTTCTTTCATCAGGTTGAATGTCTTTCATTTGCTCAAGAGAGGATGTCATATGACAAGTTGCTCCACTGTCTAGAATCCAACCTTGATATTTATCTTCCTTTATCTCCTCTTCTTTACTGATTGTGGTAAATGTCTGTTCTTCTTTTACTTTAGCAGCTGTAGCTCTGGGCACATTTTGTCTTGTTTTCCAAGAATGTGTGTTTGATTGTGGTCCATTGTTCTTTCTTGTGGAATTTTCTCCTTTGTTTTTTGGGTTGTACCAACAATCATTTGCTTTATGTCCATATTTACTGCATATGAAGCATTGAATCTTCCTTTTAGGTCTTGTATTTTCAAATGTTGTATTCCTATTAAAGTGCACATTTTCTTTAGTGAACATTTTATATGCATTAGGATTTTCTTCTTTTTCCTGAAATTTGTATCTCTCTAGATAAAGTTGTACAATTCTTCTTATGTCTAGAATTCCTGGATCACTAATGCTGCTCAATTGCATCACTATGATATTGTATTTTGTTGGTAAAGCCTTTATAAATGCATCTACAAATTCCTCTTCTTCAATACTGTTTCCCAATATCCTTGCAGTTTCTAGTAATTTTTCTGATCTAAGTAAGAACTGATTTAAATTTTCATCCTTTCTCATCTGCATTCTGAAGAGGTTATTTTTAGCCTCAATTTTTTGTTTTTTTATATCTCCTTCATATCTTCTATGAATTGAGTTCCAAATGTCTTTTGTAGTTTTGCAATTCAAAATTAAACTTACTTGACTATCATTCATTGCACTAGTCATTATTCCTTTTGCTTGGGCATCCTTGATACTCCAATCTGTCTTATCATCTAATTGTGGCGGGTCTTCATATAAATACCTTTTTAATCCCTTTCCTTCAAGGAAGGCTTCTATTCTGAATTTCCAGCTATGGAAATTTTCTCCATTAAATTCAGGAATTCTTATATTTTCCGCCATTTTGAATGTTCTTATTTTAATTACGTACCGCTTTAGATTTCAGGAAAATATTTTATTTACTTACTTTTATCAACCACGGTCTGCTACCAATTATTGGTTTTTTATTATATTCAATCAATGCATAACAAATACGTTTTAATTTAATAAAACTTTATTTATCATTTAGATACAAACATACATATGTAAAACTAAAATAAGAAGAAGAATAACAACCATTGATGATGATAACTATATTTATAAAAATCTATTGATAAAATATTCCGTGATATATCTTAAATTCAACAAGACTTCTTCATAGTTTAGCGTATTTTTTGACGGATGAGGTAACCTTTTTCATAGATAAATATCCTACGGTATCTCTATTACATACTATATTCAATATGATGCATGAACGCGCCATCTGTTACAAGAAATCCAAGAGTCTAGCTTCAGTATCAGTATAAAAGTAAAACTGAAAAACGCTATAATACAGCGATATTTTAGATTAAACTAGCGAACCGCTGGGAAGGTTCCCCACTGATGAGCCAGGCCCTCCCATTAATTTGATCATTGCAGTAAGAACAGTAGCATATTAATTTATTTTTAAAAGAATCATACACCTGAAAAATAGTTTATATTTCTCATTACATACTATAAAAGCTAAATACAATAGTAGATCCGTCGAGAAATTGATTTAGCGAAACCATTTATAATATTAACCATTGATGAGCCAGGCCCTCTTCACTAAGTTTTCTCTCATATCCGATCAATTTTAATAGAAATAGTATTTGTATATAAAAATAAACGTCAAAATAAATTTTCACAATACTATATGCAAATATAAATCTCTAGAGAAGGTCATACATATATTTTCCACACTTGAACGAACTTAAAATGTCTAGTTATTTTTATATAAAACAAATTATCAGGGTGTAATTATTTCTTTACCCTTAAGAGATTCCTGTTTAGAAATAATTTTAAAACTATTAATATTTTAGAAGGGGCAGACTAATTACAATTTGATGTATCCAACTGAGATGGTATTATTTCTTTCCATTTTTTCACCGCCTGACCAAATTTATCTTTCTTAGATCCTATTTTAGATGGGTGTAAAAACATTTGGGCTCTAATGACGTGCGTCCTATTCAATTTGTCCCGAATTAGAGAAGAGCAATCCACCTGTTCTAGCCAGCTTGTAATGAAAAATGATCCACTTTTAAATTAAAACAATAAATTGCCTGGAAAATTTTTGAAAGTTTTTAAAATAAATTGCTAGTGAGCAGGAAAGTTTGTCTTGGAGACTATTCTTGAAGCGAACAATCTATCTTGGAGCCAATGGCACGGATGTTTAACGTTAGAATATATTGGAGTTTGTTAATTAGATGACGTCATTTTCTCTGTCTTTTCAAATGGCAAGCTGTTATAGCTCTTAGATATGAGGTCTATATAGTTGGGCTCTTTAAGGATATAATAGGCTTTTATATATAGCACTAGAACATGCGACTGAGCAATTTTATTGCAGAATACTTTTGTGAAATTGTTTATATTTTAACATAAAAACAAATAACAGTAAATTATGGTTTAGTACCACCTTTTACTTCTTTCTCTCTTAATACTTAATTGAAAATATCTTTATTTACGGGGCTGCTAACCATAATGGATGATTTTTGAGCCCCGGAATACTTAATTAGATATATTTTAAATATTCATTTAAAACGCACACACATGATAAAATTATTTTAATACTCTTCAACACATGAACTGCAAATCTGTGGTTCCCCAAGTCTTTTTTTTTTTTTTGTGCTCTCAACAGTGAGAGAAAGAAAACGAACTGCGCATGCGTCACTCTGATGAGGGAGAGAGTCAATGAGTGTAGACATTCAACTGACACCATATAAATTAACCGAATACGGCTGAATAGTGTCACGTAGTAAAATTAGGAAAGACAAATTTTAGGATGACACATCAAATTATAAAGGTATAGGGGAACAAACAAGAATTTATAAAATACAAGAGGAGCAATAAGGAAAGTATACAGAGTATCATGATATAAATATAAATATTAATAATATTTTCATATAGTATACATTTTTCGCTTCAATATATTGAACTAGATAACATATTTCTATTACTAGATAACAGTGTTTCTGCTTAAGACCGCGGCCGTCTAAAATAACATTTTAGTTATAAAAATGACACTAAAGCAAATAATATTTTTTTTTTTACATTTTCCTCCTCCTTCATTACTTTCCTCTACTGATGGTGACCACATGGTCTCTCAAAACTTCCTGTGCCATCCTCTTCATCTCCTCGTAGGTGTGTCGTCCAATCCATTGTTTTAGATCGTCTGTGTATCGCTGTCATCTCCTTTCCCTTGATATTTTTCTCTGGAGCTTTCCATCCAACAATGTCAGCAATGTCTCTCCTGATGATCCTGCTGATTCAGATAAATTTAAAGTTTTCTATACACAATATTATGTTACTTGAATCTATTTGTATAATGTTTGTATATTACAATTATTATAAAAAATAATTTTGAAAATACAGTTGAACCTGTATATAGCGCCCCCTCTTGGGACTCATCAAAATAGGGTGCTATAGAGAGAGGCTGCTATAGACAGGTCACTTTTAATGCAAATCACATCGTACTACGTATTTAAATTCGGGCGCTATAGTAAGGGGCTCTATAGACAGGTCACTTTTAATGTAAATCTCATCGTACTACGTATTTAAATTCGGGGGCTATAGAGAGGGGCGCTATTTAGAGGGGGCGCTATAGACAGGTTTAACTGTATATATAAAAGGGTGCTTAAGATGACATAAATCCAACAGAATATGATAACACTATTAAATTTCCCCGGTTAAATATTTTTGTTTTTGGACTAATAAGCGTCCGTGTATTGAACCGATATAATTGAAGTCGTGAATCAATAAGAATCATTGCATTGCAAATCGAAGCCATATTATGAACCAATTAAGTTTGAGTTTCAAACCAATAATATCTATATATACCCCCTTATTAATTTTCATCTTTTAAATCAATGACCCCATATATCTATTATAAACGAATAAAGTTCAGATATGGACACACACTATATAATTGTTTCTTAAATAAAATTCAAAACATCGGGGGGGTAATAAACTAATAAATTCCATAGTATAAAGCAAAATTCTAGCTGTATATATTCGCTAAAGCAATATAATATATTTATAATAGTATTTTAGCATATATAAAACAGAAAAAATTGTATAAATATTGTAGTGAATAATTCATCTTCCATTAAAATAATCATGATGATTCATTTAGTTATAGAACATGTCTTATCTCCGACAACTTAATAAAGGACAGTTGTTATCACGTTTCATTTTTATCCAACGCTTCCAAAGATCTGTGAAAACTTTTTGTTGTTTTTCTACTCACACGCTGCTATCGCCAATTCGATGAAAATTGACGTTTTAAAATTGATTAGTCGACACAATTAATGGTGTTTTTTTTACTTATCATTATAATATTTTTTTTACACCTGTTAAAGCGATTTTCGATATTCATTTGATGCTAGGCACGGACGGGTGAAACTAATGTCGACAATTTTCAATAAAAATGATTTTTCTTAGAAAGGAAATTTATTCCGCCCAGTGATTATATCAAGCTTTTTAAAAAAAATGTTATTAGAAAAGAAAGATTCTAATATGTTACTCCGAGTTATAGGTGGAACATTATATTGATCAAAATGGTGCTCAATTATAAATTCAATAAAAACGCCCAGATATTATTTTTTTAAAGCGAAACTCGATAATTTCATCATTGTTTTAATGATTCAGAATATTCTCTTAGGATGAAATTAACTTTTAGATCCGAATATAATTAATTAGATATATTTGATATGGTAATAAATAGATAAATATACAACTTATAGATATTTTCAAAATATAATTGTTTATCTAGAAATAATTATATGTTCAGTTAAAGAGAACATGCATAAACCGTACAGGTTACTCGAGATGTTAAAAAATACTTTCAAATTATAGATGTGGTAGCAAATAAAAAATGATTAATAAATGCATCTTTAAATTGAAAAGATAATTGGTTATTACATAATATATAAATATATATATATATGAAAAACAATGGAAAAAAAGAAAAATAAGTGGGTCAGCTGTTTATATTAAAAATAAAGCATCTCCTGACCACGAACACATGTGCTTTTTAGATGGCAGAGCGCCATCTAGTGGAGCAAAAATAAACTAAACGTTTATTCAACTTGCTCCGTGATATTTGGATATATATATTAGTTGCAGGCGGATGATATTCATGTACATAGGAGACATATATCCTTTTAATTATGCATCGTTCTGAGGTATAATTAAAATTCGAAGTGGTTATTAAGGTATATATAATTTAAATCTCCATTTTAATAAAGATTTTAAAAATGAGATAATAATAAATTGAAACAATGCATTTTTCTTTGCGTTGAATCCACTGATTTAGACAATTATATAAGCTCCCCTCCTTTAAAAAAAAAGGTTTGACAAATTCAGACAAAATCCAACTTGTGACCAGTTCACGAGCCTTTTCGCAAATTCGACCTATTTCATAACTTCTCTCGTAGAAAATTATGAAATTGAAGCCGCTTCTGTGTTGATGAGCTCTACAGCTCGAGATAATGCTATACAGGTTGGCTTTTGTGTGAATTTGACAAAACTGGTGTTATAAAATAAAATGACTTAAAAGCGCGAATGTTTCATTTATACATAAAACGAACTTCTACTGTCCTTATTGCGATGAAAAAATATATTGGGAGGGCTTGGCTCATCAGTGGTGACCCTCCCAGCGGTTTCGCCAATTTAATCCACCAGACCGCTTCTCAGAGCTCTAATAGTGTATTGGATCATTCTGCTTTTATATGATACACTGAAGGATGGCATCTTAGAAGTTCGTTTTATGTATAAAAGAAACATTCGCGCTTTTAAGTCCTTTTATTTTATATGTATAGATGGCGCGTTATTGCTTTGTGTTAAAACTGGTGTTATCACTCATTCTTCATCATTACCATTACGTTCTGTACTAAAGTGATTAACATAATACATTGTTTTTTAATGCATATTCAAAAGGAAGGATGTCTCTTTTGGATTTGGAAATTGTGAAAAGATATATGTGTATTTTTGTTCAGAAGATAAAATAATAGAGCATAAATTAAATGAACCGTAATGATGGGTTCATATTTTATGGATTTTTCAGACTTTATCACCGATAAAAAAAAGTATGACAGAATCTACTTAAAAATAAATATTTCTATAATTCCTATTCTTATGTTGAACCTGTTTATATCTGAATATATAAACATGCTCACATTATAATCTCAAATCTGGTATATTTGTACCCAAATGTGAAAAGAAGACTGACCTACTTTGACCATATCTTCTTCTTCTTCCTTATCTCCACTCAAACATTTTAGAAATCAAGTTGTGACCCTTGATGGTGTCTCTTTGACAACCATCATGACTGGGTGAAGTAGAATGTGTCTGCTTTTGTCATTAAGACTAGGAGCACTACTCAGTGGCAGGCCGACTTAGCTCCAAAAGAAATGGCCGCCTCTGACATGAGGAACAGACGCCATGTGCAGCTGCTCCTAACATGGAGTACAAACGCTGCTCATCCTGTATCCCTGGATCAGGAGCCCTTACAGGGTACTATCAGCCAGGCCAACTGAACACAGTTTTTTTAGTGAGCTTGTTACTGCTTCCTCTCCTCCATTTTCACCCGGGCTTGGACCGGCAAAGGCGGAATTACTTTGACCATATAATTAGCGCAAATGATTTAGAAAAGTGTTTGATGTTGGTGAAAATTGTAGGAATAAAGAAGAGAGGAAGATCCCTGCAATGAACTGATTAGAAGGGGTGAGATATCTACTGAAAGGTAACTAAATTAGCTACAAGTAATGAGGATTAACAGATCAAATCGGAGAATATTGGAAAATGAGAAAAAGCCGAACGGACTCTCTACATTTTTGTGCGATACGATAGGTATTAGAAAATATTTGTTAGAAATGAGATTCTCCTACAAATAGGAATGAACCTAAGAGTATAGTTCTCTTTGAAATGATAAAACCTCATAATCCTATTAATTATAATTCAGCTCAGAGAACAAGTCACAGATTATAATTATATTTTGATATATAACTCTAGTATATGCAACATATTTAATTTTAATCGAATGGAAGTAACCTGTATATAAACATGTTAAATGCCTTTTATTATCAATGACGCAAGCCATTAGCAACTTACAGTTGCACGATACGGAGATGACGTTTACTTATTTAATTTTAAAGTTTATAATATAATTTAGAGAGAGATTTTCTACACAAGTTTTAAAAGGCACGAATTCCGCTATTCCCTAATCAACCAACCTTAACTTCGAGAACGAAGAGAAAAACAAAATAATCAGCACATTATTTGATGTTCACTTTATTGAGACCTTTATATTTTCTTTATTTTATTATACGTAATATTTGCGTCACTTGATATATTTGTCTACAGAAAATAATATTATAGAATTTGACTTATGAAGAAAGTTTATGATAAAAAAATTAATATATAAATATTAGAAAGTGTTATAAAAATTTGTAAATGTTTTTATTATAGGATAAATCAACAGAGTGGTCTTTATATGAGGATTGACACCATCTACAAAAACTTCCTAAGACATGTAAACAATCCTAAAATGCCAGATTCAGAGAACCCTATACAGTATTGCAGCGTATCAGTAGATTAAGTTGGTGGATACGTTGGAAAGGTTTTAACACTGATGAGCCAGAGCCTCTCGAATACGTAAAGACAATGGGAGTTGTTTTATTTGTTAAAATAATATTTGTGCTGAATGTTTCGATAATCATCCACAATACACAGAGTATAATTATTCTTGTCATGAAATTGTTCTTCTGAACATGTTATTACCTTACTGAGAGAAACCATATTTGTTAAATTAACAAGAACTAAACTAGACAAATAAGACTCAGTCTCCATTGCGCCACCAGACTTCAAAATAAACGAAATGTCTCTCTGTTAATGTAATTTACATAGTTTATCATATTCTGTTGTAATGCATTTCCAATTCAAGTCTGAATATCATTTGTTTACTTTAGATATTCAATCATAAACCTTTTTTTTGTCGGAACTGTATAATTGCATAGAGACAGTTAATTAGAAAATATTTCGCATAATGTTATTTGATTTCAAATGTTTTCACGTTACCTCTCTTTACATATGGAAATATGCATGTCTCCAATCTTAGATGTTAATTAGAACTTTAATTAAAACAAATTTCCCCCCAGTCTAGGAGAGATATTCCAACCAAATTACATCCCGTGGTAGTTGAAATGAGAGAGGTTGCCTATAGGAATACTTTTACTCATTAATTCAACGTCCTGTGAGCCGTATGGAAAGTGAAGAATCTTCAATATCGAATAAACCAATGAAATCTGATGAATCAAGATCTAACATAATGCATCAAAAGATTATCTAATAAAAGACTATATTAGTAAGATACAAAATTAACTAATATCTTCTAATCCAAACTCTAATAAGAGACCACCTCCAGAGAAGGTCACTGATATTCAGGCTTTTTCTCAAGTCTCTTATGGAATAATCGATTGTGCTTCGTTTTTGTGTCAACTCCAATTGAGAAGATTTATTAAGATCAGTTGACTCTTCGTTTAACACTATTTTAATACACGCGCGATATATTTGAAACTAAACATTTCAACTTACGTTATAGCTAAATTTAAATATTTTAACAGAGGATTAGATATAAGATAAAGATTTCAAACCACGATAAATTGAAACCTAATCATTCCGATCACCCTACATCAGAAACTGAAAATCTCATCCAAAGCTACTTTGAAGATGTTTCGATTCCAATGTAGCCTGTGATGAAATGCATTGTTGTAAAATCTAGCGTTTGTAAAAAGGTTAGTTTTAAAAACTAGTGTGTGTTTTAAAATGTATTTTTAATGTAGTTGTGTTGAAATGCTTAGCTTCTAAACTGTTGTAAGTTGTTCAGCTTCCAACATACCTTTGAATGTAGTAAATGTTGAAATAATTAGTTTCCAGAGTAGTGTGTGCTGAAATGTTTAGCTTGAAATTTAACCTATGTTATAATATGTCTATTTTTCAATGTTGCATGTGTTGAACTGCTTAGTTCACAATGTAGTTATACATTTTCAGTTTCCCCAATGCAGTTTTAAATGTAGCGTATTTAAAAATATTAACACCTGTTGAAATTCTTAGTTTCCAATGTAGTTTGTGTTGTGAAATTTTAAATTTCTAAAGCAGTGTTTGCTTTTTTTTCTCTATTTTATTTGTTTAAAAAGGCGCGATATTGAAGTAGTTGTGCTTATTACGGAGGTAAAAAAGAAAACATATTCAAACAAACTGAAACTTATGATTAAATATTTACATATTTGCATGTATATATATCAAGCGACAAAGTTCATAAAATTTATGTAAACAACGTACTTGGTGTAAGAGAGTTAAATCGTTTAGATCAGAGAACAATCGATGTCTCACTTCTGTAAAGTTCGGACAGTCGTAGATAAGATGAAAAGTAGTTTGTCCAGTTTCTTCTAAGGAAAAATTTGGGCTTTTCGATAGACCTCTTTTATGTAAGCAGTGCCGGAATTTTCCGTTTGATGTGACAAATTGAGGGACGTTAAAATTCGAAATAAACTGCATAGGAATTTCATTTGTGAAATAGTGAGAATTGTATAGTTAGCATTATAAATGAATTGAAATAAATAATTTTTAATAATAGTTTTCTTTTTTTTCGCCCAGAATGGTTGTAAATATTGCTCTTTGCACGTTTCGTTTTTTCTGGTATATTTTATTTTTTTATTTTATTAGTGATAGTTTTTATGAAAGGTGTATGCGAAAATAGGTGTAAGAATTAGCATGATATGGTTCGATTGTAATGCAACACCGATAAAATATTATTATGTTGCATTGAAAGAAATTTCTGTAAATAACACATAGAAATATATGGATATATCATATTTTGTTAGCATAAGTGGCTTTCGATCGTATGATTTATTTATAAATTTCTTTAATTTTCTTAATGTCTACCTTCCAAGAATTTTTCAAATTGAGAAAACAATGATCTTTAATTTGTTCCATTGAGCTATGATATCCTCTATATAACTTGAAAAGTTTAGCTTATTTTTTTTTTAAAGAAATATACACGGAGTATATTTGTATATCTTGATTTTATTGGTAATTTTAAAACTTATACTATTTTATGTTGATTTGTTGAATGATACTGATTATAGAAATACATTTGTTTTTTCGGTTAATAAAGATTTTTTCAGTTGGTTTGTTTGTTCCCTTTATTTGTTTCCTCTGCAATAGGCATAAATATTCCAATATTGCGCCTTATTGAATAATAAATAAATAATAACACTGCTTTGGAAATTAAACATATCAACACAGTGTTTATTGATATGTTCAGTTCTCCATGTAGCGCGCGTGTTGTAATATGTTTAGACCTCGAGCGAGAACAGGATGAAGGGAGTTAGGAAGGGACCTTCAACTTATTTCCCACCGTGATGGATTTCTCTCCAGAAATTGGAACATAATCGATCGATCCGTAATTTCCTTGGAAAAGATTGAGATGAAAGAGCAAACATCTTTGAAATAAAGTCTTGTGTAATACATTTAACTATTTTCAAAACAATTCTATAACTTGTAAGAATTGCTTTTTGTTCTTTTATCAGACGTGTTATATAATAGTTTTGTTTTAGTGTTTTTAGTAATATACTCTTATAATAACGAATATACTCTGTCACACTATATCTATTTATAAATTATTCACTATTTTAACTGAAGTTTTTAATTTGGGGATTATACCAATGGGGTATACGCATAAATAAGATAATGAAATGTTCTGAAAATAAATAATTAAAAATCTCTGGTTATGGCAAAATTCGCGCCATTATAAAATCTAGAGAAATACTCCTCTTGAAGATGGTTTGGCAGTGTCAAGCCATGATGATTCAAGTACAGAATGCTCTATTTTCGGAACATATTCATATATTTGTGTGCATTAAGGATGAAACGCTTATTTTGACTCAATTGTCTATTGACACCCTCCAAATCATCTTCAGGGAGAGAAGGAATCTAGATTCCTTCTCTCCCTGAAGACCTACTCTTTAAAGTTGATAGGCGCGATTAGCCTGTTCAAGTATTGAGGAGTACCAATAAAGAAATTATTTTAAATAAAAGATTCATTATATATATTAATAAATTAACACGGAACAAATCTCTATATTTCGCAAGATATTTTTATGCATATGTTTAACATCATTCATAATTATACATTTTTTTGCTCATCCTTAGTACACATGGTACAGGCCATGATAATCATAGTGGGTAGAAGTAGGCCACTGCTTTTGCTGTAAGTGAACCACATGTCTACACATGTAAAAAGCAATTTTAAATCATCGAGTTGAGCTGTCAGATACAGGGGATTTGCCAGATTTTCAAATGCCATCATTGTTTGGTTCATAAAAAAATTCTTTGACATATCTATGTCATGAAATGTATATATTTGACTAGTAAGTGGCGCCTCTACTCATTTTTCCCAATATTTCCACATTAATGGGTGTTCCTGTGTGTGTGTGTGCTACATTAAAATAATTTAAATTATCATAATTTATCATATATATAATATTTTACTTAATCTTTTTTTATCATATTCTTATCATAAAATGATGTAGAGAGCATTACCTAGACAATACTTATAGAATAGAGAATGGAGTAATCAAAGAGGATCGGATTGTAGACTATGCCAAAATAGCGATTCATACAATAAAGGACACAAAGATAAATAAAAAGAATTTTTTATATATACACAGAATGAATAAAACACTATTATATAGAATAAATTATGAGATAGGTACTTACTCGTTTGAATCAAGATACTAAAAATTGTATTGCATACCAGTAATTTTTCTTCATATATATATATATATATATATATATATATATATATATATATATATATGTTTAATATTAAAAACCTCATTTATATTTCGCTTTATAACTACAGCTAGAATAACAATTATAGAAACGGTTATAACAACTACAATATACTCAGAACTATTGTGATGTGTGTCTTCCATTTACTTTACGACATGGAAGAGAATAATATCCGAGAGCGTATTAATATAAATATGAAGATAGTTTGTTGTTTCAAGTTCCATAAATAATTAGAGAAAATACCACATCGCTAAATGTTGAATATAAATGAATAAAGGTTTGTGTAATTGTCAAGTTCTATCCAGTCTCTCTATTACAAGGTGTTAATTGACTTTGAATATTTAAATAAGAAATTCCTGTCTGTGTGTGTGTGGTTATCTGGGCAACGAGGACTCACATTTATCATCGTTATGCCCGCTGGGGACATTGATCTCTGTCCCTGCCTTCCTTCCACCTTACTCTCTCTATTTCTGACTTACTTACTCTGAATATTACCTCCGCTCCGGTTGTGTAGGTTGTCGCATTCTCAGGTGGTAGGACTTCACATGTGATCAAATTTCCTTTCTCTCTTCTCTCTCTCACTACTTACTTACTCTGAATATTACGTCTTCTCCAGTTGAGTATGGTTTCCCATCTTTAGGTGTTATGCCTTCATGTTATCTTTATCTCACTCTTTTTACTAACTTACTCTAAATATTACATCCTCTCCAGTTGAGTATGGTTTCGCATCTTCAGGTGGTAGGCCTTCACATATGATCAAATTCCCTTTCTCTTACTCTATTTACTTACTCTGAGTATACTTACCAGTTGAATATATTGTCACATCCTCAGGTAGTAGGTCTTCACATATTTTCTTCCTCTGGTAGCAGAATGTGTTGACCTTCACATGGGAGCAAAGCAAAAGTAGAAAAAATATATATGGTTGAAATTTTGCAGGGAGAATAATGATCAATAGAAATAAAAGTTACCTCTCTCGACAAAAAAAAAAACGTCAAAAGAGACGTCAAAATCTTTTGGACGTCGTCGCTAACTAGGGGCCTCGGGTCAGTGACAAAGCCACAACATCAGCTTTGGCAAACTGAGAACTGATGGCAAAGACCTTTATTTTTATTATATAAATTTAATAAACAATAAAAAATATATATATTATATAATCTAAAATACAAATATTTTATTTTTTTTAAAAAAACATATATTTTATTTTTTCATTCATTGACTGTTCTGCATTTTTGACCATATATTCAAAAAATATATCACTTTTAATTATTATTGTTGTAAATATGTATATTTAACCCTACTTATCTTTTATCCACGATTATAGAATTCATTATATAAATTCTATATTCCTGTGATATAAATAATTTATGTATATTTTTACTTCAAGAGATTCAAAATAAAAATCTGCTTGAAAGGTAAATAATTATTTTTATTTTTCCACGACTGCACCTCTTTTCAACAATCAAACACACAAAAAATTTCTAATCTATAACATATATATGAAAAAACAATAGAAAAAAATAAAATATTAGTGGGTCAGGTGTTGATATTAAAAATAAAAAAGGCATTTCCTGACCAGGAGCACATGTGCTTTTCAGATGGCAGAGCGCCATCTAGTGGAGCAAAAATAAACTAAATGTTTATTTAGCTTGCTACGTGATATTTGGCAAACCCAATTTCTTGATAAATCAAGAAAAGCTATCCACGAACGCGTTTCGCGCTGTTGGCGCTCGTCAGCGTGGAGTAGGCTGTAACCACTGCGACCAAAAATATTTTTTTACTCCATGCTGACGAGCGCCAACAGCGCGAAACGCGTTCGTGGATGGCTTTTCTTGATTTATCAAGAAATTGGGTTGGCCAAATATCACGGAGCAAGCTAAATAAACGTTTAGTTTTGTGGCGACTACATTTTGCTTCAACGCATGCGCGGGCGTCAACACTTCACTACGCATGCGCGTGGGACGTCATCGGAGACGCTGAGATTTAGCGGTAAACATGTAGGCTTACTCCAACGGTCGTTACTCCAACCGTTGTTTCTTTTCTCTCTATAATTTCTCTTGCTTTAAATAAATTAATTTTAATTATAATTTTATCAGCAGCCTTTCCACAAGCCACACCAACACAGCACATCAACAACCATCCTACAAATTGGTGAGCCGGACGTGATGCAAAAGTTATTTTAATCACACTTCTATATATTTTTTTATTTCATCCACGAAACTTTCAACAGCCCCAGAATGCAAGACGCAACTACGGAACATCCGGAAGGGCCAACATCCACGGCACCCTCCCAAATATCAAGATTGGCTTTCCGTGCACCACCATTCTGGCCCAACAACGTTGAACTGTGGATAAGCAAGCTAGAAGCCGCTTTCGGTCTAGCAGAGATCTCCCGCGACGAAACTAAATTCCAAGCAACGGTAACGAGCCTAGACCAGCCAACCCTTACTTACGTCGCGGACATCGTAACGGCCCCCCCACCCTCTGGTAAATACGATGCGCTGAAGGCAGGCCTTCTCCAACGACTCGGTCAATCAAAACAAACTAAAATCTTACAGGTTCTGGATGGGCGTCCCATGGGAGATCAGAAGCCATCAACAGTCCTTGCCGCGATGCAACATCAGGCAGGAAGAAATTTCTCCGATACAGCACTGAAAATGCTGTGGACTCGACGCCTACCTCAGGACATAAGGGCCGCTCTCGCAGCATCCTCTGAAACAAGTTTGAGTAAGCTGGCGGAAATGGCAGACAACATACACGAAGCCATACTGCCAACGGTCTCAGCAGTGGACCAACCAAGCACAGGTCATAGCGCGGAAGCCCACCAACAGCTGATGACGCAAATCCAAGACCTGCATACGCAAATCGAAGCTTTGAAGTCATCCATAGACACCCCACACAATCGCTATCCGAACGATAGATACCCACCCCACAACAAAAAGGGAAACGCAGGAACTTGCTGGTACAATATGAAGTTTGGAGCGCAAGCTAGGAAGTGCCTTCAACCATGCAACTTCAAGGTCCAGGGAAACGAATACGCCCGCCGTCAGTAGGAGCCACTGACGGCGCAGGCCTTACTCGCCGGCTCTTCATTACGGACCGACGCAGCGCCTATTTGTTTTTGGTCGACACCGGAGCCGAAGTCTCAGTGATTCCACCACCAGTAAAAAACGCTAGGCCCTCGCACAGGCAGCTTTTCGCAGCTAACGGATCTATCATCCACACTTACGGGGAACGACATCTTGAGCTTGACCTCGGTCTCGGACGTTTATTCCGTTGGCCTTTCATCATAGCCGACGTCGGCGTGTCCATCATCGGCGCAGACTTTCTCCGACATTACGGGCTGACAGTAGACCTGCGTAATCACCGGCTGAGCGACCCAGTATCTTCCCTTCACTCCATTGGACAAGTTTCCCCTTCCCCCGCTGTTAGCATTCACCTTACAATCGCCAATTCGCCTTACTCCAGAATACTCAGACAATTCCCAGAGCTCACTAGTCAGAATCTTGTAAAAAGCCCTCCCCGTCACTCAGTGACTCATCATATCGTCATAAAGGGCCCCCCGATTGCAGCAAAACCGCGACGACTCCCCACGGACAAACTCGCCGCGGCAAAGAAAGAATTCGCCTTCATGATGGAGAAAGGCATCTGTCGTCCATCCAAATCGCCGTGGGCCAGCCCTCTCCACCTAGTACCCAAAAAAGACGGCTCGCTACGACCATGTGGAGACTACAGGAAACTGAATGCCGCTACCGTCCCCGACCGATATCCAGTCCCTAACATTATGGACTTTGCATCGCATCTGCATGGTAAGAAAATATTTTCTACTATCGATCTGGTTAGAGCGTACCACCATGTGCCCGTGGAAGCTAGAGATATCCCTAAGACTGCCGTTATTACGCCTTTCGAGTTTCCCCGCATGTCCTTTGGCCTATGTAACGGAGCCCAAACCTTTCAAAGGCTCATCAACAAAGTACTCCAAGGTTTGGATTTTGCATATGTCTACATTGACGACGTGCTTATCGCATCCGATTCAGAAAATCAACATGTATCCCATCTTCAACAACTTTTTGGTCGCCTTCGAGACTACGGCCTGACGATCAACGAAACCAAATGCACCTTCGGCCAACCTTCAGTCAAATTCTTGGGGTTTATCATCACTAACGCTGGAATCTCGCCGGACCCTCAGCGAGTACAAGCAATTGAAGACATCCCAATCCCTGATACTGTCGGAAAACTTCGACGTTTTCTGGGTATGTTAAATTTCTATCGGCGCTGCCTCCCCAATGCCGCTAGTACTCAGGCACCACTCCACGCCATGGTCGAAGGGCGCAAGAACGCATCCTGCCAATGGACCCCAACAGCACTTCAGGCTTTCGACCAGTGCAAATTTCAACTAGCCAACGCTGCCCTCTTGCACCATCCTTTTCCAGAAGCGCCTCTCTGCCTTACGGTAGATGCCTCGGATTTTGCTGTGGGCGCCGCGCTTCACCAGCAAGTTGGCAACAATTTCCAACCAATAGCGTTTTTCTCAAGGAAACTAGACGCTGCACAAAGAAAATACAGCGCATACGACAGAGAACTCCTGGCGGTATACTTGGCTATCAAGCATTTCAGGCATTTTTTGGAAGGGCGACAATTTCCGGTCTATACGGACCACAAACCTCTCACATACGCCTTTTAAACAAAATCTGGACAAGGCCTCACCGCGCCAATGTCGACACCTCGATTTCATCGGGCAATTCACAACCGACATCCGCCACATCGCGGGCTGTGAAAATGTACCTGCAGATTTCCTGTCACGCGTGGAACCCATCTCCCACCACCAACCTTATGACCCGAAATCCCTAGCCGAAGCGCAAGCAGTAGACCAGGAGCTACAAGCTCTCTTGACATCGGAAAACCGCAGCTCACTACAACTGGAAAAAGTACAAATCCCAGAAACGAACATTTCCCTGTACTGTGACGTTTCAACAGCAAAACCCAGACCTTTCGTACCCGCACCCTGTCGCCGCATAATTTTTTCTGCATACCACAACTTGTCTCACCCCGGAGTACGAGCTACTACTACAAGGATGGTCACCGCCCATTACGTCTGGCCGGCCGTCAAGAAGGATTGCGCACTTTGGACTCGCGCCTGCCACCGCTGCCAAGTCTCCAAAACCGCTAGACACACAAGAACGACCCTACAGTCGTTTAGTCCCCCAGACGGAAGGTTCAGTCATGTTCACATTGACCTGGTCGGACCATTACCACCGAGTGAAAACTATCGGTACATTTTCACCTGCGTCGACCGATTCACTAGGTGGCCCGAAGCCCTACCCATACAGGACATCACCGCCAAAACAGTAGCAAATGCCTTCCTATCGGTCTGGATATCTCGTTTTGGCGTGCCAGCAAAAGTGACTACAGACCAAGGCAGGCAGTTTGAATCTGCACTTTTCGGTGAGTTGACACGGCTTCTGGGAATCAACAGAATAAGGACATCACCCTACCACCCAGCAGCAAACGGCCTGGTAGAAAGATTCCACAGACAGCTGAAAGACTCCCTTCGCTGTCACGATTCCACGAGCTGGTCCTTGAAACTTCCCCTGGTGCTCCTAGGGATTCGTTCGTCGCTAAGGGAAGATCTCAACACCACAACCGCTGAGCTGGTCTATGGGAAGCCCCTACCCCTTCCAGGAACATTTTTCGAGGACCCCCCCCCCCCCCCCCTCTGCAAGCTCGCCTACCGAACCGTGGCTGGAGGACTTCAAGCGCGCCATGGCATCTCTGAAACCTGCACCAAGCAAACCACATGGGAACCGCCACGTTTACGTGCCCAAGCCACTCGAGACATGTTCCCATGTCTATCTACGTCGGGACCTGATATTGCCACCGCTAGCTCCCCCATACGACGGTCCATATGAAGTCCTTTTTAGGAAACCCAAAATTTACAAACTGAAAATTAAAAAGAGATCCACGTGGGTGTCAATCGACCGCCTCAAGCCTGCTTTCACATCAGAAGGACCGATGTTTTCCCAAGACCCGAACTTAACAAACCAATAAGATTGCATAGGATCGCTGGAAAGATCCTACTGGAGGGGTAGTAGAGTGGCGACTACATTTTGCTTCAACGCATGCGCGGGCGTCAACACTTCACTACGCATGCGCGTGGGACGTCATCAGAGACGCTGGGATTTAGCGGTAAACATGTAGGCTTACTCCAACGGTCGTTACTCCAACCGTTGTTTCTTTTCTCTCTATAATTTCTTGCTTTAAATAAATTAATTTTAATTATAATTTTATCAGCAGCCTTTCCACAAGCCACACCAACACAGCACATCAACAACCATCCTACAGTTTATTTTTGCTCCACTAGATGGCGCTCTGCCATCAAAAAAACACATGTGCTCCTGGTCAGGAGATGCCTTCTTTATTTTTAATATATGTATTTGTTTCGAGATATACATGGAACGTTAATTCACGTTGGTAAATCCTTACATTGGCAACAATATAATTACACTACACATAATGAAAGTATAAAATAAAATTAATATTCAATTATAAAGAGTAATAAATGATTGTTTTAGCAGTTTGTAGATACAGATGTCATCCGGATGAATAAATTCGAAATTAACTGTCTTTATGATAGAATCCATTATTATTATATTTCATTAATATGTCTTTGCTCTTTCGAGATTCACAGCTTTCCAGGTGGGCGTTTCGAATTGGACAAAACTAGTGTTGTGATTTTGGCAACGACTCGAATCTGATAATTTGCAGAGATGGTCAATAGATGGCGAATATATTCTTCTTTTATTTTGAAAGGAAACAGGTTATCTCTATAGATACATATCCTCTTAAGACAATGATAATCTCCATTTTTCCTATAGAAGAAGAATTGCAAGTCGGGGAGAAGAGCTTCTTTCATAAGAAGACGATCGAACAACCTTTCGTCAACCTGTTAATAGGGACACTGTCTTCTTGTAGGGAAGCCTTGACTTTGACACGGAGGTAGAATCCTGGAGCCAGTCTTGAAAAGGGTAAATCTCCGCACCTAAGGCCTCAAGGTCTTCTCGGCGATCTTTATCTTCCCTAATCTTAAGCTTCTCCACCAAATGTAACTTATAAAATTAGGAAAGACAAACTTCAGGATGACACGACAATTTATTTTATAAATTAACATTTATAAGATACAAGATGAGCAATGAGGGGAGTTTCCAGAGTAGAAAAATATAAATAATATAAAAAATAATAACCAACATATATAGTCACGACCGTCTTTCCACCGTCAATTCCTCAATTCCTCATGTCACGGATGCGCGCGCATCATCATTAGTATAATATAAAAAGCCAACAATGAAGAATGAATGTAAGATAAAAAGCCAAGAATGAAGAGTAAATATGATATAGAAAGCCAACAATGAAGAATGAATGTAAGATAAAAAGCCAACAATAAAGAGTAAATGTAATATAAAAAGCCAACAATGAAGATAAAATGTAAGATAAAAAGCCAACAATGAAGAGTAAATATAAAATAAAAAGCCAACAATGAAGAATAAATGTAAGATAAAAAGCCAACAATGAAGAGTAAATATAATATAAAAAGCCAACAATGAAGAATGAATGTAAGATAAAAAGCCAACAATGAAGAGTAAATATGATATAAAAAGCCAACAATGAAGAATGAATGTAAGATAAAAAGCCAACAATGAAGAGTAAATGTAATATAAAAAGCCAACAATGAAGAATAAATGTAAGATAAAAAGCCAACAATGAAGAGTAAATATAATATAAAAAGCCAACAATGAAGAGTGAATGTAAGATAAAAAGCCAACAATGAAGAGTAAATGTAATATAAAAAGCCAACAATGAAGAATGAATGTAAGATTAAAAGCCAACAATGAAGAGTGAATGCAATATAAAAAGCCAACAATGAAGAATGAATGTAAGATATAAAGCCAACAATGAAGAGTGAATGTAAGATAAAAAGCCAACAATGAATAGTAAATGTAATATAAAAAGCCAACAATGAAGAATGAATGTAAGATAAAAAGCCAACAATGAAGAGTGAATGTAATATAAAAAGCCAACCTTGAAGAATAATGTAAGATAAAAGGCCAACAATGAAGAGTAAATATAATATAAAAAGCCAACAATGAAGAGTGAATGTAAGATAAAAAGCCAACAATGAAGAGTAAATGTAATATAAAAAGCCAACAGAGTGAATGTAGGATAAAAAGCCAACAATGAAGAGTAAATATAATATAAACAGCCAACAATGAAGAGTAAATATAATATAAAAAGCCAACAATGAAGAGTAAATTCTATATATATAAAAATGAATGTTTGTCTGTTTGTATGTTTGTTTGTATGTCCGGTATACAAATTCGCAGTAGTTCACTAATTCAAACCAAAATTTCCATACATAGGTAAAAAATACGGGGAAGACGATAGGCTATTTAAAAATATATATAAATCAATTATTAAAACTATATATTTTTAGTCATAAAATGATGATGACGATATTGCTGTATCATGTTTGATTATCAGATACAAAATTATATCGGGAAAAATTCCAAAAAGCAGAGACCACGGGTGAAACCAGTTCATTATTTTGTACGCAGGAACAAAATTCTAACAGAAAAACATTCATTCGAACAGAAAACAAAAGCCAGATCATCTTTCTATAAAAATATCGCTTCTCAGACACAAAGTTTGCAGCGGGACGTTTCACAAGTGTGACATCCACGGCGCCAATTTATAATTGTAACAAATAGTATTTGAATAAAAACATTTAATTGGGTAAAACCCGGGCGTTGCCCGGGTCATTCGTCATTAATATATAGTCACGACCGTCTTTCCTCAATTCCTCATCGCTGTCACGGATGCGCGAGCATCATCATTATGATCATTATCTTCTATAGAAGCTTCTATCTTTATAATTATGTATATTTACAAAAAGTCAATTCGCTCGCGCCTCTAGCGGTGAAAATGAGGGGTAATACCAGCTGACCTAATGTACATGTAAAGTTTGGAGCAGGACGTTTCACAAGAGTGACATCCACGGCTCCAATTTATAATTGTAACAAATAGTATTTGAATAAAAACATTCAATCGGGTAAAACACGGGCGTTGCCCGGGTCATTCGTCTAGTCTGTATATAAAATACAATAAATACTCCGCTACAATAATTTGAAATAATATAAAAACAGACCTTCTTTTGACATTGTTTGGCTCTCTGCCAGTCGAAATGTTGGCTTCAAATAAAACTTTTTATCCAATATTGGGCGTTTTTATTAAAGCTTGTCATATATATTGCTCAATTATTAGCTAGATATCATATAGAAGTGATTCGTAATCATAAATAAAACAATGCTTACAAATTTACATATAAATCAATTTAATAATAAATGTTCACTCTTAAAATATTTCATTGTTTGAAAATCGACAATTACATAAATTTAGTATTTGTGGATATAACTCTCTATGTTGATAGGAAATATTGTGACCACTCTACACTTTCTTAATACAAACTTAAATCTACCGTTTGAGAAAGAGGAAGCCACACCAACACAGCACATCAACAACCATCCTACAGTTTATTTTTGCTCCACTAGATGGCGCTCTGCCATCTAAAAAACACATGTGCTCCTGGTCAGGAGATGCCTTCTTTATTTTTAATATATGTATTTGTTTCGAGATATACATGGAACGTTAATTCACGTTGGTAAATCCTTACATTGGCAACAATATAATTACACTACACATAATGAAAGTATAAAATAAAATTAATATTCAATTATAAAGAGTAATAAATGATTGTTTTAGCAGTTTGTAGATACAGATGTCATCCGGATGAATAAATTCGAAATTAACTGTCTTTATGATAGAATCCATTATTATTATATTTCATTAATATGTCTTTGCTCTTTCGAGATTCACAGCTTTCCAGGTGGGCGTTTCGAATTGGACAAAACTAGTGTTGTGATTTTGGCAACGACTCGAATCTGATAATTTGCAGAGATGGTCAATAGATGGCGAATATATTCTTCTTTTATTTTGAAAGGAAACAGGTTATCTCTATAGATACATATCCTCTTAAGACAATGATAATCTCCATTTTTCCTATAGAAGAAGAATTGCAAGTCGGGGAGAAGAGCTTCTTTCATAAGAAGACGATCGAACAACCTTTCGTCAACCTGTTAATAGGGACACTGTCTTCTTGTAGGGAAGCCTTGACTTTGACACGGAGGTAGAATCCTGGAGCCAGTCTTGAAAAGGGTAAATCTCCGCACCTAAGGCCTCAAGGTCTTCTCGGCGATCTTTATCTTCCCTAATCTTAAGCTTCTCCACCAAATGTAACTTATAAAATTAGGAAAGACAAACTTCAGGATGACACGACAATTTATTTTATAAATTAACATTTATAAGATACAAGATGAGCAATGAGGGGAGTTTCCAGAGTAGAAAAATATAAATAATATAAAAAATAATAACCAACATATATAGTCACGACCGTCTTTCCACCGTCAATTCCTCAATTCCTCATGTCACGGATGCGCGCGCATCATCATTAGTATAATATAAAAAGCCAACAATGAAGAATGAATGTAAGATAAAAAGCCAAGAATGAAGAGTAAATATGATATAGAAAGCCAACAATGAAGAATGAATGTAAGATAAAAAGCCAACAATAAAGAGTAAATGTAATATAAAAAGCCAACAATGAAGATAAAATGTAAGATAAAAAGCCAACAATGAAGAGTAAATATAAAATAAAAAGCCAACAATGAAGAATAAATGTAAGATAAAAAGCCAACAATGAAGAGTAAATATAATATAAAAAGCCAACAATGAAGAATGAATGTAAGATAAAAAGCCAACAATGAAGAGTAAATATGATATAAAAAGCCAACAATGAAGAATGAATGTAAGATAAAAAGCCAACAATGAAGAGTAAATGTAATATAAAAAGCCAACAATGAAGAATAAATGTAAGATAAAAAGCCAACAATGAAGAGTAAATATAATATAAAAAGCCAACAATGAAGAGTGAATGTAAGATAAAAAGCCAACAATGAAGAGTAAATGTAATATAAAAAGCCAACAATGAAGAATGAATGTAAGATTAAAAGCCAACAATGAAGAGTGAATGCAATATAAAAAGCCAACAATGAAGAATGAATGTAAGATATAAAGCCAACAATGAAGAGTGAATGTAAGATAAAAAGCCAACAATGAATAGTAAATGTAATATAAAAAGCCAACAATGAAGAATGAATGTAAGATAAAAAGCCAACAATGAAGAGTGAATGTAATATAAAAAGCCAACCTTGAAGAATAATGTAAGATAAAAGGCCAACAATGAAGAGTAAATATAATATAAAAAGCCAACAATGAAGAGTGAATGTAAGATAAAAAGCCAACAATGAAGAGTAAATGTAATATAAAAAGCCAACAGAGTGAATGTAGGATAAAAAGCCAACAATGAAGAGTAAATATAATATAAACAGCCAACAATGAAGAGTAAATATAATATAAAAAGCCAACAATGAAGAGTAAATTCTATATATATAAAAATGAATGTTTGTCTGTTTGTATGTTTGTTTGTATGTCCGGTATACAAATTCGCAGTAGTTCACTAATTCAAACCAAAATTTCCATACATAGGTAAAAAATACGGGGAAGACGATAGGCTATTTAAAAATATATATAAATCAATTATTAAAACTATATATTTTTAGTCATAAAATGATGATGACGATATTGCTGTATCATGTTTGATTATCAGATACAAAATTATATCGGGAAAAATTCCAAAAAGCAGAGACCACGGGTGAAACCAGTTCATTATTTTGTACGCAGGAACAAAATTCTAACAGAAAAACATTCATTCGAGCAGAAAACAAAAGCCAGATCATCTTTCTATAAAAATATCGCTTCTCAGACACAAAGTTTGCAGCGGGACGTTTCACAAGTGTGACATCCACGGCGCCAATTTATAATTGTAACAAATAGTATTTGAATAAAAACATTTAATTGGGTAAAACCCGGGCGTTGCCCGGGTCATTCGTCATTAATATATAGTCACGACCGTCTTTCCTCAATTCCTCATCGCTGTCACGGATGCGCGAGCATCATCATTATGATCATTATCTTCTATAGAAGCTTCTATCTTTATAATTATGTATATTTACAAAAAGTCAATTCGCTCGCGCCTCTAGCGGTGAAAATGAGGGGTAATACCAGCTGACCTAATGTACATGTAAAGTTTGGAGCAGGACGTTTCACAAGAGTGACATCCACGGCTCCAATTTATAATTGTAACAAATAGTATTTGAATAAAAACATTCAATCGGGTAAAACACGGGCGTTGCCCGGGTCATTCGTCTAGTCTGTATATAAAATACAATAAATACTCCGCTACAATAATTTGAAATAATATAAAAACAGACCTTCTTTTGACATTGTTTGGCTCTCTGCCAGTCGAAATGTTGGCTTCAAATAAAACTTTTTATCCAATATTGGGCGTTTTTATTAAAGCTTGTCATATATATTGCTCAATTATTAGCTAGATATCATATACAAGTGATTCGTAATCATAAATAAAACAATGCTTACAAATTTACATATAAATCAATTTAATAATAAATGTTCACTCTTAAAATATTTCATTGTTTGAAAATCGACAATTACATAAATTTAGTATTTGTGGATATAACTCTCTATGTTGATAGGAAATATTGTGACCACTCTACACTTTCTTAATACAAACTTAAATCTACCGTTTGAGAAAGAGGAATAAAAACGAAAGCTTGTAATGAAATATATATTTTCAAAACGTTTCGGTTAATTATATAAATATTTCTTCTCTATTAATTATGCGTAAAAAAACGATATATCAATATCTATCTATAATAAATAATTCAAATGAACACAATGAAAATTGTCAAAGTAGAAATGTTCTACTTTATTGTTTGTGTGTGATATAAGAGGTGAAATAGGGAACCCCTATCGTGATAGTAAAATGTATTTAAGTAGGAGAGAGAGAGAGAAAAAAAGAAACTTAGCTTAATCTGGTAATGGTCTTCTTACAAAAGGAAATACCCAGAAACTTGTTAGAAGGCCTTTCTCTCCTTAAATACTCTTATTTCTTTCCATACATTGTTTCTCTCCTCCTCGATCCTTAACGTATAATAAATTTAATGAAAATGCTATAGTCTCTCATTGTGTTATTTATCGCCTGAAATTACATACTAGTCTATTTTACGTCTCGTAATGAATTTAATATTGAAATATTATCGAATTTTATGTCTATTTATATGGATACTTATTCATTATAAAGTATATAAACCAATTACAAGTACATTTAATTGTAATTGTACAATATGTACTTTTACAATTTGTTTCAAGCATATAGGTCGAATATGAATTCAAGTATAGGGAACTAAAGATGACAAATATTTTTTCAGCTAACTCTATTTATAGTAATTATATACATATATATATATATGAGAAACAGATTGGAATAAATAGCATTGAATGAATCAATTCTCAACATAATATATGGCATTATGTGTTCAGATAATAAATATTGGAATATAAGCCAAATTATTCCACACACATAGGCAGTAACGTAGAAAATAACCTAAATCGAATTCGTGCTACTTAGGGAGCATACATTTTCATAGTTCATCTTAATGGTATAGAATTCAAAACCATTCACAACACCAACTCACTCCGGACCACATATACAGTTGCCCGGATCTCCTTGCAGCCCTCTATATGGCAGACATCAATTCAGAAGAGGGCATATGTTTGCGCCTAGCTATGTAAATCACTAGCTAGGCTGCATTGATTCATAGTCATGCAAATTCTTCTTTCTTTCTTTTTAGTTATGTAAATATGAGTGTATATAAAATAAGTGGATGATTGAATAAAGTTAGTGTGTGTTAGCAAATTCGTGTGAGGCGTACTTCCTCTAGTCATACAGCGTGCTACATCGCAGTCTTGCGAAGGAACAACTTTCTCGGCAGGCAATCCGCCGGTCTGGTCTCGTAACTTACAGTCCAAAATTAAGCTCTGCCACATATCGTCAACACCTGAGACCAGAAAGAAGGCAGTAGGAGCTACAGGAAGTCCGGGCTACTAGTGTCAGGAAACAAGCTCCCGAACAGCATATATACGGACAAGGCACCTCAGTTGGCCGGTATTGTTTTCAGGGTGCACGGACCGATCTGATCTGCTCTATGGGCAAGACACTACCACCACCAATTAAATAGAAATCTTTAAACCTGTAAGTGAAATCAACAACACGAGTATTGAACAAGGGAGTGAGACCATCAATCAAGTGCTCCTTGCGACTGCTCAGATAATTGTGGAAGGTGCAAACGGTACACAGCAGATCTGCCGAGCACTTTTAGATAGTGGATCAAAAGTTAGTTTGATCACAAAAGAAATTTGTGAGAGACTTGAGCTCAAAGGACAAACATCACGACGCTCACTTAGGGGTATTGGAAATAATCCAGTCCAGGTGTCAACTACATCTGTTGACTTGACATTCAGGTCGATTTATAGATCCGAAATTTATGAAACGAATGCTCTAGTGATGGAGGTCTTAACCACCGAAATTCCAAACTTTAAATTGGCAGAACCAACCTGGATCATGCAGAGAGGGCTTGAGTTGGCAGACCCTCTGTTTCACATTTCGGCACCTATCGACATTATTTTAGGTGCAGATATGTATGCATATCTGATGCAAGGAGAGAAAAGGATGCTGGGAAGGAACCAGCCTATAGCAGGGAATTCAAAGCTCGGTTGGATTCTGATGGGCAAAGTAGACGGCTCTCTCTCGTCGAACTATAAAAGTGGGCCTTGTAGCCTTGCGGTTCAAACAACATCAGATGGTCAGGTGGGAGATTTCAGGAAATCGGAGTCAGTGCCGTCATTGCAGGACCAGAATCCAAGGGAAGAAGTTTATGAAACTTATTACCAGAAAACCTATTCCAGAGGCGGCCAGGGAAGATACAGTGTGAGACTGCTATTCAGGAAAGCTCATCGGGGCAGCTCCATTCCTACCTCTAGATCTCCAATAATTCCACGGGGAGGAAAGTCCGGTGTAAGTGTCTTGCGCAGATCTAACTTGGACAGCCGGAGGAGTTTTCGGGAGACCAATCGCCTAGCTGGCCCCTCTTCCCATTGCGCCTCAAGATCTGAACTGAAGTTCAGCGGTGGGGGGGAGTATGTTTGCGCCTAGCTATGTAAATCACTAGCTAGGCTGCATTGATTCATAGTCATGCAAATTCTTCTTTCTTTCTTTTTAGTTATGTAAATATGAGTGTATATAAAATGAGTGGATGATTGAATAAAGTTAGTGTGTGTTAGCAAATTCGTGTGAGGCGTACTTCCTCTAGTCATACAGCGTGCTACATCGCAGTCTTGCGAAGGAACAACTTTCTCGGCAGGCAATCCGCCGGTCTGGTCTCGTAACTTACAGTCCAAAATTAAGCTCTGCCACATATCGTCAACACCTGAGACCAGAAAGAAGGCAGTAGGAGCTACAGGAAGTCCGGGCTACTAGTGTCAGGAAACAAGCTCCCGAACAGCATATATACGGACAAGGCACCTCAGTTGGCCGGTATTGTTTTCAGGGTGCACGGACCGATCTGATCTGCTCTATGGGCAAGACACTACCACCACCAATTATATAGAAATACTATAAACAAACCAAATTTTTTGTCAACCATTGAATGTTAATGGGGTTTGGGGGGAGGGGGGGGGGGTAGTAGCCTATAGAATATATACATTTAGGATACACTACATATTTACATATTGCGATGTTAAAAACAAAATTGACATTTCCTGACCGCTATCGTGATCATTTTAGATGGCAAAGCCCCAACTAGTTATACAAAATCAAATAAACTTTGATTTAGCTTGTTCCAAAAATATTTAGCAAACCCAATTTATTGGTAAATCAATAAAGGTCAACCATGTACGCGTTTGCGTACAAGCAGCTACAAGGTGAGGTATACTGTCATACAGTTTTTAATGTCTTCTAGTGGGAGGCTAGACTAAGCCATTTCAATTTTACGTCTAAGCTGTTAAATATATCTTGGCTGTGCAGATTGTCATATTTTCATCTTCATCATGTCTCATACATGCCAAATTGGTGAAAATCTGCGGAACATGTGAGCCAGGAAAGGATGTCAACATTTTGATGGAAGGCTCGTGAGATGTTGGGTGTATGTGGTCGGGCGTTATCTTAATGGAAATTTACATTTTGTTTATTTTTTTGTTTGTTCCTCTGTAATGAGCGCAAATACTTCAATATCGCATCTTTTTAGATAATAAATTAATGAAGAATTGGTAAAACAACAGGTTACAACTTATCGTATTGTATAGATGAGAAACTATTGAGCCTTGATTGAATATTAATGGGGTTCTACTTTCATAACTGATGCACCCCACACCATAAAGCCAGGGAATATTGCTGTATGCCTTACCACCTACCGCCTACTTACCACAATACAGAACCTTTGGGATCTTTCTTGGGGCCTACGTCTAACCTGTATCCTACCGTCATGAACTCCCAAACTGAATCATCAGAAAAAGACAGAGTGCCATTCTTGAGCCCTAGGACGTCTTTCTTCACAATAGCTGAGTGTTGCATCTGTGTCTTGCAGAGAGTGGAATTCTCAATAAAGAGCAGCAATTACGGTGTTCTGCTTCAACAAGACGGTCAGAAATGGTCCAGATTCATTCTGCACTTGTAAAGCTGTTTGAACCATTGTTTTAGTTGTTTTCCTGTCTTCTAATAACTTCCTTCGAATCTACCTATCCCTCGATCTGTTGTTACTTTAGTGCAGCCTATGTGAACATTCTTGTCAAACATTAATTTGATTGAAGGCTACTTTCATAGCAATTTCTTTAGACGAAATTTCAATCTCTGAGGCCTATGATTCTGCCTCCTATAAAATAATAAATTTCCTTGTATGACGCACTTTTTATGGCTTTGTATTCTACAGATAAAAATTTATCTTAAGAAAAAAAAAAACTTTAGAGAAAAATACACTAGGAGGGGCTATTTAAAAACCCTTTCATTAATAAACAGGGCTATTTTGATGCACTTATATTCTAGTTACGGGTTCAGAAAATTGATCATTTACATTCCATAATTTTCCTATTAAGAATGCAAATTTTCTGAATATTTGCTAAGGTGTTTATAGGAGATGCAATTTATTTTTATAGTGCCCCAGTTCATAAGGAGGATAGATATCATAGACTGGGGCAATTTTGTTCACACTTGACTATATCGTATGTCTTCAATAAAGGTCACTGTGTATCAAATAAATTTCAGAGTTGTTGTCTGAATACAGATATACATGCTAAAAGGTACAACTTCCTTGTACCTAAGGAAGGTTCTATTGAAGAACAACTATCAATGTTGATATTTTTATTACGACAGGAAGATAGCATAAGCCATCAGCAACTCAGTTAAACGATCAGAAGATGTATTTCTAATAATTTACTCCCTGATCCCAGTATAATTCTTCTCAGAGAGATTATAATTAAATAAGAAAAATATAAACGATTTTACAAACTTCTTCATAACCTTATATTGTATTTTGACTAAAGAACCACACATCCGAGTATATAAACATGAATTTATGCTGATTTATCAAAGGTGCATATCAACAATTCGGAAATATATATAGAATATTTATAAAATACTTTTTTTTTGAATTGGTAAGAAATTTAACTTGAACACAAATTATCTTATAATTTCAAGGTAATTCTTCAATATAGGAATTATATCTAAAAGGCGCGCATTAAGATTATAATATAACCAAAAATCTTATAAAAACATTCGAAAATAAAATAATTTAAAGATTTAAAATGGAAATTCATTCATTTATATCAGATAGGAATAAATATATATTTGTTCATTTTAAAGAAAGAAAGGATTGCATATATAATCTTACCCTGATATGCCCCCTGGACGAGAATGGAATGGGGGGAGGGAGACTAAACAAATTAGCAAATGGGTAAAAAAGAAATGTCTGATCAAGTGTATTCTCCCAAATTAAAATAAGAACAATAAAAAAGTGTCCATAAAACAGGACGTGGGCTAAAACAAATGAAAGAGTCATGTTTCAGTGGGGATACCGTTTCCTTAAAGGCAATCAGGGCTCCAATTTACCGCCTAGATATTTCCCGTCGCTAATAAATTCTGCCCAATATCGGCTGGGCCTTATCTAAAATTCTTTTTTTTCTCTCTTCCTTCTTTTTTTGTGTTGGCGTGTAACTAAGGGGGGTTCAATTAGTCGAAATATTCTTTAACGACCCTTTCAAACTAATTGTGCTGGATGTGTCTCCCGTGTTAATTGGTCAACAAACGTTTTACATGGCATCTCTTCTGTACCTGTCCTCTCTTTCTTTTACTTACTTCCAAATTACGATTTGAAGAGCTGATCTCATCAAGTTGTATGGAATCTTCTTTTTTCGAGTTATTTATGTTTAGGTTCATTTTCAAATTGCTATCATTTACATCTGGAGATATTTCATAATAGACACATATTTTTGATGAGAGAGATCCCTAATAGGCGTTTTCTAGGTGAACACCATCTTTGAGGACAATTTCATAACAGTGATCTTTATTTTGGAAATATTTATTTTCTATTTTACAAATATATTTAGCATTGTGCGATAGTCATATATATATATATGTTAGAAAATAAACTTGCTTAAAGAGAGATATTATTTACTTATTTTTAACACAATAGTAATTTATATTAATAGTATGCAGTCGTGATATCTTGGAAAAATATAATACAATTCTAAACACTTTTTGATTCAATTGAGCTGATAAATTAATTGAGATGGAATACCTGACTTGAAGCATGAAGAATAAATAAAAGATTTAATTAAATATTCACATATTTACAAAAAGATTTGACCCATCAAAGTAAAGCAATATTTTAAAAATGTATTGTGAAGCCGCACTATCAGGCGTTAGACTTGACGAAGTTGTTCTATAATAATAATTTCTATATGACATATATATTCGATTGATATTCTATATACACACACACACAAGAAATAACTATATATTTAAAATTATAGGGGAGGTTGATATTCATTAGCAAAAGCTCTCTTCTCGTTATGTAAATGCGCCAAACGAGGCATTTTGCTGATATTCTTTGCTCACAGAATTCATATTAAATAAAATGCGACAACAAAGCTTCGCCAAATTCAGAAAAATGCGCCGACCTCTAATTCCATAGCGTCTGTCCATGGCCTTCATTAGCACTGAAGCGGCTTTAATTTCATATCAGTTTTCACGTTTATCTTTCATCAAAATTCGAAACTATTATTTTTAAAAATAAACAATTTCTACTGCCCTTACTGCATGGAAAAATTAATGGGAGGGCCTGGCTCATCATTGGTGAACCCTCCCAACGGTTTCGCCAGTTTAGGTTTATCTATACTTTATATAGTCTTCGACATTTCAAATTGAATAAGTGTTGGCGAGAAAATTTAGAATTATAATCGAAAACTACAAGCGGTCTCTCCTCCTTCCTGAATCCCATCGCTCGTGGTTATCACCTAGTTAGCCAGAGAGAACAACCAGATTGAGAGGGTTACTCTGATCCTTTCCTAAAAACATTTTTTATTATCCTTAGTACACATGGTACAGGTCATGATAAACATGGTGGGTAGTAGTTGTCGACTGCTTTTACTGTAAGTGCAGCACATGTCTACCTATGTGGAAAGCAGTTCGACTTCGCATTTACAAATGTTCCTTAGCCCCGTTTGATTACTTGTACTCGCTGGTGTGGTTGGACTTTGCACGAATCGGGGGCCGAAAGAGCTTTTTTTAATTTGAAAAAAAGTGTCCAATGTGGGATTCAATAACGGCTTGTAGCGGTCGGAAACCACCCTTCCACCAACCCCCGCCTAAATTTCTAAGCGTGATAAAGCTATATATTTTTGACTTACCATTTTTTAAATATTATTAACTCTTCTTAAAAGAATATCTAGTCCCATCAACCAATATTCAACCTTTTTTATATATGCCTCGAAGTTTTGGTGATTCAATACCTCATTTAAAAAAATATTTATTTCTTAAGAAGGTGGCATTAATTCTTCAAAATACCGAGACAACAATAAATATTGAAAATTGGCTGATGTAACTGAATTTTCTTTCACGAGTACCAGAAAACTATTTTTTAAATTTCTTCTATATAAGAATCATAAATAATGATCACCAAAATTCCAGGAAATATAGAAATTAGTTTTTAATGAATACGATCAATATAATATAATCTATAAATAGAGGAATTAATTTCAATTTATATAATATCTTTTAATATAAAGAAAATCGATTTATAAAGGTAAAAACAATATTAACATATCTTTAATATCATGATGACAGTTGAAATAGTTCTTACAAAATTATTCCGAAAAGGAAGATATATATTGCCAAGTGGAAAATTAGGAAAGACAAAACTTCAGGATGACACAGCAATTTATTTAAGGCAAGAACAAACTATGAATGATAAAAAAAGATAAGCAATGAGGGAGGTTTACAGAGTAGCAAAATAATAACTTAAAAAAAATGATTTTCTGCTAATTGAATAATAAATATTTCGCTATAATTTATATGATAAATAAAATAGGTAAAAGCTGTTTAATTTTATTAATTTAAAATTATATTTATACGAATTTAAAATATATTGGAAGTAGGCAATTGCACTTCCAAGGTACCACTAAATATGGAATAGCAGTCGGACGGCACATACACACACACCACATATATAAATATATGGATGAATGAACACAGAGCATCTTGTAACCATTCCAGAAGAAGAAGAAGAGGCAAGGGCGCGGATGAAAATATTTTTATTTTGTGAGACTGGGGCCAAATGGATCCACTAACCCAATTGGTGGAAGTTGGAAAGTTGATTTAGATGGATGGCAAAATATATCAAAATAAAGACGTGATTGATGGTGACCCTAATAAGATGGAATACGGACGGCCTGTTCAGGAACTCTTCTTCCACAATTCCTAATTGGACCGAAGTACCCAATCTCTTTTTGTGTGTTTTGATTACTCATCTTTATAATCTTTTTGGATATCTAAACGCACTTAGAATTTTGAAAAAAAAAATAACAATTAGTATATTTTATTGTGAAAAACATGCAGGTTTTTTCGAACAAAATGCTTATCTACTTAGCATATCGAATCTATAAGAGGAAATGTAGATAATTTATAAAATTATTTTATAAAACTTTTTGATTTAAAAAAATATATATATATTTTCACTCATAGATTTAACAATTTAGTGAAAAAGAGCGTCTTCGATAGGAAGCTCGCATTTTCCATGATTAAAACATCCTAATAAAGTGTTTAAAAAATGGTCAATTAACACATTTCAAACTCACATATATCACAAAACAATGTGTTAAATACATATTCAAACAATATATAACTCTATTGTTAAACACTTTATAAACATATAATAAAAAAGGTAACAATGAGTATATACTGATTTTTAGTTTTCCATAAAACCAATAGCAAATTTTATTTTATACACTGTTTTTTGATAGGTGTTTATATATTTTATTGTGATATATATGAGTTTTAAATTAGTTAATTGAGCCTTTTTTACTATTTATTTCGATAATTTGACAATCCCATGTCTTCCTTTAAAGAATATGTATTTTAATAAAGATTACATTTTAAGATTTAGAAATGATTTGCCTTCTTTATAAAGCGCGACAGCGGTTCACCTAAACGTCGCGAAATGAAGTATACAAAAAGGTTGAAGAATTCCATTCAAAACAAATATAAATAAAATTTTTAAAATATAATTTCTATGTTGTTGTCGTGTCCAATGAAGAGCCTCAGATTTTCTCATGCAGCTCTCTATCATAGCAGTCGCAATATCCACTATCTTGGGAAATATATAAACAACATATAACAAATACAGAATATTGGGAATTGTTAAAGTATATATCTTATAGAATTATGTTAAAACACAAAGATAATTTTAACGAAAATATCATTCGGTTTAAATTTGAACTTACAGGTTATATAAATAGAGATATAGAGCTGCTATGGTATCGCTGAATCTTTCATCAGTTAATCGGATTACTCTCTGATTATTGTTGGAGCTCTTTGAGATCTTTATATCTCTACAAATATTGGGACATTCTCAACTTTAAATTGGCTTAAACTGTGCTGTTCAACTAATTCCTTTTTTTTTTTCATCTTTAGAATATAAAATAATGAGATATTTTTGATTATATATTCTGTAATAAATAAATAGGTATAGAATAAGTAGCCTTTCCTATTGAGATCATTAATATGTAAATAAAATGTAAAATATAGAGTTATAAAAAAACGTTAATTCACCGAGTTAATTCAAATGTATTTTAATTACTTCAATGTTATTTTTTCCTACTGTAATACATTTATGTCAACGCTTTTTTTTACAGTCGTAAAAATACCAATAAGAGCCTGTTTCTAAGTTAAGTCTTCGTTACACATAGAAACTTGATGTTCACGGAATGGGAACCTTAGTTTGAGCAATAAGTTAGCCGGATACAATTCGGATGTTGTGGTAAAATATTAGACAGATAATTTTAAGTTTTGGAGATATTGTATTACCATAATTCACCATAAGTATTTTTTTACCAATCCCTAACTTTTGGACATGAAAGCTCTTCTCCAGGTGAAACACGATATAATGAATCGTCAAAATACAAGAGCTATAATATAATTAGATACTATTTTACATAATTTATATATAAAGGTAGAATTAAATTAAATTTCATTTTTTTTCAACTAAATCGTTGTTACTGTGAATGAGTATTCTTCTTGGTTTTATTGTAGATGTTCAGAAGGATTTTTATTTTATTTTGAGGCTTTGAAGTGGGCTCAGGGAAAGTATATTGTAAACATCAGGAAGTCTTCTGTTAATATTATTGCATCCTATTTATACGATTGATTCTATTATGATTCTCTGTTGTTTATTTGTGATATTATAAAAATAGGTTTTTGGTCCCGATAAGATGAATAGGTGGCCTGTTTCTTTTATATGCTGGTACACTAATGATATTGCCCGTATATATTTCATTTATATTCGTAGATTATGTGGAGATAAAACTTATTTGATCAACATTTATCCAAAAACAAACCTTTCCTACATATCAAACCCACCGATACCTCTCTCATTCGAATTTATATATATGGGTCAATTCTATCCTTCCTTATAATAACTTAAAGAGCGAAATAATATCCACATATACCTTAAAAAATAATAAGAATAAGCTACTTTAGTTAAAATTAATATTTACATACTTTAAATAAATAATAATATTAACCTAAATCAAATAAATAATAATATTTTACATATCAAACATAAACAATAATATCATCCTATACACACTAAATAAACAATAATTACATATTTACTAAAAGAAGAGTGCGGAAATAGAGTTATTTAATTTATCTATTGCGTATAAGGACTTTAAACAGAGGTAGAGGAAAGAAAACTCTCTCGTCAAACAAGACAAACGACAATGGATCACCACCCTATAATCAATACAGTTCATTTGCTTTGTATTCTAAATACCTCGATATATGTGAAATATTTTCTAGGAACTTTTCAAAGTCATCAACACCCTCTCAACCAACACTCTCTAAAAAAAAAGACTTTTATCCCCTCTTATTTAAGAGAAGAAAACTTATCATTAAAGTTTTTCTCCTTCGAAGGTAAATTACAAGACAAATATTTCCCCTCGCCGTGCTGACCGAAATTAAAATCCCCCAAAGAAAACACGCCCCTCTAAAAAAAGCCATAATTAAAGGTACACAGAACTATTTGCCACCTCAGGCTTAATTAACTCTTTATTAAGCTCCGTGCAGTCCTCAAGTCCACAAAAAGTGACCGCACTCCCTCAAGACGTCTCAAGAAGCTAAAGAGCAATTTGGGAAGTTTTTTTTTTTTGAAGCTCATTTCCCATACACCTTGTGCTGTTTTATTTTATCAATAAACTTTTTTGTTAGTTTAATGAAGATATTTATTTATAAGTGTTTATCTCCTTTTTTATATTTAATTAGGGTAATGAAACATAATAAACTATTGCATTTAAAAATATTTGAACATAATTAGGATAATATATTTTCAGGGTAGTAATAAAATATGGAATATATGATAATATAGTGAAAATCTCATCATACATATATATATATATATATATATATATATATATATAGTGAAATAGCGAAATTTTACAGGGATCGGATGGTTTAATTAAGAAAAATGCATATCTCGATCGTACTATTTAATTTGATGATTGCTTGAGCCACCTATCGGAATAAATATCAACCAATCTTTGGTTATTTTTAATTATTCAAGAAAAAAAAATACCCTTCCTTGAAAACTCAAGATAAGTCGGCCACGAATAGGTTTTCAGCCTATTTGTGCTCAACTACAAAAATAACTGATTCTCTAAGTTTCCTGCATATATTTTTAAACAGCAATAACGCGCCATCTATATAATGCAAATGAAAACACCAAGAGGCGAATGCTTCTTTTAACAAATAAATCAAAATCTGTATGCGGAAGAGCATTGATCGATGCAAATATTTAAATGTGATTCTACTGTTCTAAAAGCTTATGTTCATAGTTTGCTTAAATACCATTTTAAGATTCCGCCCTTCAGTGTAGCATATAAAAGCAGAATGATCCAATACAGTATTAAAGCTCTATTACCGTATTTTCTAGAAGTTGTCTTTATTTATATTGATTCTCTATTGCCGCAGGGATTGTAAGGGTTTTGATGAGGTCTAGAGAGGACTAAATTTATCTCATGGATGTTTAGTCCATTTGAGAACGACAGGTTAAGAAACTTTTTATTATTCTAATCATGATAATATCAAGTAGCTCTGCAACTCCGGTGACAAGAACTCCATGGAACACCTAGCAATCATCCCTGGACTCCGGGGGGGGGGACCACAGGTGTGAGGGGTTATTGGAATCTTATAAGCAAATATTATATTATTGGAGAACTCTAAAAGGTAAATACCCTTCATAATTCCCAAATTTGCCCTTGCTTTATTTATCTCCGCGACATATTTTGTTGGAGATGCTGAGTAAATTAGAGAAGACAAACTGAAGATCGCCGAAAAGACATAGAGGCCATGGGTGGTGATCACACCACTGGTGTGATCTACATTTTCGGAGACTGCCTCCAGGATTCCACCGAAGTGTCAAAGCCAAGACTTCCCTCCAAGATGACGATGTCCCTATAGACGATACGACGACAAAGCTGCTCTTCACGCCGCAAGAAAAGGGACGCAAAGGTACTAGGGACAAAGTTTCAAGACTTCGATGGAATCCTTGGCAGAAGCACGTCAGATCCATGTCGGTAACTACAATAATTGCTAGCTGTGGGTCACAGCTTCCATAGGGAAGGAGCTATGTAACAAAGTATTTATTATTTTATTGGCAGAATATTATTTTTTTATGTTTATATTTTGCTAATTTGTACACTTCTTCCCTATTTTGCTTATATTTTGTTTATCGCTCATAGTTTGTTTTTGCCTGAAATATATTGTTATATAATCCTGAAGTTTTGGGCTTCCCTAATTTTCCACATGGCACTATATATTCTAGGATCACGCTCTCTCTCTCCCCTTGTCATGGAGCAGGCCACATTACGAGGCGCAAAGTACAGTTTCTTAATGTGTTGCTTTAATATACATATATGTATTCACTTATCAATCGAATGAACATACGTAATGTCCACTTATTATATAGTTAGAAAGCTTGATTTAACTAACCCACACTCTCTAATCAATATAATATAATTACTTAACTGGTAAAATCTCTTAAAAGATAAGAGAATAAAAGAGGACAACAAATTCACTATGCAGAAACAAAACTATGAATAAGTATTCTAGAGAGCAAAGTCCATTTGTAATAGTTCATTTATATTCTGTTCGCTCTCTGTTGCCAACTTTCTTATATAGGAACAGCTCGGCAGACACCAATTGGTGAGTGGGAAATTTTAAATTTCGATCTCTACATAGCCTTTCTTTAGTTTCATTTCCAACTGTGTCATCCCTGTGTTTATCACTCTAACATTTAGAGATTATTACATCTTGAAGTCACTTTATTCAACTTCCCTTTATTCTAACTACACTCGGTGTTCTTAGAGAATTATATTTTTTCGTTCCACTAGATATATCCTATATAAAATGATTTCAACTATTTCCAGCTGCAGAGTATAGACTAGATGGATTATCATTTATATAAAATTATAAGAGGATGCGTACACGCATATAAAATTGCAAGTCTCTACGTATTTTATAAAAAATGTTAATATAGACTTTTCTTTTAGCCATTAGTTTCATACCCAACCCCTAAAAAATGTAAATACTCTATTTTAAAACTGAAATTACTTTGATAGTAGTGATCAATAATGAATTAAGAGTATTTCTGATATTTTATATTACGAAATCTGAACTCGTATTTTCACAAAAAAAAAAAAACGGTTGTTAATAGTAATTATGTTTGAAAGCTAGGGTATGTAAATGTTTGGGGTAACAGCATCTAGATAACGGTAAGCCTTCATGATGACATGATGAATGATGACAGGATCGAGAATTTACCATGAGATTGGGGATTAATGCCACCATATGACGAACCAAGCAGTTCAAGAAAGATGTCAATAGTAACCAAAAATCGCTTCCATCAATGCATTAAATTAAGAGAAACCATGCATATGACTTTGCATAAGCACGTGCACCATCAACGAATATAAGTATACAAATATATCCAATTCACATATGATAGTCGGTAGGGACTGACACTATCTTCAGAAAGTCAGTTACACGAATAAAATATACCTTTTGTCACTTATTCATCGTGGTGCATTAGAATTAAATTCTTTGTATAGATCATTGAATAGGCGATAGGAATTCACATAAGATAATTGCCCAAAATATAATAATAATAAAAATTGTGATTTCTTGGAATTGTAAATACAGGGTTATGACAGTTTAATATAATGTTTGCTTTTTTAAATGAAGAATATGATATCCACCAATTCATTTATTTAATTCCTGACGTTATACACATCAAAATATTTTCTTTACAATCAAAAGTGGTTATAATTATATATTTCCTTATAATATTTGAATAAAACCACTAGAGCACACCCCATACTTACGATAGAATAACTTCGGATTGTCATGGTCGAGATTTTAGATTTTTTAGAAATCTCCTAAATCCTTTTTCAAACAACAGAAAGAACAATTTTTTACACGAAATATGATCACCAGGTATTTCTTCATATAAATACAGAAGGTTTATGGAAAATGCTTGTCTTGTATTGGAAGATAGGACGCAATACCTATGCATTCCTACTGATTGTGAAAGTAATAAAATGCTCACTTCAGCAAGTAGAATGATACCGTGCGCAAATTCTTGCATCTTATCTGCCAAAAAAGATAAAGTATTCCAGTAACCTTTTTTCTTTATTTAAGAAGCATCCATTATAAAATGTCAACGCAAAAATTATGATAAGGAAATGTGTTTTCTTTATTTTTGAAATATAACAAATTGTCTAGTAACCCATAAAAACAACTCTATTCGACTTGTAAAACAAAATATTTATTTATAAGCCTTCTATCAATATATTGATTTTAAACTTAAAATATAAAGTTTTTCTTATAGAATACTCTCTCTCTCTTATTTAGTAATGAAAGATATAGAATATATTTTGAATTATTTAATTATTTTAATGTTTTCATATTTTAAAACACCAATCTTACAAATTGGCATTATAACAAGCAAAAATTGTTAATAACTTAATGTCATTGGATTTTTAAATGAAATGTTTGACCTTTATGTCTAGAAGTAATTAGAAATTCAAATCTTTAACAATTAGATTTATATCGTCTAGTATTAATTTTATTTTGTGATTAAAATATATATATGAATATATTTAGAACTTTTTTCTCAAATGGAACAATTCTATAATGTCTTTACGGCGATGGTAAAATGACCTGACCTAACATAACTCAAGCCCCAATAAAATACCACCTCTGAAAGAGATTAAGTTTATTTATGCCGCACTCTCCTCTGTAATCTATAGCGTTTAGATTTTTCAATAATTAAAAAACAATCGTATTTTTGTTAGCTATTTTTGGTCTTCAAATATTGAGAGATAGTGTGGATATGAGCCGCGTATTTTAAAATGTATACTGCTAATATATATACTGACAATTTAAATATTATTATAATAGGTTATATTTAAATTGATCCGTTAGGGGTTATAAAGTTTGTCTCTATCTCAGTCATTGTTAGTTATTTATTTTCTTTATAAATACCTCATTTTTTATTTACATATCTTAAGTTGTTATATGTGACTATGACAATGTTATATTATCATTAACAAACTTAAGTTTCATATTTTGATGTCGCCCGATCATCAATTTTTTTTTTTTTTAAGAAGACAGGGTCAATTTTGTTGACACTTGGTTATATCATGTGTCATCAATAAAGGTCACTGTGTATCAAATATCTTTCAGAGTTATTGATAATCGATTTTTGATATACACGCCAGGTACAACTTAAGTTTTGTATACGATTCTAGTTATGTAAATAGGTGATTTTATAATATATATTCCATAAATGGAATTTATATAAATAACCCTTCAAATTCAATGCGACATCCTTAATATGTCCTTTATATATATAATTTTCAAAGTATCAACGCGCCATATCCAACAATATATAACCAATGAAAGCATTAAGACGCGAGTTTTTTTTTTCACAAATAAACCAAACTTCTACTGTCCTTACTGCGATGAAAAAATATTGGAGTGAGAACAGTAGAAGTTTGATTTATTTGTGAAAGGAACACCCGCGTCTTAATGTTTTCATTTGTTATATTTCCTCTTTTTCGCGGGTCGGTGGAAGGCTGGTTAAACCGTTTGGTTTTCGACCATAATGACCCGGGTTCGATTCCCGCATTGGACACTTTTTCTGTTTAAAAAAGAAAAATTCTCCAATGGCCCCCAATTCTTGCAAAGGTCCAACCCCACTAGCGAGTGCAAGTAACCAAACGGGGTTCTGGCACATTTGTAATTGCAAAGTCGAACTGCTTTTCACATGTGTAGACATGTGGTGCACTTACAGTAAAAGCAGTCGCTAACTACCCACCATGATTATCATGGCCTGTACCACGTGTACTAGGGATAAGCAAAACAAAAAAAAAACCTCTTTTTCGGACATAGTGTCTCTCCACTCAGATTAGTCATTAATACCTTTGTAAAAACCTTACACTAATATCATAGCATATATCAAACCATTCTAAAATTCGAGTTATTTATTTCCTTTGTACACCTTACACTAATATCATAGCATATATCAAATCAAACTAAAAATAGATTTATTTATTAATAAAACTTTTAGCGCTATAAGATATCTCTAAAAACGATATTGAGAGGACAGGTATGCAGTGGCGGCCATTTTATAACACCACCGTCCGATATTAGGGCAAATAAATCAATGTGGGCAGGAATGGAAGATGGATCAAGCACCGAGGCAATTTTTCTGGCCCAGCCAGGGATGGATGGCCAGTGGCTTAATGCTACATTAATATGTTTGGTAGCTGTGAACAGTTTTTCTTATTTAAAATGTTCTTTCATATGATCGCGCTGAGAAGGTATAACATCTATTTGAAGAGCTAAATCTATCTAGGATTTAAAACGTTTTACATAGTGTAAACACAGCTCCATTTGTAGAGAAGAAATTATTCAGCGTGAATATATCTTTTTCAAAAAAGATAATTTACTCCTCTCTGTCCTTTATACAATAGGAAAAATCAGTTTATTTATAAATATTTCTACTAGATTAGTGTTATTCCTCTACATATATTGATAACTATGAGAGTTTCGCCCCCTCAATACAATATTAGAGAGGTTTGTTACTTAAACTGACGAAAGATCTGGGAGGGTTGATCACTGATGTGATGGGCCTTCCCAATCTTTATACATCGCAATAAGAACAATAAGATATTACCTTATATTTGAAAGAGAAAATTAAACAATAAACAGTTCCATTTCTCGTAAATTTTGTTCAATATAAAAATTTATTTTCTGGAATATACTGCCATTACTCTCTTGCTATTCATTCTATATTTAGCTAGCATTTAAAATTTAATATTATTGATTAGGTATTTAAAAGAATTGAAAAAATATCAGAATTTTTGTAAGTGTATTAATGATGTTAATTTTTACTTCTTTTAACGTGAAACTCTGAACATCAGAACTTGAAATTTTCGATTTAAAATTATGTATTTATATATTTGTAGGGTCTCTCTCTCTCAGGAAAACTACCGGAATATCACTATATGAGCTGTGTGTGATGTTCACTAACATGTATAATTGAGAAATATGGGTGAGAAAAATAGGTTAATGTTTCGACTTCTTTCTTTTTATTTATATATAATCGTAATTTGCCTCCTTGCTTTGAATATTATAATTCATGTTAATTTATATCTAAGAGGAGCTGGGAAGCATGTGCAATTTCTGAATATATTTTGGTATATTGAACATACGTTTTAACACTATGAGGATGGGCACAGGTATTAAAGGCAGCCACGTGTGTGTTTGGCGCAGTCGTCCCTCAGCTGACACTACGGCTGGGCAGCAAGCTACGACATTCCAACATCCAGGAGGGCAAGGACGTCTACTTCGAGTGTAACGTCCGCGCCAACCCCCGGGTGGCTGAGATCGGGTGGAGGTTCGAGGGACACGAGGTCCATACCGATATCCGGGCCGGCATCATCGTCTCCAATCAGACCCTGGTGCTACAGCGGGTGCGTCGGGCCCATCGCGGCCACTACATCTGTACGGCTGGCAACTCCGAGGGGCGCTCCCGCTCCAACGCCGTCTTCCTCCGGGTACAATGTACGTACCATGTTGGCCTTCATTTTAGTTATCACTACGGGTATAACGTAGGTACAATGTTTGTCTACATTTTTTCTTTCCATGGTACAATATCTGTCCTCTTTCTTTCTTGCCAAAATTTCAATAATGGGACTGTATTTTTTCACGTTCTTTGTTTCCAAGGCTACAATAATGGGACAGTATTTATTCACCTTCTTTGTTTCCAAGGCTACAATAATAGGAAAATATTTATTCACGTTCTTTCTATTTGTACAATCTCTCTAGGTACAATATTTGATCTAATAATTTTTTTCAAAGAATACCATTTTGGTATCATGTTTCTTGTTCAACGTTCTTTGTTCCCAAGTCTACAATAATGGGACAATATTTATTCAAGTTCTTTGTTCCCAAGGCTACAATAATGGGACAATATTTATTCAAGTTCTTTGTTCCCAAGGCTACAATAATGGGACAATATTTATTCAAGTTCTTTGTTCCCAAGGCTACAATAATGGGACAATATTTATTCACGTTCTTTGTTCCCAAGGCTACAATAATGGGACAATATTTATTCAAGTTCTTTGTTCCCAAGGCTACAATGATGGGACAATATTTATTGACCTTCTTTGGTCCCAAGGCTATAATGATGGGACAATATTTATCCACGTTCTTTGTTCCCAAGGCTACAATGATGGGAAAATTTTTATTCACGCTCTTTGTTCCCAATGCTACAATGATGGGACAATATTTATTCACGCTCTTTGTTCCCAATGCTACAATGATGGGACAATATTTATTCACGCTCTTTGTTCCCAATGCTACAATGATGGGACAATATTTATCCACGTTCTTTGTTTCCAAGGCTACAATGATGGAACAATATTTATTCACGTTATGACTACCATTATAGGACAATTATTATTCTTATTCTTTCTATTAGTACAATCTCTCTAGGTACAATACTTGTCCTAATTATTATTTCAAATAATACAATTAAGGTAAAATGTTTGTCGTCATTATTTATTTAAAGGATACAATGTAGGTATAATGTTGTTTTTCTCCCGTCCACAATGTAGGTATAATGTTTGTTCTCAGCTTTTCTTTACAAGGAAACAATATAGGTACAATGTTGGTACATGTCTTTCTATTGCTATAATCACAATCTACACTCATGAATAAAACTTTCAAAAGTTGTACGTTCTAGCACATATATCGTGATTCAGACAATAACTCACAAAGATATACAGTGACCTTTATATTGAAGAAACACGAGATAATTAAGTGTGCACAAAATTTCTTCTCTCTCCTTAAAAAAAAAAACACTTTTATTTCCCTAAGTTTTTTCATAAATATAGATGCAACATATTTGTCATCATTCTTATTTTAACGGGTAAAATTTAGATACCTTATTGTTCCTCAGCCATTTTTTTCCAGGTTGAAATCAGATAAATTTAGTATTGAAGTCGCCACAGGTGAAAAATTACTCTTAAGTTTTATTTTTGCAATTATAATGTAGAGAGGGGAGTTAATTATACCTCCCTCTCATTTTATATTTTGACAATATAAAATACCTATATTTTTATCCTTATATTTCATTTATTCCATTAGCTTGAAACTGTTTTTATGTGTGCAACAGTTTCTTGTTCTGATATCTCTAAATAGATACAATATATTACTATAGAAACTCTCTCTATTTTAAACTCTTAAAGTTCTATAATTTTTTTGTTATATTACAAAATATTATCTATATTAATAAAATGCAAATTTCATAAGAGGACATCACTAAAAACTTTCGTTACAATGCATCAATTTCGACCAGATTTTCAACATTTATGTAAAACGAGATGGAGCAGGTTTTGCTTAACATCAAAATATTTTTCCCTAACATTAACATGCGTAACTTCGCTGTTATCGATTAAATACAAAAAAATCAACAGAGTTAATTTTATTTATATATAAATACAAAATTAAATTTCAACAGAGTTAATATTTTTACATACTAGCTAATAATCTCAATCTAAAAATATAATATAAAAAGCCAACAATGAACAGTGAATGTAAGATAAAAAGCCAACAATGAAGAGTAAATGTAATATAAAAAGCCAACAATGAAGAATGAATTTAAGATAAAAAGCCAACAATGAAGAGTGAATGTAATATAAAAAGCCAACAATGAAGAATGAATGTAAGATAAAAAGCCAACAATGAAGAGTGAATGTAAGATAAAAAGCCAACAATGAATAGTAAATGTAATATAAAAAGCCAACAATGAAGAATGAATGTAAGATAAAAAGCCAACAAAGAAGAGTAAATCTACTTATATAATTGCCTTATTCTGTCTGTGTGAAGTTCACAGATAGATTTTGGTCAGAATATAATATGAAAAGCCAACAATGAAGAGTAAATATGATATAAAAAGCCAACAATGAAGAATGAATGTAAGATAAAAAGCCAACAATAAAGAGTAAATGTAATATAAAAAGCCAACAATGAAGAATAAATTTAAGATAAAAAGCCAACAATGAAGAGTAAATATAATATAAAAAGCCAACAATGAAGAATAAAGGCAATGTGACACGGCAATGTGACACGGGAAAAAATGTTCACTAGATAAAACTATGATTTTCTAATGTAGAAAATTAGGAAAGACAGAATTCAGGATGACACGGCACACAGGGACCGGGAAAAAATGTTCACTTTATCGAGAGATTCAAATTTACGAGTTTCAAATTATCAAAATATATCTTTTTTTTTTTAAATAAGTTTTTAGAGAATTGTTTAAACAAATGCTCGCTAGACAAACCTTTACTCGGGTAAAACCCCGGCGAAGCCGAGTACGTTTTATAAGTTTATAGAGAATTGTTTTAACAAATGTTCGTTAGACAAACATTCACTCGGGTAAAACCCGGGCGAAGCCGGGCACATCCGCTAGTATATAAATAAACACAAGGTAATAAAACCAAATCCATGATAAGAGAAACTTTGGATTATAGATTATAAACACAAGATAATAAGACCAAATCAATGATAAAGCACTATTTGGAATATCTTCTTCTTCTATATATATAAAAATGAATATTTGTATGTTTGTTTGTTTGTTTGTATGCCCGGTATACAAATTCGCAGTATTTCACTAATTCAAACCAAAAATTCCATACATAGGTAAAATAATACGGGGAAGAGACGATAGGCTATTTTAAATAATATATAAATCAATTATTAAAACTATATATTCAAATTATTCTACTTAGCTCACGAACAGCGCCCTCTATCAAAGATTAGATTAAATTATGCTGATGCAAACAAATAGATAATGCTAAAATATTATTCTAAATATATATCACTCGGGTAGATATGCACACGAGTCAATCCCGGGGCGAAGCCCGGGTCACAGGTCTAGTAAGTATATATAGAAGTCGCCTTAAAATAAAAAATATATTGGGTTTTTAATACTCGCCTCAGACCGTCTTTCTATTTTAAAAAAAGAAATATAATTTATCTTATGAATTTTACCAACATTTGAAGTTGATTATTGAGGAAGGATACATTAAAAATCTTAATTTTTATATGATTTTATAAGAGAGCAGAACTATTTATATCTATAATATTAGAAAAAGTAATATGCAATGACTAAATTAATGGCCCTATGAAAGGTTGAAAAGAGAGAAAGACAACATTGGTATGTATACTAAAGTTGGGAGTATATATATATATTCAAATATATATTCATAAGAATTCGATATAATGTGAAATCCAAGTAGGAAAATAAAATTTCAATATTCACAGAAAGTCAAAATATAAATTTATTCCCAGAATGTAATTTGTTTTTAAAGCCCACCTTCCTCATTATTTTCATTAGGGACAGTTAAATGGCTGAAAATTTAGACGATGTTCTCCATCTTTGTAAAATTGGGCCACTCCACCTTGGTTATTGCCCCAATTTCTTTCAAAATTTAAGCCATTAGTTTTAATTCAATATTTGAATGCATTTCATGCAGAAATTTGGGGTAATCAGCTGGCTGGGGAGGTATAATTTGAGACCTCTAATTAACCAGTTTTTACTCAAAGTACTGGATTCTTATTTCTACGCTCTTTACCAGAGTTTTGATGTTATTTACTTATTCCAAATATGTGGTTAGGGGATATAGTTTATAGTTAATCTATCTAACTATATCAATATGTGGATATATGTTGTTTTTTTTTATATATCCCTAACTTTTAATATTTAGAAATAAAAATATCCGCATACGTTCCCACAACATTTGAAATATCAAGATGAAACATTGCTACGCTCTCTAGTTAGGTTTGGAAAGGATCAGTGTTGACACCGAAATATGCTAGGTAGAATCATAAATGACCAAATAAATATTTCTATCAAACACACACACATGTAGGATTAAAATTTAATGTATTTACTATTATTTCGGTTGGCAGCGTGCTAGCATATAACTATTCGTCTAGTATCGATATAAAACAAAATTTTAACCTTTTAGTACATATTCTTTTTCCTTTGAAATTTCTATTTGACGATTTTATTTTATCTGTACCCTCAGGCCTATTTCGTGTTGACATCCAAGATTAGTCGGCAACCATGGTCTTATCCTATCTTCCTTGATATTTGAGCTCCATATCTTTGATGACCCTGTTCTACGCTGACTTATCCTAAATTTTTGTGGAAAAAGTCCACATGTGAATGAATTAAATGTAGTTTGAAACTCATGGGGCAACCCAACGCTTGAAATTTATAGAGAATATATTATTTTTATTTTTTTTTTATAGTCAGGATCCTTTAATGGCCTAGATATTTGCTGACAACATCCTTGAAGTAAAATCTAGTTTCCTCTTTTTTTAGTGTCATGCTTGTCTAAAATTCATTATATTTCATAATCTTTCGAATTCTTGAACAAACAAAAATATATTTTTCAACTTGGCTTTGGTAAAACCTGGAAACCTTCAGTAAAGGTATTTGAAACAATTGCCACTTTTTGGAATAGCCTTGACAAAATTGAAATTTTCAAGTAACCCTAACGTGAGAAAATATGTTAATTTTTTTTCCCAAATCAGCACTTATTAATACATAAAGTATAGCTTTCAATTCTTTTTTTTTTTCATTTCAGGCCAGTGTTATAAGAAATAAACATTTCTGACCTAAAATACATTAATAGGTCCATTTATTTTTATATATAAATCTTATTTTCTGAGCTTGAAACTATGATGCGTGCTCCTTCCAAAAATAGATATATAATTCTTTAACGTGTGAAGATATTATTCATTTTGTTCACATATTGTAGGAATGTGTAAAGTGAAAACACACTTGTATTCATTTGCATAGAACGAGTTTATGAAAAATCCTGGTATGATTTTCGAAGGTCATTTTCGAAATATTCATATTCATTTGATATTTATCTTGAAATATTTTCATATAGCAACCTTTGTAATTTTAACTAAGGTTTTATGAAAGTATCTTTCTAATTAATCATCAAAATATGTATATGTTTCTTATTCTGATCACGGCACTTTTTACCCTTGTCAGATGAAATGAATTGAATAGGGTGAGGTGTTAAATAGCGATCCCCCCCCCATCAATTATATTTTACTTCAGTGTTATTTCGATGAAAAGCGTATTTCTATCAATAAAATTCCTACATTGAGAGCATGAATATAAAATACACCATCATAAATGATGGCAGAGATTATAGTGATACCCATATTCGTTAATACGAGTAGAATAATATTCGAATGAGGAAGAGTTTCTTTCAAGGAATAACCTCTTATCCACGTTTTATGATTATTCTTCCATTAATAAAATCTTCAATATTTCAAAATTATTTGCTTTCATAAAAATATTCATACATTCGATCGATTACATGGAATTATTATATTTCTAAAATATGCCAATAAACATTTAGCTTAGTTCAATTCATTGATTTCAATCTTCCAACAACTGACTACGATTTCATTTATATAATATATAATTGTATATATTGACGGGAGAGGCGACCCTTGTCTCTTTATAATTGTATATATAAATAATTAACAAGAATATTAATTACAAATTTAATAATTGGTTGACTCTAATTGATAAGAAGAGTAAAATCTCCAATAAAATTTGAACTTGCCAAGCGCAGTAATGCGACAAGAGTAATTATGAGAGCAGGTTCCAATATTTGCTGTGTTTGGAAATTACTTATATCCATTGGCGTTGTTTAAACGGCTTTAATAAGTTCGCTTATAGGGAGTTGTTAGTTTTGAATTGAGAGAGAGAGCGGCGCAGTTCTTCCTTCCTTTCTCCTAATTAAACAGCGAGCCAACCTAGACTGGAAGTCTATTTGAAAGCTTTGATTATAATCCATTACACGGAAGAGGTAGCCCAACTGAATTTGGAAGCTACTGATATCCCCATGTTTAGCCCGTCATATACTTTTATATTTAATTATAAGGCGATAATGTGCCATCTATATATAAGAAATAGAAGCATCATGAAGAAGAAATGTTTCTTTTTTTTAATTCTAAGATTCCACCTTTCATTTCAGCATATATAGGCAGAATCGGTCTGGTAGATTCAATTAGCGAAACCGCTGAGAGTATTTACCACTAATGAGCCAAGCCCTTCCAATATATTTTTTCATCGCAGTAAGGACAGTATGAGCTTGTTTTGTGTTAAAAATAGAAAGAAACATTCATTACCTTTGTATATGTACGTACCTATGACGGTATGGTTAACTTCTATAAAATGGGATAGTTAAGCGAACAAAACAGAACTCTGCCTTTACCATTTGAGAAAATTATCATTTTTGAAATGAACAAGTGCTCGATAAGGAAGAATTTATCCCAGGGACATATGGTTGTCGAACATTGCCGGCCATACCAGCCCTCACACACACATTTCTCTAACTCTAAAATCTATTGAAAGACAAAGATGGGAATAACAAAACCATTTTCAAAATCACCCTTACCATTATATACATGAACCTTTAATTAATTCATACAACCTTCATATCTGACATCTATTAATATTGAAATAGATTTTTGTAATCATTACAAAGTAGAAAACCGCATCGTACAAATAAATCATTAGAGACTTATATCCTCATATATACATATGTACTGTGCATGTCATGAATTAATAATAAAATGCCTCGCATACCAATGTCAGACTTGTTTACAATCTCTCTTATACATTTCTAAACAAATATAACTAAATTTAAATAGTAATTTTGTCGGGAAGATATTGATATAAAGAGAGAAAAGACTAGCTCTTTTGACTAAATAGACACCACAGCCATTGTCTATCCATCTCTGCAATATAGGAGATTACTATCCACACCCACATGGTCAAACCTTAAGGACACATAGGCAATTTTGTTTACACTTGGGTATCTCGTGTGTTTTCAATAAAGGTCACTGCGTATGAAATATCTTTCAGAGTTATTGTTTGAATACCGATATACATGCTAAAAGGTACAACTTCCAGCATTCTATGTGTTGTTGCTTGACGCAAGCACAACTCTTGTAGGTATATCGCGTCTTAAATGGTGATAATAAATCGTGGTAATTCCAACCACATGTATATCTTAAACCTATTAAATATTATAATCTGCTGATTAAATCATTCTTTTCTTCTAAATTGTTTGGATAAAGTCTCACTTATGTTTTTTTTTCAAGTTCTCCTGATCCAACCGTTATAATCATGGTTAATGGTGGCTTGCGAGTGTTCATACTGTAGGTGTACCACATGTCTCTACACATGCAGGAATAAATATGTTCAATGTTAACAGTAACGAGATTTGGTAAATGGTACTGACCAATAGATTTGTACATAAGAGAGGATCAGGGGGACCATCGAAGCCGTATTTTGAACAGTGTTCAATGCGTTGTTCGAAAAAATGCTGGTGGTGGTTGAAGTTGTTATCTGCTATGCCATTAAATCTTTAAGTTATTTCTTCTAACTATGCTTGTTACCCAGTAATTCTTAACACCATTTGTGGTAGTTGATTTTAGGTAAAATAAAAATATATTTTTTCTCAGAAGCCATTCGTTTATTTCAAATTATACAAAATTTGTTACATTTTTGAAAATTGTAAAATTTGCTTAACTCGAAATATATTCTCAACCGCGTATGGAAAAATGAAATGTTGAAAAAATAATTATATAAATAACTTCTCGCAAGCTTTTAAAATAAATGTATTGGAAACGTTTGGCCTTGCCCTCTGAATCACCGGTAGTTCATTTCATATTTTAACCACAGGTTGAAAAAGGGCAATATAACCGGAGGCTATCAATAATTTGTTTTAAAGCCTGCGATAAGTCATCTATAAATTTAAACATTGACACTCATGGATCGTGCGTGCGACCCATCTCTTGGAATGTTGGGAGATCTCTAGGTCTAACGATAGGGACTGGAGCCGCCGTCCAGTGGAAGCGGGCGTTCTGAAACGAACGCAGCCCCCACAGTACAGCCAGAGCACAAAAAAAAAGTAATTATCCCTCAACATGGTATATCCCGAAATCGATAGAAATATGTACAAATGCTTAGAATTTAAGTACATTTTTCATATTTTTCCAATTATAATTCTTCAATTTCAAGTTGTTGTCAATATTGTAGAGGTATATATTCTATTGAGAGAGAGAAAGATTGCGATTGAAATTACTTTATTGCAAAAAAAGCCCGTATAATATTATATAGATTTAAATATATATATGAAAAAATAGTACAAATGTGACATTGTACTGGGATAAGGTGCATAAATTATGAAAAAGGCATCTCCTTATCGTTCAACTTGAAAGTTGCTGATGGCTTGCGCCATCTATCGGAATAAATATCAACTATTCTCGTTGATTTTTAATTATTCCAGAATTGGCCAAATACCCATTCTTGATTAACCAAGAAAAGCTAACCACGGACGCGTTTCGGGCTGTTGGCCCTCATCAGCGTGGTGCAAGCTATACCTCAACGACCAAAAAACTGGTCCTTCAGGCATCCTGAAAATTCATTAAACGGGTAGTTAAGGCCACAATTGCGTGAGACCAATGTGAAAAAATAGTACAAATGTGACATTGTACTGGGATAAGGTGCATAAATTATGAAATTATATATATATATATAATAAATATACATAATTATCTATTAATAACATTATATAAGGATAAATATATATGAATAAATAAATGTAAATATATAAAATAATGTATTAATATATACAAGGTTCTAATTGGTGGCGCCAACCGCGGGAAAGACTTCGCCACCGATGAACTGCAAGAGTTATTTCCTACAGAGTGGGCAGGTCGATGTGATGGCTAGTGTTGTCCACCTCAAGACCAGATGGTACTTGTAAATAGTAGCTTTCGCCACATTGGATAGTTCTATTGCTTCGGGATGGAGGCCGACGCCGAAGAGCCAGGGAAAGTAACAGGAGGCTTGAGAGAGAGAGAATCCCATAATTTAAGTTGAATTATGATCAATTCAAGGTGTAGACTTACTTCGCTTAAACGTTTTTCTTCTTTGAAAGAGCGACAGTGTGTCTCCAAAACATCAGACAAGAAATTTTTGAAGAGTTTATCAGTCTGCATCCTGATTTAACATTCTGTATTCCAATCCCTTCTGCTTATAGGTACATTTAAAGAATATAATAGTTATTTTTACTTCAAGAACGGTATTTAAAATTACTTTCAAATATGTAGCTAATATATAAAAAAGCGTATCATCTAATATTGTAGCTATTTCCATTTTATTTGATTTAGTGATATTTAAAAGATGAAAGACTTCACTTATAATTAATTGCCTGTAAAACGAATAAAATGACGCTAGCATTTTTCCTTATTTCTATTTTATTACTACTCCATTTTTTATTAATTGCCGGCTTGAGCGAGTGAATTTTTAGGAAATGCATAATTCCTTCTAGATATTGACTCGTTATAATTTCATTTTGCTGATTGAATTTACAATTTATTAGGTGATAATAAAACATTTTAATAATGATATGTGCACGAGAGATATTTAATATATAACGAATAAAATATATATATGTAGTAATGTAGTTTATGCTGTTGGATGAATGCAGTGTGGCATGTTGGTTAGAAGCAGTCGTGGTTGTTGAGCGATGGGTGGTAAGGACACACAGGAGACAGGATCCAGAGGCAAAACCCGTGAGGAAATAGATCGGGGAGGAAAGATAGAAGGTCCCAGAACAACCCCTAGAACAACTGGCGTCGAGGCCACCTCGGTGAGAACTGAACTTTGATCATCCCGTCTAGCCGCTTTAAGTAAGATAAGTCCCCTAGGGGAGATAATGAAGTCGTGATACTTGTTTACCAAGGGGGTTGTTTGTTAACCTCGCTATCTTCCCTCTTTCCTTGTACTCCCACACAGGCCATTTTATTTTACATATTTCCAAATGTTATGACATATATATATTTAAATTTAAAAAATGCATATCCTGAGACAGCTTGATGAGAATTTAGATGGTAGAGCGCCATCTGTTAGAACAAAATTTAACTAAACGTTGATTTAGGTTTGTTGCATAATATTTTCCCAACACAATTTCTTGATAAATCAAGAAATTCCAACCACGTGTTATTGGTTCTCGGCAGTATGGTGAAGGTTGTATTTCAACAACCAAATATTTGTTTAAAGAGGCTTCCTTAGAAATCAAGAAATGGTTAGTTAAGGTCAAATCTGCGTAAATTGCGCTAAACATCAGAATAAAAAGTAAAAATAGCAAAGCGGTAATGTTGAAACTCAAAATAAGAGGATATATACTGACCGATAAAATGATGGTGTCAAGAGCGCCATCTAGTAAAACAAACATTGACTAAACGTTGATTTAGGTTTGTTTCATTATATTTGGCAAACCCATTTTATTGATAAAATGATATGCACTTTTCTATTTTTCTTTTTACTTTTTATATAGTTTACCGTATTAACCAAAGCTGGCTTCAACTACCAATTTATTGATTTCTCAGGAAGCCTTTTGGAAGCCTCATACTGTACCACGCTGACGCGGACCAACAGCCCGAAACGCATACGGGGTTGGTTTTTCTTGGTTTATTAATAAAATTTGGTGGGCCAATATATATAAGAGCAAAGCAAATATATAGCCTTGGTTTAGTCGACATTTGTTCCAATAAATGCAGTTTCTGCCCAGTCCTTAAACAAACGATGAATACATTACAACATTTCTATATAGATAGCGCTCTATCTTTTGCCATTGATTTGAATAAAACTTTAGTTAATGGATGTCGCATATTTATAATTATAGGGTATACATGTTATATTAAAATAATATTTTATTTAAAATTATATTTCATCGATTCAAATACTCTGTTAAATCGACCGCCAGAGCTCACGCTTTCCCTATAAATACTCATTGTTGTTGTTCCCCGTTGGCCGGCGCAAAACTTTTGTACATTATGTAAATAATCTTTTGTATTTCTTATTCTACTCGCCTTAAGCCAGGCAGTACTTTTATCAAATTATGTTATTTTATATATTCCTTTAGTTTAATTAAATTACTGATCAAAATTATTTTTATTATCATACTTTCAAGATTTAACCACGACTGCATTAACATAGTATGATCCTCAAGATATTCCAAAATCAAGCAGAAAATCTCTATTTATTTTTATTTTTAACATACATATAAATATTTTTTGAAAATAGAGCAATCCATACTTAATTCATTAGATAATAAAAGGCATATATTGGATTTAAAAATATATTTATTTTGCCAATATTTCGGCTGGCTGAACGCCAACCTTTATCGAGGCATTACATTTTTGTATACAGAGCTCACGCTTTCCCTATAAATACTCATTGTTGTTGTTCCCCGTTGGCCGGCGCAAAACTTTTGTACATTATGTAAATAATCTTTTGTATTTCTTATTCTACTCGCCTTAAGCCAGGCAGTACTTTTATCAAATTATGTTATTTTATTATAAGATGTATTGTATACAATACATTATATTGTATACAATTATATAATATATATAATATAATACATTATGTATTGTATACAAAAATGTAATGCCTCGATAAAGGTTGGCGTTCAGCCAGCCGAAATATTGGCAAAATAAATATATTTTTAAATCCAATATATGCCTTTTATTATCTAACATATAAATATATGAATATATTATGGAAAATATCAATTTTTGTATATCTCAGAAATGCTAGAAGATTATTGTTGAAATAGAGAATCAATTTTTAATATTTTATATAGTAAAATGATTTTTTTTTAATTTGAAAAACAGGTTAAAAAGGTTTTTAAATATTATATTATTCAATCATAAATTTATAACATAAATAATCAAAAATGTATATAAAATATAATTATATACTAAACTCAAATATCAGATTAAATTGACAAACATATGTCTTTTTTGGTTTAATATCAATAAAAAGCGAGTAGCAAAAATCAAATGTCAGATTTTAAAATGGTTCCCAGAGATTTTAAAAATATAAATATTTAAACATTTATTAATGTAAACCTGAAATATGGTAGATATTCAGTTTATTTGAATTGTAAATTAGCTTCGCTTTTAGTTTCACATCTAAATATTCGCTGAGGTTTCAAAACAAAGTCAAATAAGAAGTGACGTTCTTAATCTTGTGGCACTCATCGATTCTTGGGATTACCTGAATCTATTATTTACTTGCTTCCAACCAGGATGGGAATAAATTCGGAGATACATCCTTAGGACTTTACGGAGTAATGAATGGAAGGTGGCTTTCCGTTGAGCATTAAGTTATGGGAGAGCTATAAACCTGGATTTTAATAAAATTACTGGATATCTTTACTCTCTGTTTTATCTTCAACTTACTTTGTTTCAATATAATAATAGAATTGTCAGAAAATATCTGAAAATATTATATGGTCTATCGCAATGTGGGATCTTTATTTATAGATATAAATATATATACAGTTAAACCTGTCTATAGCCCCCCCTCTTGGGACTCACCAAAAAAGGGTGCTATAGAGAGGGTGTGCTATAGACAGGTCACTTTTAATGTAAAATGTTTACATTTTAATGTTTAAATTCGGGCGCTATAGAGAGGAAGGCGCTATTTAGAGGGGGCGCTATTGACAGGTTTAACTGTATATAGATATTTAAATCATTTAAATATACTCATTATAAGTCCATTTTATGGAAAGTTATCAAACTTGATAATTTTCGGTAATATCATCTATTGATAGTAGAACCCACTTGCCATTTCTCTATACATAATCGAACGTATTTACAATGCACAAACAGAATTTCTTGTTATAAAGTAATCATTTAAAAATATCGTATATGGACAAAATATCTCTATATATTAGGAATACCTTTAATTATTTGAATAAAAATCTATTGAATGATATTCTTCGAAATGTTTTATAGTCTTTATACATGATGAAATTGTGAAAAACGTTTAAAATACAAAAAACATTGTCCCACAATGAGTTTCTTTTTACTTTTTATTAAGAATTATTTTAAAAATAAACTCATTTTGGGAAAATATTTTTGTATTTTTAAAAATATTTATAATATATATATAAACATTATAAAAGGTATTTTGAGCTGTTTTGCTCTTCTCTAGAAAATATTGTGAATGTGCCACACTATCTATCCATGAGACACTATAAAGATTATAAAATTATTTAAATTATTTGAAACAGTTAGCACAAGAATAAATTTGGTATTTTCAATAAAGAATTTAGGCAAAATGTAAAATTCGACGATCTGTATAAAAGTTGGAAATTTGGACACTAGGCAGCAGAAATATAAAAGAAATACATAAATAATAATGGAATTACATAAAATATTTAAAATAACCTATTTTATTTAATTAACTTTTTAATTATAGAAATCGGTGTTTGAATAGAAAGTAGAGTCTGAAGTAATTCAATTAAAACCCCAATTTAATATGCATGGTCACCTTATACTTTATTGATTTGATCTCTGTTATTTAAAAAACTCAAACGTTTTTATAATATTGAAAATTTATTCTTTAATTTATCTATTAGATATAGTTATATATAGTTAGGAAAACTCTTGAATTATATTTAATTAGTTATTTAAGAATATTATGGTAATAAATTTCCTTTCATTTAAATGAAGCTACTTTTTTAAAAAAAAGGAAAGAAAAGTTTGTTATACTCAAGTGGCAAATATAGCTTAATAAATTTATTTTTGTTATCGCATATATAATAAATGGTAGATAGTTGGCTATGTTTCAAACCAATAATATAAATAATAATAAAAATAATTGAAGTATATAATAAATATTTATTTTAAAAATTTATTTTGAGAATTTCATATAATATAAAAGGGAGAATCCTCATTGTGTCCATCAATGTTATCGCTTTAAATATATGTGGTGATCGAAAGGAAGGTGCAACCGTTATGCTCACAATCCCCAAGAATTAATTCTAGCCAAGTGAGCAGCGCACCCACGACGTAGTATTCGCCCGCGATGTCTGCCACGTTTATTTTTGTGCAGATTTTATAGATGGATGAATTTGCATATTTACATTTTGATACAAGCTTAACATATTTACATACTTATTTTGGCTAAAAGAGAGAGAGAGAGAGAGAGAGAAATTATACATCTTGATATTATACTAATTATGACATGCATATATATAGAAGAATATCTAATTCGTTAATTCAGTTTTTTTTTTTGACAAGCTCATTACGTGCCAAAGCCTATTTAAATGCTTGGTTCCGTTGCTAAATATTGTTGCTAAACAATTCAAATATTTATTGATGCATTCATAATATTCGCCTTAAAAATAATAATATAACCTTACTCATTATATTTTTTAATTTCTTCATTTTTAGTTATATATATATATATTTGTTCATAAAGGGCACATCTTGGATTCAATAAATAATCTTTTATTTCCGATATTTCAATGGGCTAAACGGCCATTGTTTTCAAGGATCTCATCCCCTCTCGCGGCAAGCCGTGCATTACACTTGAGACACGGGCGTCTCACAATCTCTTCGGGCGAAAATCATCCAAATGGAAATGTAATGTATACAAATAAATATCGTACAATACTAATTAAAATAAATGAATAAATAGAGTGAAAAGTAAATATCTATATATACAAAATAAATATTCGGCTATTGCATTATGAATGAAGACATTTCACTGAAGTTCATATATACATAGAGGTTCCTATTCTAGGTGCATCTAAATTGTGTGTACATGTCCGGTATATCGATCTTTCGGTTTATGCTATTTCTGTCTTCCAAAGAACTCCAACTCTCCAAGAATAGCCTGCTGTGCTTTTCTTTTATATCTTGGTATATTATTGATGTTTGTTCAAAGTCTGGAATGTGGCCATTGATGAGAGCATGATCTACTAGTAAGGAGGTCGGGTTATGGTGTTTTAGGGCTGATTTGTGCTGGTTGATTCTTTCTATTAATGGTTTACCGGTTTCTCCTATGTAGACGGCTTGGCAAGACTTGCATGGTATTTTGTATATGACATTGGTTCTATTGTTTGGTTCAGTGACCTTTTTTGTATCAGGATGGCGGTGGATGTTGTTAAGATTGAATGCTTAAGAACAAAAACTAATGGAATAAGATTACATATTTTATTAGCCAAGAGGACATAGATATTAAATATATACAATCATTTAAAATGTCCTCCCTTATTTTTGACACAGGATCTCAAACGTTCGGGCCACTGATCTATGGCGGCACGCACCTTTTCTAAGGGTATTTCTTTCTTTGCTCTCACCAATGCTGATTTCAATTAATCCAAATTACGATATTTTTTATAACACACCTTCTCCTCTATATATGCTCACAAACTGTAATCAAGGGGGTTTGAATCAGGGCTTCCAGAGGGCCATTCATTGGCCTTTATGAACTCCGGAACATTCGTCTCCAACCATTGTTGAGTTGACTTAGCTTTGTGAGTAGGAGATGAATCTGGCTGAAATATCCAATGTTCTCCATTAAACAATTTTGTATTCAGAGGCTTTAGTATTTGTTCCAAAATATATTCTTGATAGTTTTTATCTGTAGTTTTTTTTTTACCCCTTTGGCGCAGAAGTGGAGATCTATTACACCTTGGTAGCTAACTCCCCACCAAACTATGGCAGAAGAAGGATGGTGACTTTTTCAAGTCTTCTGAATTTAAAAGAAGCTTCTAGAGAGCTACGAGCATATATCCTATCATTCTGACGATTAATCTTTTCCTCGCCAGTGAAGATTTTCTCGTCTGTGAAAAGGATTCTCTCATGCAACCAACCATCATGCCGCGCCAACAACATTTTTGATCTAACCCTTCTAATATCTCTAAGAGCAGAGGTTATCAAATGACCTGTGCGTCGTTTGAAAGCTCTCAGTCCAAGGTCTTCGTTGATAATCCTGGAAACGGTTCTTGGAGCTAAATTCATCTGCTTTGCTAAGATCTTTTGTTTGCGGCGTGGATTTCGACGAATTCTTTCGCGAATGGCTTTTATAGCTGCTTGCGTTCGTTGCACGCGCGGTCGACCAGATCTTTCTAGGTCATTAATAGTGCCAACCTTGTTGAACATTTCAATGGTTCGATAAACAAATTGACGCGTAATATTCAAATTTTGTAAAAGTTTAAAAATGGACGAAGGAATTTGGCCTACCTTGTGTAAGGCTATTACAGCTATACGGTTTTCTTTAACACCCCAATCCATTATCAAAAAACAAATATATTCCGATTTTTTTCTAAACACGTGTGCACGAGATATTCAAATAACAACTACTGTATTTTGAATACTTCACACGGTAAAATTAACATTTTTATCACTGATTTGGTTTTGTAACAATATTTATGGCTAGACTAAGTATATGATATTAAATCATTAATATTTTTTAAATCTTCGATCAATTGAAAGACTAAGAATGCTAAACGATTTTTTTTAATTCTTACATAAAAACTATAGGATACAATTTCGAAAAAGTGCGACGAGTTATTTAGAGTTTTTTTGGAAAAACAAAATTTATATTTTATTTATCGTAGAAATTGTGAAAGTATAATTATACCGTAATAATGATGCATTGTAATCATACAATAATATTAATATATAAAAATTACAGCTTCGAACATGTCAAACCAACATTGTTCAATATATTTTGATGAATATACCTCTGATTCTTAGAAAAAATAATTCACAGCTACTTGGCAGGGAAGCTAGCGCATTCGCCTCACTAACCAATCAGCAGCAGAAAGGGTACGTTGCCGTCAACCACTGCCAGAACTCAACCCCCCCCGTCTATTATCACCAAACGATGATATAAAACAAATACAATGCGCATGTGTTATTGAATGTATTCATCAAGAAGCTTATCAAATTCTAAAATAAAACAATAAATATACTCATATAAACATAAATTAAAATATACTATATGTATATAAAAGGAAGAACCACCTAATAATGGTATATTAAACTGTTTTAATCAATTTTATATAAAACCAAATAATTGTAAATATAGTTTCCACAAAAGAAAACTGAAATGTTTTCTTCAAATAATCTAATTTGTTGAATAAAGAGATTGGTTCCCCAAATTATGTTTATACAGATTATTTTATGATAAATATAAATTATATATGAAAAATATATAAAATAAATAATACCAATATATCAGAAACATAAATTTCTACAACAATCCCCTCATCCATTCTACTGATTGCTAAGCGAAACATATATAAAATAAATTTATAATTTTTAAATTTGAGATATAAGTATGTAGCTAGAAAAGCATCTACCCTCGATGTAAGTATGGATAGAATAGGTTTATATTTATTTTAGATTATAACTTGAAATGGATTTTGGAACTTCGAAAATTCAATTTATATTGTAAGGTATATATTTACTTATAAAATAGAAAGGTGATACAATTATTTGAAAATCAATATTCTTTGTAGATTTAGAAGTTACTCAGATTTTCACTGAATATATGATATTCTGTTCTCACTCCTTCACTGGTTCGAAGTCTGTATTGAAAAGAAATAGGATATGCATTACATTGAGTTATTTATTTCTCGATTGCTAATTGGCCTGCGATCTGACGCATGCGCCTTACCGACTAAGCAGTCGCCGAACGTCACCAAAATAGACTTCGAGAAATAAATGACAAGTTTTACTAATGTATATGTGTTCTAATTTGAGTCTTAATTACTCATCACACGAAAGACCATTGTAATCATAATGGTAATCATTATTCGTACTATAGTTTTCTCGTATGTTTACCTATGTACAAGTATACTTGTATGTACTTGTATAAATGTAGAAATCAGTTCGAATTTAACTGCCCTGTAGGGCGAGGTACGGTGTCGTGAGGCCCGAGCCGCTACGGTAACCATGAAGGCCTACAGGGAACTCTGAAATGTAGCTGACTGACGGGGTAATGGCAACCCCCTACTTTTCCACAGTGGACAAGACACCACCACCATCAGTTCGAATTCATACTTACAAAGAAAAATGAAACTGAGAGAGAAAACGTTCGGAATAATTTAGAGTTTTATTTTTATATCTTTATATATATATATATAGTATTCGACCTCGTACTCGGAGCTAGGTTAAAAATTAAATTTATTTTTGCTTATTTTGAGATTGATAAACTATTAAACAAGCCGAAAACCCACTCAGTGTTTATGAGTGGGAGGCACTCCGACTACCTGTCTAAGCAATACCGTGACATGCGGCAGACCCACCGGTGTGCAAGCCCGGCCAGCCTGCCTCCTACGGCGGTATCCTCCACTGGGCCGTGCGGGTGAGCTGCGAGGTAGAGGCAGACCCGGCTGACCTTACATTTCACTGGCGCTTCGTACGGAGGGACAACGGAAGCGGGACGGATTTGGTGCCCCACATGTCTGCGGGCACCCGCTCCGTGGTCAACTACATCCCGCGGACCGAGGCAGACTTCGGCGCACTACATTGCTGGGCATCGAACCCCGTGGGTGCTCAGCGCGAGCCCTGTGTCTACACCGTCCAGCCTGCAGGTAACCTCGCCCTCTCTGAATAGAACATATGGTGCAGTATATGACACGCGTCGCATATTCCTACCCATCTTGATCATATTTAATATTCCAAACAAATATATTCTTGAAATAATTGATCCATAACATCATTAGAATCAGCAATAGCTAAGATGTACATCTTTCAGACATATCATAACAGCACTTGATTCGTTAATAAAAAACTATTCTACTAAAGATGACCGAGAGAGTATTAAAATACATCTAAGAGCTAGATGACCGGGTACTAGCAAGGGTCCAAAAGAATGCAAATTCCAATACCTAAAATATAATGTAGGTCACAAAGCATTGAAAAAGAGAGTTCACGAGGTCATTCGAAATTATTCATGACTTAATAACACATACAAACTATACTTGGCATATAAAATATATGGGCATACTGGTCTCTCACATTACTTTGAAGTATGTTTAGGTACAACGAGGACTCGATTCCTATATTTGATAAACATCATAATTACATCATCTATACGTAATGCTTAGTAACCTCACTGTACATTTTTTTTTTTGAAGGTTAAAAATAATTTCATTTCTTAGCTGCAGTGTTGTAGCTGAATAATCTTGTGTAAAGACAATTTATAACGTTTGGTTTTTGAAAGTTATAATCACATTCTGATATTCCAATTGTAATTCTAAATATCGCCGACGTATAAAAACTGTTCGTAGAAATGTTTCATCTCAATTTTTATTTTACCTTGTATATCTTTATGGATGATTTTATTTTTCGGAATTATTTCATTATATCTTAGAGCAGCTGAATAGATATAGAATACCTTAAATATTTTCCAAAGAAGTGTATATTATCATGTAAATATAATTAAATAAATGAGGGATTTTGATAAGAAGAGAGAGATATATAAACAAAAGAAAAATTTAAAGACTCATTTAAAATAATATAATTTGAAATAGGAATCTATTAAATGATATCAAGTCAAGATATACTCGTTATATTTACAAAGGTATTCCTGTTTTAAGCCGTGGAAATGCCCAAATTCACAGAAAGATTTATAATTCCAATTGGATCTCTCAGACAGGAGAAAGCATTATCTCTGTGATATTCGATTGGAATTCCTTTCAGATGTAATTTGGAAGCCTTTTTTTAAGCTGATCGTATTGTTTAAAGATTTTTTAGAAAACTTCGGAAAAAAATAGCTTAGAAAAATTAAATTTGTACAATAGGGATATGAAAATTAGAAACTATTTTAGACGCGTAAGATTCTTTTTGAAATCAAACAAATTCTACTGCCCTTACTGCAATGGAAAAATTAATGGGAGGGCCTGGCTTATCAGTGGTGAACCCTCCCAAACTGGCGAAACCGCTTGGAGGGTTCACCACTGATGAGCCAGGCCCTCCCATTAATTTTTTCATTGCAGTAAGGGCAGTAGAAATTGTTTGATTTCAAAAAGAATCTTACGCGTCTAAAATAGTTTCTAATTTTCATAACAAATGGTGCGCTAGTGCATCACAATAGGGATATTTATAAATAATTTAAAATATTAATGAACAAAAACCCAAAGCATCATGATTAGCCAATACTCCTTCATTTTAATGTAAAATATAATTTTTGGTGACACAAAATCGTCAGGGTCAAAGAGAGTCCAAGATATTCGAAAATACACTCTATAAAATTTGATGAAATGGGAAAAGCAAAATTTTGAGAAAAAATCAATCGAAAATTTTAAAAATTATTTGAATTCCACGTCACCAGCACATGAGCCAAAAGTCTCACTTAGAATTTCGAATGTTTAAAAAATAACGCCGAATAAGATGTTTTAAAGGTTATAAATAAATGTGAATTAAAAAAAAAAACATTTCAAAATGAATAGAAAAATGGTCAGGTGTTGATATTAAAAACAAATAAGGCAGTTCCTGGCCGCTCACATGAGCATTTTAGATGGAAGAGCGCCATCTAGTAGAACAAAAATCAACTAACCGTTAATTTATCTTGTTCCAAAACCCAAAACCCACATTTTTGATAAATTAAGAAACGTCAAAAACGTCCGCTTTTCGAGCTGTTGGCCCTCGTCAGCGTGGTACAGACTGTACTTCTTCGATCAAAAATTTGGTATCAGAGACTTCCTGAGAAATCAAAAAATGGGTATTTAACAACAAGTTTGCGTAAATACGCTGAGCATGTGAAAAAAAAAAGGAGAAATAAAAAATAAGAATGGCCAGATGTTGTTATTAAAAACAAAAACTAAACGTTGTATTTTGTTCCTCTAGATGGCGCTCTGGCATCTAAAATTCTCATGAGAGTGGTCAGGAAATGCCTTTTTTATTTTTCGTTTTTAAAAAACAATATATCTATTTCGATATTAACAAATTTAAAAAGCTGTTAATTAATTGGGAATACTTCATTTTATCTCTTAATAAATATCCATACATAATTATTTATTTGTAATTTTATGGTTTATCTTAACGACGTCGATTGAATAGCCTAGTTTTGAACAGATTTAATTATGGAAACAAAACTTAAAATATTTTCTTAAAAATTGGTTACTAAGGTATCGTTACTCTATATACTCTAGAGAAATTTTGTAAACCATATCAGCGTATTATCTTTTTTTAATGAACTCTTCTCTATTGCCCTTACTGTAAGGAGAAAATATTGGAAAAACCGGGCTAATCAGTGTTGAACCCTCCCAGCGGTTTCGCAATTTTAACCTGCAACATAGCCCTAATGTTTTATTACACAGTTTCGCTTTATATATCAGAGGAAACATTATAGTAGAATTCCTGGGTAAACTTTAAAACAATAGGAATATAATAAAATATTTTAAATATTTTTAGAGCGATTATTTTTTGCTCTCTTCAGCCAATACACTGAAACCAACAGTTATTTTTTTTTGCATCAATAAATAATGTTACGATGCACTAGCGCGCCATCTGTTATCAAATTACGAAACTATTTTAGACGCGTAATATTATTTTTAGAATAAAACAATTTCTACTGCCCTTTGGTTCACCACTGATGAGCCAGGCCCTCCCTTTAACTTTTCTATTGCAGTAGGGGCAGTAGAAATTGTTTTATTTTAAAAAGAATATTACGCGTCTAGAATAGTTTCGTAATTTAATAAATAATATGAGATATAAGCGCTTAACCAAGAATTACACTTTAGTGCTGGATATATACTCATAGTGCTAGTATAAAGGACAAAACTTAAGAAAGTGGAAATTACTTGATGTCTTGGTCATTTGTTTTTTGAAGGAGACAGAGACAATTTTGTTTACATTTGGTCATCTTGTGTCTTCAATAAAGGTGTATCAAATATCATTCAGAGTTATTGTCTGAATCCCGATATACATGCTAGAAAGTACAACTTCCTTAAGTTCATGTTTATTATTGTATTTATAATATAAATAAATAAATCAAATATACTATTATAACGTTGTAGTAGATTAAACTTATGAAACAGCTGAGAGGGTTTGCCATCGATGAACCAAGCCATCCCTTATTTTTCTCATTGCTTTAAGGGCAGTATGTAATTAACTTTTTAGAAAATAATCATACGTATTTGAAATAGTTTATAAATTATAATATAGACACGGTTCTTTTATATGAATGATTAAAACTTCAAAGCAGCGATTCTAACTTGTTGCTCTGGTGTGACGGCACCGATCCGTGGAAATTTCTGACAGGTCCTTGGAGACTCTGACTTGTCTATGTTAAAATATATATCCTATAGTAAAAATATCGTACTTTTTCAAAACATTAATGTCTTAATTTTAGAATTTAAATTTAAAAAATAATTTTAACATATATATATATAGTTAACAATAAAAAATAGAAGAAAAAAAAAGACCAGGCGTTGATATTACAGACATATTCTTATGTAGTTATCTTTTCTTTAATATTCAAGAATGGGTATTTGGTCAATTCTGTAACAATTAAAAATCAGCGAATAGTTTATATTTATTCCAATAAATGGCGCAAGTCATCAGCAACTTTCAATTGCACGCTAAGGAGATTTTTTTTTCTTTCCTAATTTATGCACCTTATCCAAGTACAATATTACATTTTTACTATATTTTCACATATTCTAATATATATAAAACACTACTTGCAGTATGTAAAAAGCGTTATATCGTATGCAAATTAAAATTTGTTTCACATTCTTTTTTTACAATAACCGATATTTTCATCTTATTAACATGCTGGGTATTGGCATTTCTATAACTCACTATAGGAGTATGCCTTTGACATTATATATTTAAGGACTCAATAATCATCAACACTATAAATGCGATAAGTAAGAATTATCTTTCATTTCCATTTGCTTATTCACTACGGTGATGTTGTAGCTTTGCTTCCATCGTACGATTTCTCTCCCAATATCCAAAATTTGATTCTTGATCACAAGACTTGCCATAAAACCAACGGGACAACACCTGGCGGACCCCATTTTTCATGGTCTGAATTTGAAGGGCATTGGGGCATAATTTAGAGCGTAATGGTCCTGATATTAAAGTATAAATCGAGGCGTGTTAAACGCCGTCCGTGCCCCCATTGCTCCATTATCTTTATGGCATACCAGGGCCTGAAATCATTTCCTTCAAATAAATCAAACCAATCGCACACTTTAAATAATTTTATCATTTAAAGTCTGAAATTGATTTTAAATTTCTCTTTATGTTTTCAATTGGGATTTTAGTAGTCGAAGCTTCTAAAAATCCTCTAAAAATATCTTAAGTAATTTTTTTTTGGTCTTTTTTTTTCAAATTTTGAGTCGTTATACCGTAATCTTACGGAAAATGCTCGTGGAATCCTGGTATTCTAATTTCTGACCATAAAATGGTTTCATTTTCGATCATTACAAAATAATTATGTTGCTGGAAATAATTATATTCTTATCTCTAAATTCTCTCTTTTCCTCTCTTTTTAGTTTCGATTTAAACTGAAACTATGCTGAAAAGAAAAATATACCTGAGTTATTGAAAATACACACATATATATCAGAGTTTAAATTAACATAGGAAGGAATTTCAAAATTATGTTTTTTTCTCTCTTTTGAAATTCGTTTATAAAAGAATTGGAACACACGCCGTAGAAATTCAATGCTTTATATTTTTTTGTGTGATACAACTAAATTCTCTCTTAATAGGTTCAGACATTATTTTGTTTCCAATATACTCGTATTAATAATTTTCATAATTTATCTTTTCAAATAAATAAAGAAAGATAATTATACATAACACTACTGGCTGTTTATCATTTCACATTTTCACAGATAGATGGCGCTAAACATTATTTTCCACTATCCATTTATATTTGAAAACACTTGGTTATCGCAGGATATATTTTGTTGATTTAAAAATGTTGTATAAATTACTTTCCACCATATTTAAAAAATATATATATAGGGCAAGGCACGAAAGATCCCATTGAAATATATATTTTTGAATAACTTGCGGTAAAACATATATAGAAATTTACTAACTTATATTATGTGAGTATATAATGATTAAGACTTAGAACGATACACTACAAAGGAATAACAATACAACCAGATGGCACAATAACCTACAAGACATGTAACAACTGTCCTGGTGTATAAATAACACCTACCCACATATTCTCATGCCCAGAAATGGCGTCAGCCTTGAAGAAAATTGACATGGATCCAGAGCAGCAGCTTCACACACCCAAGATAGTGGACATTGCGACTGCTGTGACAGAGATGTATGGAGACATCTTAGTCTCTTCATTGGACACGACAACAACAAAATATCCTTTTTTCTCGCTCTCAATATTCACCTATACTCTACATTTACATGAACCAGAGAATACTCTAGTAACAATTATGTTATCTCCAAAGAGTAACTACCACTTTTAATATGTAATCCTAGCTTCCATAGTTAATCCCAAACGTCACATTTATATGTTATCTTATATATATATATATATATATTTCGAATTTTGTCTTTATTTGTGAATTAAAAAAAATAAATAAGCGAAAATTATATCCACAGCATTTTTATGAAATTATGTAAAATAGTATTTAAATATATTTTAACTCGTGTCCTTTTAACGATTTATTGTTTAATGTTTTCTTTTGTAGAAAGACTTTCATGCACGTAAGCTAGAAATTTGTAAAATAAAAACATTTAAAAAAACTTATCTCTGGAAGCGTCTGATGTTTTCAACTTAATAATTACATTACTTGAAATAACTCCTGTGTATATCGAATGATTGGAAAAAAATAAAATATCATCGCGTTTTCCGAATTTTTACCTCTTCACTCTGCTTCCATGGATTGAAAATGATTCTAGATATTATCTATGACCTTAATTGACATCTGTATATATTGAAGAAAAACAGACTAGATGTCAAGCAATGAGATGCCGAGATGATTGTCTCTCAAAGATGGATGGTATAGCTCCTGTGTACATCAAATGATTGAAAAAACGAAGATATCATCGCGCCTTTAACTCTACTCTGCTTAAATGGATTTAAAACATATTCTAGAGATTCTCTTTGACTCTTTAATTGACATCTGTGTATATTGAAGAAAGACAGAGATGTCAAGCAATGAGAAGATCGTCTCTCAAAGATCGATGAAATAGCTCCAGTGTACAGGGTGATCCAAAAGTCTTTTACAACTTTAAAAATTAATAACTCCGCGAATATTTGCGCTAAAGCAATGCGAAAAACGCCATTATGTTCAGGATACAATGGGATTTCTAAGTCCAAAATTTAAAATTTCGAAATTGATTTTAGTTACACTTTTATTCGCTAGATGGCGCTCTTCCACAATCTGAGATTCAGCGGCCAAAATGTTTGATAAATTGAAAAATATAACTGATTGACACGAATTTATCCTTTTCGAATACCAGGAAAGAACCATAATAATATCAAATGATAAATTGATAAAACACCATTTCGTCAAAAGTAGAAGAATTGGATGACGATTTTTATCATCGCGTCTTCTGAATTTACCTCTACTCTGCTACCGGATTAAAAAATATATATTCTAGAAATATTTTATGACCCCTTAATTGACATCTGTGTATATTTAAGAAAGACAGACGACATGTTGAGCAATGATATGATCGTTTCTCAAAGATGGATTTAATAGCTCCTGTGTATATCGAATGATTGGAAAAAATGAAGATATCATCGCGTCTTTCGAATTTTTTTATTTTACTCTACTTCCATGGATTAAAATAAGATTCAGTAGATATTCTATGACCTTAATTGACATCTGTGCATAGTGAAGAAAGGCCGACGAGATGTCGAGCAATGAGATGATCGTTCCTCAAAAATCGATAAGACCGTCCAGACTAGAGAATAAAATCCCAGAAACAAATAAAATCGTTTTTCAACGGAAATAATAGAAAACATCTCCCGCAAATCATCCGAGAGTCGTATTTTTAAAAAAAAAGTATATTTTTCAGCAAATATAATTTTTCGCGTTTTATTCTTATTCCTCCGTTTAAAATATAAGCTATATTTTTTATCTATTCACGAAAAGTTACTTTTTTAGAGAATATTCTTTTTTTATTATTATTATTAAAAATACCTTTTGCCGATTGATTTGTAATATTTCTGGATGTTTTTTTTTTCAATTTTGAAATGCCAATACTTATATAATGCTCTAAAACATTGAAAGTTTCTTTTTATAAGAGATGGTTTCATATAAACTTTGGACTTTAGCATATTTATTATATGATGATCCTTAAGAGCACAGTTCCTTGAGGACGAAGTTCTATAAAATATATTGATTGTAAAATGAAAATATTTGAAAATTTTGAATCATCAATCAAAATAAAAATAATTTGTAAATATTATAATCCTAGAGTATAAATATCCTCAATTATATTGAACGTTAAAATTTCAAAATTCATGGAACACACATGTAATTCTTTTTTCTAGCCCAACTCTGGAAGCCTTGAGACACATCGACCAGGTTAGTCTCTAAAAATCTTCAATATGATAAAAATCTTGGGTTGTACCTTAAAAATAGACATTTGGACAAACCTTGAGGAAGTTGAACCTTTTAGCATGTATATCGGGATTGAGACAATAAATTTGAAAGATATTTGATAAACAGTGACTTTTATTGAAGACAAACAAGATTACCAAGTGTGAACAAAATCAGTGACATTAAAGACTATCCACATCCTTAAAGCTTTCCCATGAGTGTATATGTGTTAACCTGTGATACTGTCAAGGTCGGCGAAAAGATGAAGGCTATATAGAATAATGAATAGACCAAATTTGTGTTTAAATTGTGTTACTGTGAGACAGAGAGAGGGAAAGGTGTCTTTCCATTTGTGGAGAAGAGATAAGATCCTGGCTGGTGGCAGTTTAAGGCGACATCAGCAATTCAGATAGAGGTCCGGCAGCTTCTCTGCGTCAGATTTAACTACCTGATTTGTAAAATTACCGCCCTTTTTATATCTCATAGCGAGGTGTGAGGTCCGTCAGGTATGTTGCAGGAAGATATTCTGTCTCTAGACCTAAATCATATTATCCTTTCCGGCTCATGCTTCATTTAACATTGCTTTATTGAACAGTGAAACGTAATGCTGAGATATGAGGTTGGAAAATTTACCATATTCATATTGTTACGCCGGGTTGCAGCTTTTCAGGGTATTCGACCTAGTTTTCCTTCTTCTTGGTGTCATATATGTTTCCCGAACGATTTTCCATAATATAAGTAAATAAAATTATTAATGAAATAGTTTACTATAAAAAAGATTTTTTTTTAGCGTTTTTATATATTTGTCGTCTTCCTCGTAGTTGGTGATATTGAGTCTTCGCGCGTCCGTGGTTCCTCTCTCTCTCCAAATTAAATAACCAATATATAAACAATAACAATGTTACAAAAGGAATAATATTATAAAATAAATGATAGTATAGTATATAATCTATTAATATTAATTTGAAATAAATTTAAAATAACAGAGATTATTTTGAATAAATGATCTTTAAACATGATGCAACAATATTCAGATTTCTATATTTATTGTATTTATATATCATTGTTTCTCTATGGGAATGGTTTGAAAAATGGAAAAATAATTGAGGCGGAAAATGAACAATTCTGACATTATGGTAAATATAAAAGTCTCTTAAAGATGGATATTTAGAATGAAAAGAAATTTGGAGACGATCGAATTGAGAGAAGTAACTAAAGAAAAATGGAAGTTTTCAGGATATGTACTTCATTGTGAGATCGTATATTGGCCATGCTTGAGGAATACACAGTGAATAATTGATGAAAGTGGTAGACTTAGGAATTATTGGTTTTGGATGATCTAAGATATTAAGTTCTTAAATTAAAAGACATAACTAAGTGAATAAAATATCGATATCAGATGGAAATGATGTTCCCTAATGACTGAACACCGTTTCAAAGATGGCAAAATTTGATTATAATATAATTAATCTCAAACTTGAAAATTGTCCCAAATTTTTAAAATAACGGATGAACGCTATATCTGTAATTTTTTAATTTTAAATTATTGGAAAACAACTATCTTCATAATCACAAGCCTATCAATATAATCAAATTTCAAGTTTTCATATTTAAACTAAAAAAAGTATCCCGTTATCTTGAATATTTCCTATTTCGAAATGAATTACCCATGTGTGAATCATAAGACCAAACTCTATATAGCGATGTTACACCTGAAAACTCTAAATATTGTGGAAATGTATGTGGAACAAGCTCCCAACATTCTTATTTTATTCACACATAGCTCAAGAGAGAAAAATAAATAAAAAACATAACTATAGGTTGCGAAAAAACGGAGAGGAATGCAGAATTTGAGCACGCTTCTTCAAATAGCCCCCATTGAACTTTGAACTGAAATATTGCGGCCATTCCGGCCTCATAAACAACACCTAAAGGATTTTCGTGCGGGATTTCTATTCGAGAAATAGATAAGGATATTTTGTCTTTCCTTTCTTCCAATAAAAGCTTCTAAACGCAAAATATTTAAATGTAATTTATATATATGTTCAATGCATCTTCTCACATTATATTCTATATTTCATATAATTTATATCTCATTTATATTTAAAAATATATATTATCTCTATTTTATTTTATCTCTTTTGAAAATTATTTTCTCTATATAGGAAGTCTTATTTTATATATATAAATAAAATATAATATAGTCAAATATGTGTAAAAATTGTAAATTTAGCGTAAAATAATAAATACCTCTCTTCTCTCTCTCTCTCTCTCTCTTCTCTCTCTCTCTCTCTCTCTTCTCTCTTTTAGTTTAAAAATATTTAGAAAATGTTTTCTATTGAGTTTCTTTGTTTCGAATTGTGGATAATTTTAGAGCTTACTGAGATAAAAGCGCCGTTACAATTGACAATTAAAACAAATTTATTGACAACTCAGTCAATATTTACAAAATGAGGAAGAGATCACAAAAATAATTAGAGAAGATAAAAAGATAGCGAAAAACGTGTTTAAACCAGGGACATCAAGTTCTAAAGTCTAAAGCTCTCGCAGCTAGAATATTTTGCCTCATTTTATTGTAATTTAAAGAATAATTAATATTTAAAAATTCAAATTTTCAGCCGGGAAGTCTTCCCCACCATTCAAGTGTCCTCTTCCAGGCGATGACGGGATCCTCAATATAAGTTCCGTGTTATAGAATAAGGAAATAAGCAAGAGATATATAAATGAGTTAAACAAAGCATCAAGGGCTGCGTATCTTTTATTAGCACGAATATAAAACGAATTTATATTTGTGCTAATAAAAGATACGCAGCCCTTGATGCTTTGTTTAACTCATTTATAAATCTTACAGGGTTTTTTCAATTGATATCAAGAGTTATATGCAGCTCGAATTTAAAGTATATTTACAAAATATTTATATAATGTGAAAAATGGTATAAATGTGAAACTGTACTATGATAAGGTGGATAAATGAATAAAAAGACATCTTCTTATCGTGTAACTGAAAGTTGCTGATGACTTGCGCCATCTTTCAGAATAAATATCAACTCTTCGTTGATTTTTAATTATTCCATAATTAGCCAAATATCCATTATTTATTAATCAAGAAAAGTTAACCACCTACGAATTTCGGGTTGTTGGCCATTCATACTTATATATATTAAAATAAAGAAGGCATCTCCTGACCACGAGCACATGTGCATTTTAGATGGCAGAGCGCCATCTAATGGAACAAAAATAAACTAAACGTTTATTTAGCTTACTCCGTGATATTTGGCCAACCCAATTTCTTGATAAATCAAGAAAAGCCATCCACGAACGCGTTTCGCGCTGTTGACGCTCGTAAGCGTAGAGTAGTCTGTAACCACTGCGACCAAAAATATTTTTTGGTCCCAGAGGCTTCTTAAGAAATCAAGAAACGGGTATTTAAGGCCAAATTTATAAATATATAAATTTAATTGCAGTAAAAACTTTGATTCTTAAGGTTTGTTTCATACAATTACTTTCAATTCTTTTGTTATAGGATATCGAATATTTGAAAGAGAGAAAATTACAGAAGTGTTTTATTTAATTATAACGTTCAATCAATAAAATCCTTATTTTAACTCTTATACACCCCCACCCCTCATATTTTTAAATTTTGATAGCTAGTAAAGTAATATATATTAAGTCGCGCTATGTGTTATCTTCAATATAGCGTATTTTTCATAGAATGTTATGAAATCAAAGCTTCCCCTATACTGATGAAGACCATAGTTCGAAACCATGGTATATAAGTGTGTGTTTGTCAGAAATTGGGTTGTAGCTCATTCTTCATCAACACTAGTGAAGATTTTAACTTGGGTGCAGAACATTAGGCATTGTTCTGATACATAATTAAAATTATATATATACATGAAAAAACAATAGAAAAATAGAAAGGTCAGATCTTGATATTAAAATTAAAAAAGGCATATCCTGACCAGGAGCACATGTGCTCTTCAGAAGGCAGAGCGCCATCTGGTGGAACAGAAATCAACTAAAAATTAATTTAGCCTGTTCCCTAATATTTGGCCAACCCAATTTCTTGATAAATCGTGGATGGCTTTTCTTGATTTATCAAGATATTAGGTTGGCCAAATATCAGGGAAGAGGCTAAATCAATGTTTAGTGGATTTCTGTTCCGCCAGATGGCCTTCTGCCTTCTTAAAAGCACATGTGCTCCTGGTCAGGATATGCCTTCTTTATTTTCAATATATATATATATATATCATAATATATGCTCTTCCAGGATTAATAAAACAAATCTACAGTCGACCAGAGAGAGAGAGAACGCAGCTAAGGCCGGTCACTTGATATAGCAATCACATTCCAAGGGGGCGACCGCAGGGCTTTTTCTTGGAACCTCGGTTTGCTGGGTTCCATCTTCCAAACTTGTTGTTTCCTTATTTCTCACTCACCACATTATTATCACTATAGTGCCACATCGAAAGTCGACAGGATCATATCACAGAAGAGTCGACAGGATCATATCACATATATATATATATATATACTCGGGATAATAGAGATAGTAGGGATATATATATTTGAATATTTTCGTTATTGTACCTAGAACTCGTAGCGATAAGATATATTTGGAAGTATTTCATTCTCTGAGATGTTCCAGGACTGCCGGGTGAGGTGAGGAACTGCACGGCGATGCCGGACACAGCGCGGGGCGAGCTCCAGGTTCGCTGTGAGCCGGGGCCCGACGGTGGTCTGGTGCCGCACTATTTCCTCGAAGCCCGGCCCGACCCCTCGGGGGCACTCTCTGCCAACCTGTCCTCTGATCGCCCCAGCTTCTCCGTGCGGAACCTGCACCCCGGGCGCCGCTATCACCTGTCGGTGTTCGCCGTCAACGCCAGGGGACGTGGACCGGCCACCGTCCTGACAGCCACCTTGCCCTCTGCCGACTCCGCGGCCCGCTCCGCTGCCGGTAAGACCCTGGTGTACCTTAGCCGGAACTAACATCTCTAGATGTGATAGAGAATCTCACCAGCGACGGATTATTGCCATCCACAGAATTAGAAAGTTGAAGTTCCTATAATTTCCCTAATGGTTCAACTTTGGTTGACCTTTAGATGTATTGGAAAATATATAAAGAATTATATATTTCTTCTGAATTTTACCAAAGATTCGAATAACAATTGATACATTTTTGACTAAAACAAATTTTTGTATTCACTATTGAAGGCCTGTCTATAAAGAATGAATATAATTTAATTATTTGTGATTATTAATGACCTTTTTCAATGAAATATCTTTGTGGACAAACATCGTTACCTGGCCGATTAGTTGAAAGCATAGTTTCGAAAATCTCTTGTGACCATACCACAAAATATCGAGCAGTCTTGCAGTCGACAAATATAAATGGAGTTGATTCATGATTGGTAGAATATAATCTTGGAATTAGCGTCCATTTGAAGAAATCAGCCGGGAAAACTTACTAAATGTTGTACGAGGCGACATTTTACCTCAGTAAACCTGTATTTTGGTGGTTCAAAAATTTCAAGAAGAGCTGATTTTCAATCAAAAATCTGGGAGACCCGCAGTCCATGAATTCAACATAGTAGCCACCATTGTTGCTTCCAAGAGATACGTATAGCAAATTTTAACTATTTACAGGTCATTATGAATAAACTAAAGAATATTCTGAAGATGATGTAAAAAATGATGTGTTGCACAGGTTTACCAAGAATTGCAGACACGGTATTCCAGGGGTGAATTTAACCTAATCGAGACTTTTTATTTAAATAACAGGCTCATATGCATATTATTGGGGGAGAGCATTGTGCTTGATGCACATAATTATATATATTTGATAGGTTATAAAATAATATTAAATAATTATTCCAATCAATAAAAGTCCCTGTAAAATGAATTATAACTATTTCTAAAATATATAGTTGTATAAATCTCCATATAAAAAGGTGTACAATATGCATATTCAATAATGAGAAAAGAAGTTGACAAAGTAAAAATGTGAGGACTTAAAATCTTAATTCAGGGTGTCGTAGACTACCATAGAATCTTACAGAAAGATATAATTAGTTATCAGCCAGAATGCTCTTATAAAACCCCGCTATCTTGGGGAAAGGACGAGTTTATATAAAGTTTCCAAAGAGCACAAATATCCATCTCGAGTTGTGTTTTCCATTTTGTCAACTTCAATACCTGTCTTATTATGGAGTCTTGAGTCCTCACCTCTTTCCTGTGTGCTGCAACACTTCCGTGATCACGAATGACTCTCTTCATTACATATATAGTAAATGAAGTTATCAAAACACGAATGTTCATTTTACATCTAAAACAAACTTTTCTACTGCTCTTACTGCGATGAATAAAAATTGGGAGAACTTGTTCATAAGTAGTGAACCCTCCCAGTGGTCTCGCCAATTTAATCTACCAGACAGATTTTTAGATTCTAATTATGTATTGGACGATTCGGCTTATATCTGCTTCACTGAAGGATCGAATGTCAGAAATGGTAATCAAGTAAGCTATGGATATAAGCTTTTTGTATATAAAGTTACAGACTAGAAGCAAAGGTTTCCCAGACCTCAAAGGTCCATAAACCGTAAACCATTGCTGACATCCAGGTCACACAGCCAAAAAGGGAATGATGCATTCTCCATGCACCGAGCGGCCATTGGTAGGCCCCTCGCGCCCGCCATTATGGTCTGGCTACAATGGGATTGACCATTCACCCATAGGCGTCTCCGAGAGTTCATAGCAAGGTTGCTGACCGAGCCCTCTCGTTCGGACTTAGTTAAACCCGTCCTACGCTCCAATAGTAAAGTTACATATGAATATTTGCATCGAGCAATGTTCTTCAGCAAACAATAAATAAAAGGCTAGTTAGTATACATTAATTATAAGGGAATAACACGCCATATATATAGGAAATGAAGTCATTAAAGTACGAATGGTTCTTTTACACATGAAACAATCATTTTTCTACTGTTATCGAAACCTATGTCGATAGTTTCCATAAGCACAATTTCCAAGAATTCATCTTAGGGGCTGGATATGCGTAGAGAGAACAGCGCAATATAATATTAGGACAGTGTGGTAGATTGGACAGTCGAAAACGCTGAGAGAGTCACAGCTTATGGCCGGGTTTCATCGCTATTACAACACTAAGGAGTTGTTTTATTTGTAAAAAAATATCGCCAAATAGTTTTAATTATTTATATATATAGTCACGACCGTCTTTCCTCATCGGCCTCTGTCACGGATGCGCGCGCACAGGGAGGTCACGTGCTCGCCGGCTCCCTCGAGCCGGATTTGAACCAGCGACCTAAGGATCACCGTTGTAACATCTACAGTCGGGTAAAACACGGGCGTTGCCCGGGTCATTCGGCTAGTAAAATATAGATGTGCGCTATATTTCCCTATATTAAATGAGGTTTACTTTTAAAAAGTTCACAATCAGATAGATTACTCTAAATGATCTATTTTTTTGTGCAATTTAATTTCTATCAGTGTTTCTTGACTTGTTCACCTACTTTACGTAAGCTGATAATAAAAAAAATGTTTTGAGGTTTATTCTCGTGGCAAGAAATTATTCTGAAAAATGTATTTCAAATTTATTTTATATATAATTCAGATGATATTTACATATTAAAAAGGGGAAGGAACATATAAAAAATCATCTCATTGAAGAAAACATGTTAATTAAAACTAAATATTTGCACAAAGATAATTCTCCGAAATACGGAAAAAGATTTAAATTATTTTTAATAACCTTTGAAATCTCTAAGAATTTTTTATATACATTTATATTCCTGGTTTTATGACTTATAGGTAGGTGGATTGATTTGATTTTACAAAAAAAAAGTTGAAAAATCGTTTTTGAATTAAATATTGTAGATATATATAGATATGGTGTAATTTATACATGACCTTTAGTAAGAAAATTTTCAAAAATAGAAATATTTGCTACACACACATCATATGAAAATATTTAACTTGTATATGAGTGAGAATCGTTTGCCATAGGAGTGTAATTGAAATTTTTAAACTTATGAGATAAAAATAATTCTTCAGAAAATAATCACATAGGAGACTAAAATACAACATATACAAGGTGCGTCATCTATTTGAGAACAAAATGATGTCCATGTGAAAAAATAAATAAAGGAAAAAATATATTTTATTACATATTAAAGTTTTATATAGATGAACACATATATACCTGAAGGATGACATACTACAGGTAGTAGCCAGTCTCAAACAGAACATTTTCTATAAAAAAGGTGTCACTGGACAAACGGGAACTCCGGGTCCTAATACGCTACTGTTGGAGACGACAACTCTCAACAAGAGATGACGCAATAGAAATTCATGAAACAGTGACCCATGTAACCGTATAAAATTAGTAAAAACGCTTCAATTTAGAAGACTACAGCCTCGCAGATCAAATCCGTACAGGACGGACAACGACGTTGAAAGTTGAAGATCTCCGAGCCACGTTCGCAAACAAGCCTGCATAGAGTAGCCGGGAACTGGCAATATTGCTTAATGTCAGCCAATATCACAACGTGAACCATCTGCATCATTTGGATGACTTCACAAAAACCTTCGTCAAGAATACCATAAGCTGACTAGAGCACAGGCACAACAACACATTCAAATTTATTGCTAGCTGCTTGAAAATCTACGGGACAATCATTTTTGGAAACATATTGTCACGATGGACAAGAAAAGGGTCCACCTTGAGAACCACAACTGTCACAAACGATGGGTTGCACGAGGCCAAGAGCCATAATCCGTCGCCCGCCACGATCGCTTTGCTAAGAAGGTGGTGATATCGGTATTTCGATCTTGTCCCTGATGGAAGACCCGTAGACGACAATCTGTACTGTAAGCAGCTGGTACAGGTCGACACCAAGTTGACGGAGAAATATCCATCACTGATTCTCCATAAACTCTTATTGCTTCAGGCAGATAATGTCAAGCCACATACGGCAAGAAAGACGCGGGAGAAGCTTGCAGGGCTTGATGGCGTTGAAGTACTGACACACTTCAGCCCTGATGCCGCCCTTTTTGGGGGGCGTCGACACTGTATATGAGGTTGGAGCTGCCTCCAAGCCCGAGTCATGGTACCTTAGACAAATCCGGTTACTTGCAGTTAGCTGACAAACCATCATAGATAATGATGACCTGTATCTTGAATAAAGATATTGATTAGATTCTTAACACATAGCTTCAGTTAATTCATATATAACTTATTCTGTTGCCATTATTTTTATTTATTCCGGGTGTTGAAGAACCTTTTCCTCAACCTATTATTATACATATCTCTCTCTTCTGGGTGTCTAATTCGAACTTGAAGGCCTCAAAAATGACTTTAAAAATAAAGATTAAATGTTTGTTTATTCTTCCTACATTTCTACAATGTTTGAACGACGTTTTCCAGACGATATTTTGGCACAATATAGAGATAAGTCAGAAAAGAGCTATTACCATAGTTTTAAGCTTGAAATATGCAAATAACTCTATATAATTGCTAATCTGCCTATTTCGTTTAAAATGAAAGGCGAAACACTTTCTGTTCCATAATCATTGCGGTAAACATGCTTGGGTAGCCCTGTATATATACAAACATATGTTTTGCTGAATAAAACTTTGTATAAGCAAATTTTTAGTTAAAAGTTTATTAGTTATTATAAGTTAAAGTTTCATGTTCCAAGAAGTTTATTTATAATCATTTTGTGTTTTTATCAATATATGTTTTAGTATTGGTAGTATGTTTAATAACTATTTTACGAAAGAAAACTGATTTTGTTGATCCATGGAATAGGGGGGGGGGGGGGGGTGCCATTGCCCCGTTAGTTAGCCAAGTTTAAGAATTCCCTGTAGGCTTTCACGGTTACCGTAGCGGCTCGGGGATCACGACACCGTACTTCGCCCTACAGGGCAGTCCCTTACTTGTACTGCTTCTCCTGCCCGCCACGTAGAGGAGGGGTTGGACTTTTGGGCGGGAGAAGACACCACAAAAAGAGAAAGCTTTATTGTCGTAAATGTAATCGAAATATAGATCATTTCAACCATTTTTACTAATGAATTTTGAAATATATAACAAAATATATTTTATTTGGTTTTACAATATAATACTATATTAACAAACATTCACTTGGAGAGTTCACGGGCGAAGCCGGGTGATTTGTCTAGTTTTAAAAAAGGGTAAAAAGAATGATTTATTATGATATAGATTCTAATTAAATGAGATATTTACAAGTGTATTTCCTAATGTATTGATAAAAGAGAACTTGCTTTTTAATATAATTTCAGTATATATTGAAAATAAAATAATCAATATAAATAACTAAAAAAATATTCAAATATTTCTTAGCGCCTTTGTAATGGTAGTCGGTATAGTTTCAGTGAGAAATGTCTGAAAGAAAGAATACCCTCAGAATCTAATAATGGTTGTCATTAGGAGTTCTAAATGTATTCCACCCTTCTCTGAACTAAATTCTGGGAATAATTAGGCTTTAGGGCTAATTTCATTTAGCGCCTCGTACAATAATTTTACACCCTTTAATCTACTTTATATGTTTATATTAAATATATCTCTCTATTTCTGCAGAAAAGAGGCAACTCTATCATGTATATATTTATCAAACAATAATAGGTTTTAAGTAGATCTTTCAAAACTGAGGTAATTCTATAAACATATACTGAATAAAGTGAGAAAATAGTACAAATGTGATATTGTACTGGGATATGGTGCATACATTATGAAAAAGAATCACCTTATCGTGATACTGATACACTGCAACTGCATCATCAGCAACATTCAGTTGTAAGATAAAGAGATGCCTTTTTCATATCTTAAATTATTTGAGGTAACAAAAACAAGTATTAAAAAATAACCATTCGCCTATCTGAATGTTGACATTTTTCAATATTATAAAACTGATTTTAAAAATCATATAGGTATATAAACTAATAAAGAATTTTTGGTTCAAACATAAAAATAACAATATCAAATCTGTAAGAGTAAATTATATATTGAATGTTTCTGAAAAAATATTCGCCTTTAAGGATGCAATCAAGTCTGCCATTGAAATATGTATGTTATACATGCGAATAATTTACCTATTTTTGTTTTAGTGTTTCGAAAACTTTTGATATATATTCACAATTATCTTATAAAGTTAAACATTATACTTACACCGCAAAATTTTCTTATTTTACATATATTGATATTATCAAATATATATTTTACATAACACTTCGTCTATAAAACATATAAAAACTATTCTCTTTTAATATTTCTACATTTTTAAAAATTCAATAATCAATCAGGCGTGATATTGATTTATACATCGAATTTGATACTGAAAAAACCTCTTGCTTAATTTATCTCTACATTTTGAGCTGTTTGCTGTGGCAATGGATAGGAAAATCCTTAAAGAAGAGAAAAGAGAAACGTCTTCACAAAACGAAGATAAACATTCCAGTGTGGTGGTGGATATAGAAGAAATAGCAAGAAGATGGAGATACCAAACGGATTCAGAAGATGAGGATGATTCTGAAAGCAGTCTAGTTGATGGCATTGATGATCTTGACGATGTAATGTTGAGAAAGGATGGTCATGAGATGATTCTATCATCACCCAGACCAGGAATACCTCAAATCATCATCACTCCACCAGATAACTGATCCTTTCTCTTTATTCTTTGCCATCAAATTTCCTGTTTCAAATAAAAAAAGGGCAATTCTATTTGTATTTTTCAATTATTTTCATTTTAAATACAATTAATTTTTAAAAAGAGCAATACGATAAATAGATCTTTATATAAAAATGCATATATTGAATCTAAAATTTATTTATAATTTTTTCTTAGTTGGCTGAACGCCAAACTTTGACAAGGTTAAACAACATCGTAATCAAATTAATGATGTCATACCTTGAAAAAGGTTTGCATTCAGCCAATTGCATTTGAAAATGGTCAAAATGATATCTACATGTGTAGGTAGAACTTTAGAGAACTTTGCAGTGAAAACAGCTGATAATTCCCCAACATGATTACCATGGTCTGTACCACATGTACTTTGGATAGTTAAAAAAAGCATAGTTAACCTAAATTTGATTACTTTACCTGATTGACAACCATATAACTTATAATTGATTTAAATGAATTTGAAAATATGTAAATCAATTATAATTCATTTGCATCAATATTTCATGTACAAATCATATAACTACATTTTTATTTTATATCAGTTGTGAACATCTCAATTTGAAATTATTAATAAGGAAATTCTCCATGAGATTAATTTGTAAATGCTTATCTCGAAGAATATACTACAAGAGTTCATCAATAATTACTGTTTAGAATGTGTACGAATCAATCCTATGATCCCCAGATACCAATTCATTTATTCAGCGTACAGACTATCATTGCAAATGTTTTATTTAAGGAGTCAGTTAAAAATTTCATAAGAATTCCCCCAAGACCAGAATATTATTCGCCTTTCTTGAAATTAATAGCTTGAAAGTTAGGTTATGTTAGGTCAAGTCATTTTTAATTTATAAAATGTTGGTCGATCAGGAAAGAGGTCGCTTTGTAAATGGGTACATAATGTGTAGTTTGACAACATACGAGGAAGTTACCAGATATGTATTGTACGTAATAAACTATTAATTTCACTATGTAACAATCATTTCTTTTCAGTCTCTGGGCGTAAAATGTCTTTACCTATTTCCTCCGAGAAGGTACAAATATGTCAATTATGATGTGATAAAATTGTGATTTTCTGGTTATGTTATACAATTGCTATTCTGATGCATTTATATTATGTGTTATAGAATGGCGCCTAATAGAATCTGTAAACATCTAGAAAGGCATTTTTATAATCGAGTAAGAAAAAATTGGGCAATGAGTTTCTTTATCAGTTGTTGCGAGATTTCAAGCAAAATCCTGCTCTTCAATGGGCAAATAGAAAAAAAAATGAAAGAGCTATATATAGCTGTGATATAGTCTTATAGCCTGATAACATCTTATTTCTAAATGATATATAAATGATATCTATAATAATTATTTTGAATTTATATATTCACACACACACAACACACAACACACACAACACAACACACACAATATATTTAGGACGTTGAATAAATGCAAACAATCTGAAGATCTATTTTCGGATTGTTCGATTCATGGCTAGTTTAATTTTTATATCAGATATATTAAGTGAGCAATCCATGATTTTTTATTTATTTCTTCATTGTTGAAAATATTTCTCATGTTGAACTCTCTCTTTTATTTTGCGATAGTAAATGATATTGACGGAATACTTTAAAAATAAGATTATTTGAACAGATTTATTTTATTTGAAAACAATATTTGCCTGGAAAATCGTCAAAGTTTAGCCACGTTTTGCTCTAAACAGATTCATGAAATAATCAAAATTTGTCTAAGAAGCGTTTGAAAGACAAAGTGTCTAGACCAATTTTATAGTCAAGATATAAATTGAAAAACTTGGCTATGAACATACTGTTATATCAAAAATAAAATTGTAATCTCTGTTAAAATAAACGCCAATTTATGAATCATCAATTGAGCGTCCCGAAATTTGTAGATTCGGCTCCGTACGAAGTTTCAACACTGAGCTTTGGTAAATTCATGAATTCTCTGTTGATCTCATGGAATCAAAGACAGGCCTGGATTAACGAAGGCACTGATCGAAACCATCGTGGCCAGGTGAGCATTCTGAATTTGTAGAAATTATTGTTGTGGCCTTGTCATCAACCACAGAATTCTAGATTTTTAAAAGTGATCATAGATTGCATGGAATAGGCTCTGTGTAATTTTTTACATAAGATATAGCCTTTCTTATTTTAGATCAATGTCTTCTGGAAAAGAATTGTATCTATAGTTTGTCCATAATATTGTTGTAGCCACTTGACCAACCAAACGCCTCTTTGTCAAATTCATATGACTTCACGATTCCTTAGCGGATCTCATGATGCCAAAGTCTTCCTTCTACTGATGAGAACCATATCTCGAGAAAACTATGGTGTCTAGGTTCCCATTGTTTTAGTGTATTGGATTTGACATCAATCCTTCTGCTAGATTGCATAGATGGTCAATGGAAATCCTATAGTTTTAACGGTAATGTAGCCCATTCTCTTATATATATATGTGGGGATTTGCGAGCAGTCGTTGTGGTTGAGTGGCAATGGGTAAGGACACACTCAGGAGACAGGATTCATGATCAAAAAACGTGAGGAGTAGATTGGAGGGGGGAAGGAGAAGGTCCGAAGACCACCCTAGGAACAACTAGCGTGGAGTCGACCTCCGTGAGAACAATTTCTTGATCATCAAATCCAAGTTCTCTTAATCCCTTCACAGTAGGATAAATTAGTACCGGTAAAAAAAGATAAGTGAGCAGGAAGCTCCTGGAAATGTTTGTTTTAAGAAGGCTTGTCAGATAAGATGGTCCCCAAAAGGTTGTTCTGACCAAGGAATTTCCCTTTCCTCATACTCCCACATAGCCCTCACATATCTTTATATTTCACATTTCTAAATATTTTATGACATATTTAAATATAGATAAAGAATTATTCCTTATTTAAACAAGGTAAAATCCTCTGGAGTAACTTGGTAAAGAAAACATTCAAAGACAAAGAGGATGAGTATCTTTTTATGAACAAGCGTTCGAGCTTTCGAGCACAAAGTCGCCCTTCAACAGGAATAAAACTACACAAAGAATCAAGATACATCTATATATATACAGGTGATTAGCATAACCAAAAAACTATTATTTTTAGAGAGATAAAATTTAAGTTTTATGTATGATATACAAAACAGGCAATAGGAGAAATGTAATTATGCTAATATATGGTATAATCTACTAGTAAAGAATCTATAGGTTGTTGTATGAACAGCTTATGTAAATATATCATTGTAAATTTCCGGGATCTCAATGTGCCTATTGATGCTATTATATTTCAGAGATAGCAGCGCCTCGACAACCAATCTTTTATATTTATGATGAATGTTAGAAAAATGCGAACGGGGTTCTATTGTATTAAAAGTATGTCCTGTATTTGAAATGTGTTGGGCTATGAGGGATCCAGGGTCATTATTTCTGATATTTCGGATATGTTCATCGATTCTGTCTTTTATGTGTCTACCAGTTTCACCTATGTATAGGCTGGAGCAATTATTACATTTTAATGAGTATACTGCATTATTGAAGTGTATGGGTTTTGGGGGGAAACTGTTTTTGGTGATAGGGTTTCTGAGTAATGTGCCTAAATTTGGAGTATTAGAGTAGAAGGTGCGGATACCAAAGTTTTTTAGATAATTGGATATTAAAACAATAATAAACAATAAGAGGAGCTTCTTGTGTAAATTTCTTTATTACCGCAAGCTTTCGAACAGAACGTTCTTCAACGGGCGTGGATAGTAAAAACGTTTAGTACGTTTTTACTATCCACGCCCGTTGAAGAACGTTCTGTTCGAAAGCTTGCGGTAATAAAGAAATTTACACAAGAAGCTCCTCTTATTGTTTATTATTGTTTTAATGATCGTGATTGTAAGAGTTTAATTTCTACAATAATTGGATATGTTGAGGCTCTGAGGGGAAAAAGGAATAGTGCAAATAGATTTATAACTATGATTAACTGCTGTTTGTAAAGGGTTATGAAAGTGTCTCAAAATAAAGTTTTTTGGGTAGCCCAATGATAATAAATGTGATAATATGGTATTTGTTTCCTGCTGTTTTGATATTTCTGTGGTACAGTGAGTGAATATGCGTTTAGTTAATGTTTTGACTGTATTAATTTTATGGCTAAGTGGGCAGTACGAAGAAAAATGTATGTATGATGGAAAAAATGACGGTTTGTAATAAACGCCTGTGGTGTATCTATTATCTATTTTCGTGATAAGTATATCTAAGAAAGCTAAAGTGTTATTGGTCTCTATTTCAACTGTAAAACGTATATCTTGGTATAGATTGTTTAATGTGGAGAAAATGTTATCAAGTGAACTGGTTTTGACTATTGCAAAGATGTCATCATGGTATCTATGCCATGATAAAATATCTATGTGGTATTGTTCAACTATATGCTTATCTATATGGCGCATTACTATTTCTGATAGTGGGGAAGATAGTGGGCTACCCATGGGTGTACCTTTTGTTTGTTTAAAATATGCCTGATTAAAGTTGAATATACTGTTATCTAAACTGATTATGATCAAGGATATTAATCTGGAAATGGTGTTATTGGGGTAATTGTGATCTGATAAGCATATAGTTGAACAATACCACATAGATATTTTATCATGGCATAGATACATTGATGACATCTTTGCAATAGTCAAAACCAGTTCACTTGATAAAATTTTCTCCACATTAAACAATCTATACCAAGATATACGTTTTACAGTTGAAATAGAGACCAATAACACTTTAGCTTTCTTAGATATACTTATCACGAAAATAGATAATAGATACACCACAGGCGTTTATTACAAACCGTCATTTTTTCCATCATACATACATTTTTCTTCGTACTGCCCACTTAGCCATAAAATTAATACAGTCAAAACATTAACTAAACGCATATTCACTCACTGTACCACAGAAATATCAAAACAGCAGGAAACAAATACCATATTATCACATTTATTATCATTGGGCTACCCAAAAAACTTTATTTTGAGACACTTTCATAACCCTTTACAAACAGCAGTTAATCATAGTTATAAATCTATTTGCACTATTCCTTTTTCCCCTCAGAGCCTCAACATATCCAATTATCTAAAAAACTTTGGTATCCGCACCTTCTACTCTAATACTCCAAATTTAGGCACATTACTCAGAAACCCTATCACCAAAAACAGTTTCCCCCCAAAACCCATACACTTCAATAATGCAGTATACTCATTAAAATGTAATAATTGCTCCAGCCTATACATAGGTGAAACTGGTAGACACATAAAAGACAGAATCGATGAACATATCCGAAATATCAGAAATAATGACCCTGGATCCCTCATAGCCCAACACATTTCAAATACAGGACATACTTTTAATACAATAGAACCCCGTTCGCATTTTTCTAACATTCATCATAAATATAAAAGATTGGTTGTCGAGGCGCTGCTATCTCTGAAATATAATAGCATCAATAGGCACATTGAGATCCCGGAAATTTACAATGATATATTTACATAAGCTGTTCATACAACAACCTATAGATTCTTTACTAGTAGATTATACCATATATTAGCATAATTACATTTCTCCTATTGCCTGTTTTGTATATCATACATAAAACTTAAATTTTATCTCTCTAAAAATAATAGTTTTTTGGTTATGCTAATCACCTGTATATATATAGATGTATCTTGATTCTTTGTGTAGTTTTATTCCTGTTGAAGGGCGACTTTGTGCTCGAAAGCTCGAACGCTTGTTCATAAAAAGATACTCATCCTCTTTGTCTTTGAATGTTTTCTTTACCAATTCTTCCTTATTTGAAATTAAACGAAAAAACATGATGAAGGAAGACGAGTTTATTTTATTGATGCATAGGTGTATAAAAGAAACTCGTCTTCCTTCACCATGTTTTTTCGTTTAATTTTATGACATATATTAAAATTAAAAAAGGCATATCCTGATTGTGTTCACATAAACATATTTATGACATATATAATGGATATGTTGTATTTACATATTTAAAAAACGCTTAAAAAGGATTTATTGGAAAATAATGGATTTTTTGTGAGAAGCGAAAATAATCTCGGTGAGAATCATAATTATAGAGAGAAGAGGAGAACTTTGGAAGGTATTGAATTCAAATAATATTTCTTCGATAAATATATAGCTATATATCGAATCTATCGATAGGAAACATTTCGATTTGTGAGATATCGTCTATATATCTTTGAAACTAAATATTTAATTTTAAAAATATTTTCATATGTGAAAAAATAATAGAAAAATAAAAAGTTAGGTGTTTATATTACTAATAAAGAAGGCATTTCCTGACCAAAAGCACATGTGCCTTTTATATGGTAGAGCGCCATCTAGTGGAACAGAAATCAACTAGACATTGATTTAAACTGTTCCCTGATATAGAAAAGTCATTGATTTATCAAGAAATTGGGTTGACAAAATATCATGGAACAGGTTAAATCAATGTTTAGTTGATTTTTGTTTTATTAGATGGCGCTCTGCAATCTAAAAAGCACATGTGCTCCTGGTCAGGATATGCCTTCTTCATTTCTTTTTCATATGTATATATGTATAAAATATAAATAAATTTTCTAGATTACTATTGTTATTGAATAATAAGAGGATTGTTGAACATTTAATTAATATATTTATAAATAAAGTCATAAAAATACTTATCCTGGTTATAGCGTTACAGAAACTTTGGTTATCTATATATATATTCTAGCGAATGTACTCGACTTCGCCCGGTTTTTACCCTAGTAAATGTTTGCCTAACGAACATTTGTTAAAACGATTTTAGAAAATTTTCACGGTGAATGGATGAATGGTTTATGAATTTATCTAGTACAGACAGACACACATTTATATATATATATAATATAAATGAGTTCAAAAATTGCAAAAAAAAAAAATGCATCGGCCGGGAATCGAACCCGGGCCGCCCGCGTGGCAGGCGAGTATTCTACCACTGAACCACCGATGCTTATAAGAAATGGCCATATTTGGGTATTTATTCCATTCACAAAAGCAAACGATGACAGAATTGATTGTGTTGATGACTCTGATACTTGTATATTTTAATTAAAAATAAAGAAGGTATCTCCTAACCACGACCACATGTGCTTTTTAGATGGCAGAGCGACATCTAGTGGAGAAAAAATAAAATAAACGTTTATTTAGCTTGCTCCGTAATATTTGGCCAACCCAATTTCTTGATAAATCAAGAAAAGCCATCCACGAACGCGTTTCGCGCTGTTGGCGCTCGTCAGCGTGGAGTAGGCTGTAACCACTGCGACCAAAAAGATCTTGGGTTGGCCAAATATTACGGAGCAAGCTAAATAAACTTTTTATTTTATTTTTGCTCCACTAGATGGCGCTCTGCCTTCTAAAAAGCACATGTACTCTTGGTCAGGAGATGCCTTCTTTATTTTTAATATCAACACCTGACCCACTTATCTTTTATTTTGTTCTATTTTTTTTTCATATATATTAATAGTATTTTTTTTATTTTTGAATAAAGAGGAAAAGTAAAATATTAAGAACTACAGATTTTGAATTAATTTTGAGTCAGAACAGCAAGCTAATTCTGTATCAAATAGTATCGTTATGAGAATTTCAAGATTTATAAAATTTGTTATTTAGAGTTTGAACATGTGATATTTGTTTTTTTAATTTTCTATAATAAATAATTAGTTAGAATATAGTAGTATATAAAAAAGTAACACCAGCAAAGCATCGGCGGTTAAGCGTCATAGTGCTTTGCTGGTGTTACTTTTTTTATTATAAAAAATTTAAAAAACAAATCTTACACGTTTAAACTAAATAACAAATTTTATAAATCTCGAAATTTTCATAACGATACTATATATATAATTTATTTCTCTTTGTTATATATAGAAAATAATTATAATGGAAAGTTGAATATCATGAAACAGTTTCATAAAATTTCAGCTAGACCTTTATATAGCGAACTTTGATTTTTGAAATTAAGTATACATAGAAGTTATATTGAATCCTATGAAGATATTAATAATTTCGGAATCTTTCCTATACTCAAAACAAATAACATATAGATTTCTTTCCAGGTCGAGAATTTCCAGATGGAAATTTTGCGGGAATGTGATATTGTTCTATAACGATAAAGGTTACATCTCCTGTCAAAATAGACGTCAAATCTATACGCCATATATTGACCATGGCCGCAAACTATCCCGAAACCATGGTCTCTAGGTGGACGCTTCTCAGTTTCCCAAAGCTAGTTTTGTGGCTTTGTCATCGACCTGATTCCGATAGTTGTGACCTTCTTAGAATCTAATATTTACAAATGGTCAGTAGAAGATAACCAATATTTTGTAGTCTAAATTATAAATGTCAATTTTTTGAATTTGAATAAAAATACTCATCTTTAAAAAAAAAGGCCATTTATGGTTTATTGTCTCAATCCATATTTCAATCAAATTTCGAAATCCAGATTGGTACCATTATTTTTGTTAAAAATCTAAAACTACCGAACTGTAATTTTAATTTGGTGAGATTTTGCCAAGTCTCTCCCTCGAAGGACATTTGCTATCGATTTTAAAAGGTGGTAGTACGATGGGTCAAGGTCTTTGGAGTAAGCTGGGTGGAGCAGATGTTGAATTCCTCAATCCTTCATCCGATAAAGGACTTCAGAGAAATTATCCGAACAATAAAAATAAATCACAACTCTATTAAACAAACACACAGATTTGTAAAATTATTATTCATTTTTTATATAAAATTCTTATTATCTCTAGTACACTTGGTACAGACCATGATAATCATGGTGGGTAGTTAGCGACTGCTTTTACTGTAAGTTCCCCACATGTCTAGACCTGTGAAAAGCAGTCCGACTTTGCACTTACAAATGCCAGAACTCCGTTTGGTTAATTGCATCGCTGGTGAAGTTGGACATTTGCAAGAATCGGAGGCCATTGGAGCATTTATTTTTAAATTTGAAAAAGGTGCCCGAAGGGGGATTCGATTCCGGGTGGTAGCGGTCGAAAACCAACAGTTCATACCATTCTTCCATCAACCCCCACCTTTATTGCTAAAGGTGTTCTATGTGTTTGGTAGATTTCGCTGGTTCTAGTAATTCATTCTTTATTTTCTAGGTAGAGTTGGCGTTCTAGTCTCTCCCGAAAATGCAGTGGAGCCCTCCAGGATCCAAACAACCACCCTTCAGGCTACTAATCTTACACACACTTTATTTTCCAATCACAATTTATATACTCATTTTATACACATAACCAGATATTGTTGGTCAAATATATACAAAATACACACAGATCAATTAATTAATAATAATAATAAAAGCTCAAACAATATGCGAATTGTACTTTTAAAAAAGCGAATAATAACATAGAGAGATTTGAAGTTATAGAGTTGCGATCATGTTCGATGTAACAAGGAAATTCTGTCGTGGGTTTAAAGACAAGGAAGTTGCTGTATCGATCTCCAGTCATGGGAATATTCTCTGTCGCCATTAAGTTTTAATGGTCTTTTAGACTGATAATTGCGGATATTTACTGCCAGTTTGACGTGGGAGGACCATTCACTTAGCTATCGCAATTTGCAGAGTTGTCCTTCTCAACTTTCTTGAATAGAAACTAACTTTTGTAGAACTGCGAGAGATATAATTATAGAAGTTAGTAAACAGAGGGTATACATTAAAATTATAAATTATATTGAGAGAAATTATTTAGAAATCTATATGTTTTAAATATAATTATGAAGCGTATTTTTGGGTCATAAATATTATTTTCCCAAAAATAAATTTCTGAGAAATTTCGGAAACGTTTCATCTTTATGAAAAACTAGTACAAAAGTAAATTTGTACTGGGATTAGGTGGAGAGAGAGAGAGAGATTTGAGATTCAAAAATATTTTATTGACCTCATACACAAGTCAATGGTAGTAGTATATAATAATTATAAAAAGGGGGATAAAATAAAAGAGTAAAATATATACAGTTATGTACAGTCGAGGAGATTCCCCCAACAACGGAGAGTTCTCCTCCAGACAGTAAGGGGGTTTTCACGTTCTCCCCTCATCTCAAGGCTCAGAAAGAACCTGTGTATGGATGACTTGGCAGACGCGAATATGGCGAGGGCGTCGTCATCCAGCCCTTGACCGAAGATCCAGCCCTTGACCGAAGATCCAGCCCTGCAGGTCGGGTGGTTGCTGTATGATGTTGAAGGCTTCCCGTATGAGGAGCCTGATGGAGCTGCAGGACCAATAGCGGTGGGCCAACGCCAAGAGAGAGAGAGAGAGAGTTTAAAAAATTAGAAAAAAGGCATCTCCTAATCGTGCCACTGAAAGTTTCTGACGGCCTGCGTCATCTATCGGAATAAATATCAATTAATCGTTGATTTTCATTTATTTCAGAAAATTGACCAAATTAAGAAACATATTTTATCAAATCTGGAATAGTTAAAAATAACGATAAGTTGATATTTATTCCGAAAGATGCGGCGCAAAGCGTCATCAACTTTTAGTTTCAGGTTCAGGAGATGCCTTTTTATTAACGTTTATCTTTTTAATTTGGGTGTGCAGTAACTCATATATGGTAGACTGGAGAGAAACTGAAGAAAAGTATGAAGAGGCGAATCGGCATTAAAAAATAATAAATTTCTGCATTATTAAATTTAATATTTGGGTATATTTTTATTATATACGTATATTTCCCATAAAATGGGGAGTGAGTGATGGGAATTAAATAAGTCAAAAATAATTTTGCGCTGAAATAACAAAGTAAATTGGAGTAGAATATAAAACGAAGACCTCCCGGTAAACAATTCCCTTTTCAACTTTTAGAATCGGCGCGGGCTCACATACACCTCGCGGAAGGAAGAGAGTAAAGTTTACTTTTCCGATATTTTTACAAACTTCTATCATCGCTCAAATTTATTGATTCCTGGAAGGATATTCAGTATTTATATGTGTTATATATAAAATTATTTTATTTAGAAATATTATAACTTTTAGAACACACCATTCGGTATAAACGACCGCCAGATGTCGCCGCTTTCCCCATATAAACCTATTTTTATTGTTCCCCGTTGGCCGGCTCAAATTATTTTGTGGATATGTAATTACGTAATCTTTTATTTTATTTATCTATAGACCTAAGCCAGTTAGTACTTATTTAAATCATGTATTATATATTATTCATTATCACAATTAAAGATAATTCTGATTAAACTATTTTTATTATCATTTTCACGACTATAAATCATTGGCATACTATTTTTGTACCATAAATCAGCGATTAATATCGTTTTATATGTATAATCATAAATATTCTCAAAACTATAAAATAATTTCATTCTTAATCTCAAATATTTATAACATATATACATTATATTTGTACACTAAGCCATGTGAATATTTACTTGTGATTCAAAGTTTGCCACAAATTTAAAAGCTGATTTTATATTTGAAGTTAGTAATAACTAAATAGACACAAGAGACATATGCGCCCATTAAGCAGGATGCAAAGAATATATTACATCAGTTCAAGAGACAAAAGGCAGCTGCAAAAAGCACACCTATGTCCTGAGGTTGCCTTTGAGACAAAACTCCTTTATTCCAGTTTACTCTATTTTATATCATGGTCCCGGTCCCTAAACATTGATTTGAAAATCCTAGAGAATGGTTAGGACAGTCTTTAGAGGGTCCAAACAATTATATTTATGTGAAAAATAGCATAAAAGTGAATTTATACTTGTATCAGATAGATAAATTGAATCAGGAAATGCCTTTTTTCTCAACTCTATGAATGTCTTAGATTGGATTGTTTTTTTTTTTGTCTTTCTTTACATTACACATTATGGCTACAGGATTTCTAGCTCGTCACCACTGCAAATACCATTCCCAATCGCATTTAAAGCTTTTTTTATATACACTGGTCCGCAAAATTAAAGGAACAACATATTTTTTTCATTTATCTCGAATTTTATTGAACATTTATCAATGAAATTTTATACACAAATTTATTATTCCATTATTGATTAGAATACCCGAAATCAAAGAATTCTAACACGTATTTTATGCAAATTAGCCGGTCAAGCAATGATCTTCTTGCAGTCAGTGCATAAATATCTTGGATATTGTTGTAATATGGGGTGTGATCGCTTTTAACTGATAGACAGGTTCTACATCGGTGACCCATACTAAGAATTAGGGAGTTTATCAGCTCCTGTGGAATCAACGCCCACACTTGTATTAAGGCTGTTTCTAGCTCATGAGTGTTTCTAGGAGGGGGTTGGAGGGATGAGATCCGCCGTCCTAGGTTGTCCCATACATGGTCAATGGGATTTAGGTCTGGGGATTGAGCTGGCCAATTCATCCGAGCAATTGCATGGTTTTGGAGAAAAGTGTCGACCACACCAGCCCTATGTGGACGGGCATTATCATCCATTAGAAGAAAGTTTTCTCCCATTTCCAATGCTTGAGGCATCACATATGCTGCCAAGATCTCGTCCCGATACCTTGTCCAGTCAGGGTTCCTTGCCGAAAAATGTGGAGTGCTGTGCGACCGCCCAAGAAGATTCCAGCCCAGACGATAAAACATTGGCTTCTGTAGGGATCCCTTTCAACCATATTCCGAGATTATATCTGGTTCCTATCTCTCTCCAGACAAAGACACGACGAGAATCGCTGTTTAGAGAGAATCTGGACTCATCAGTGAACATTACACGCCTCCATTCATCTGGATTCCAGGCGACATGTTGTCTGCACCAAAGTTTCCTTGCTCTCTTTTGAGGTGGTGTCAATGGCACACAAAATATGGGTCGTCGAGCATAGAGGCCCTTCTTGTGAAGCCTTCTGCGTATTCTATCAGTTGATACTAAGACTCCTGTAGCTGCATTGAGGTCACTTCGTAGTTGCGATGCTGTCATTCTTCTATTGCGACGCACAAGGAGACTCAAATAACGGTCTTGATTTAACATTGTGACCCTTGGCCGTTCTTGTCCGGGTGTTCTGGCAACATTAGCTGTCGTTTGAAATTTTTTACAAAGCCTTGAGACAACGTTTCTTGTCACTCCAAGCCATCTTGCTACTTCTGCCTGTGATTGGCCTGCTTCCATCCTTCCAATAGCTTGCTATTTTTTTTTCTTGTGATAAATGTTGCCAATAAGCCATGTAAACTTTAGAAAACAAAAAGGTTTAATAAAAATCTAGTGGAGCGTAAAATTAGGACGCTTTGAGAAAGACTCAGGCACGTGCTGGAGGTGGAGTCAACGTAGACGGTGGCATTTTGCATATTGGGAACAACTTTATTTGTTCTTCTGTTTTACACACTCTCTTAATTCATGGAAGCTTTTGAATATACCAAAACTTGCAATATATCCCTTAATATAACTTTTCTTTTTCTTAAACATGTGTTGTTCCTTTAATTTTGCGGACCAGTGTATTACGTAAAAAATAGTTTAAAAATAACAGTATGGATGAAAATATAAATTGTAAAGTCATATCATACGTCTGATATTATATCTAAGGAATTTTGTTAGAAATTAAAAATTATAAACGATTTTTTATTGACAAAGAGAGAGAAACAGTCAAGATAGACAATCCACAAGTTGACATTAGTGTCGCCGTTTTCTAACAGGACCCCTCGGTATAAAGGTCGAGGCCTGTGTCCAAATATGTCCATCAAGATGGTCATGGGGACAGTTGGACAGCCTGTCAGACGCAGCCACTCAGTTACTCAGACGTCTGCTGCGTCCATATGACCGGCTGTCCCCCGCTCCACAATTGTGATGTTCTCTTTTTGAAGTTCCAACCTCTTGGGGGATGACCTTCAACAACACTCATCACAATCTCTTATTTAAATATAATATATAATCCCTTGTATCAATATTAAGGTGAAAACATCAGGATTCCAGGGATACGTTTTTCTTTAATTTGAAGAAACATTCCTGGGAGCTTGATATTTCCACCTTAATAATCTCTTAACTTGTTGCAAATTCACACGAATATAGCTCACTATTTCTAAGATATTATTTATTTCACAATATTAAAATACCTTAATACCATACATATATATGTAGTGAAGTTTTATTAAACAGATTTGATTTGTTATATTAATAGATACCTTTCTAAAACCATAAATATATAAAATAAAAAAATTGACAATTATCTTATAAAAAGGTTTATCTTTAGAGCTCTGATCTTTTTAATTGGTCCAAACAGTTTAGAAATTGATTGTATACCTTATCTGCAATTTGTAAAAATACCAATAGAAATGTACAACAAATTCTTACATGAGAGATCATATAAAGAAACAAAATGTTTCCCTGGTCTCTACAGAAGGCGGTTCTCACCCGACGACGATTTTTGTCACGTTAAGTATTTTTTATTATCGTAGTCGCTCAGGGAATTGACAATACATGGAATGGGTCACTAATGTTAGGTTTGTCGGTTTATTAAAAACTTTCATTTTTAGTTCTTAAGATGCACAAGATAAGTGCATAATGAAATAGTGTTCTTCTCATTACATCTTAATGACTGACCCACACGATATGTGTTTAATTTAGAAAAGAAGTAATGATGATTGTCTTACACTGACGAGAATTAAAGGCCAGGAGAGTTGTTCTATTGAAGAGGATCTCATGTTTAAAGAGCTGTGTCTGAAATTCTCCAATCTTCCAGCCTGTTCCGGAACTGATGGCGTTGTCACGGGTCTTCACCAGAGAATGTCTCCAAATTAGGTGGCACTATTAGGGAGTCTGTAATTGGCGCTGCCCAGGCCGGATTACGGCTTTGTTGGCCTAATTGCTGACATGTGTCTTCGCCGTGCGCTCTTGATTGGCTTAGCCATCCTCCTTTCTACACTCTTCTTGGCCGGTGATTGGTTGGTTCATACATATCCTACCGCAGTTACTAACGACCTAGTTTACATTGAAGAGAATCTAACTGAGAGATTCATACAACACTATAATTCACATTATGCAGATCTTCGTTTCAAATGAATCCAATTCAACAGTCGTTATTGGAGAGTTTAGTGCCGTAATTGTTTACGAGTCTACATCCGCATTAATCTATTTTTGTTTAAAAATAGCTTTAATGAGTATCAATACTTACATCAATCCAAACACCATCAGCGAGTACAGATAGACAACTGGTAGCTAGTAAGGGGGAAAAGTCTGACTGTCTTCTTCATGTGTAGGTATATGATGTAATTCCTGTGAAAGTACAGCTGCGAACCACTACTACTCTAAATTATAAACATGTAATGTGTCATGTATACTTCAGATAAGTAAGTATGTATATATACTTTTCTAATGTGTTAACATCTCTGATGTGAATGCTACCTTTTCCGGAACATTTTATTTTCAGTCAGTCTTTCAATAATGTCTTCAACTCTCTGAATTTTAACGTTAACTTCAATACTGGAGATGACCACTCTGAATCAATACATTGTATATTACCCCTCTCTATTTAGGAATTTCAATATATTTTGTTAGTTTCTCTAATTATGTCGCTGTGAAAATATTATTTTTATTCTAAATATATTTTTATATTCAAAAGGAGCATTTTTAATGCATTTTATATATAGCAATGGGATATATAAAGATCACCGACTTTCATTGCAATTTTTTTTTATAAATCATAAGCGTCAACAATAAAAAAAAACGGCCATAAAAACTATAATATTTAGTATAAACAAAATAATCACACTAATGTTTAAAATTTTATCTCGAGCTTAGTTTTAATTTGCAGTGTTCAAGATATTCATTATTCAAATGATCACCTGCCTACAGGTAATACATTCAAGGATTACCACTAGATCAATGAAGACCTCCTTGCTAAAGATAATTTCACTCACAATAGCGAAATGGAACAACGAAATAAAAATGGCTGAGAAATTACTGAATATGCCAAAGAATAAGAAAAATCTTAACTTTGATCAAATCGCCTGTAATCATGAAAGGCTGAAATCCCTGTAGACTTGATGATTCCCTCTGGCGTGGTTGAAAGACGATGAAGTAAACCATACCCTCCTGCCAGCCAGAGGGCTGTAGAGGTTTCGTTATAAGAAGGAGGGTTAAGACTTATGGGCCTCCTAGGCCTGGGTGGTTATATGATCCAAGGAATGTAGACTTGATGAAATTTCGGTTACACTTATAAAAAGTTCGAAACCATAAAGCGGAAGGTTTTATTTTGAAGTTTTTATTATTTTGCCGAGCTTTCGAGTATATGTGCCCTGGCTTTTCGGCTGAACTCTTACTTTATTCGATTTATTCATTTTGAAAATGATTTTTATAAGAGCATACACTCTATACAAACATAAATACAAATTTATTTTAAAATGATATTTATGTATCTATTATAGGCCAACAGATTTCGCATGTATCTTCACAATATGCATGTAAAGAATGAACAAACAAAATCCAAATTAATTCAAATAACACGGTGAATTTCTTTCTTTGAATGATCTCTCTCTCTCTTAACGTGATTATTTTATTTGTAAAAACAAACACATTTCCAAGTTATCTGATTCCATATTTCTTTTACAACATTTATAATAGAGAGACACCTAAATAAATTTCCCTTCTAAGCCAAATACACTATATTCTACGATATCAGATGATCTAGAAGACTAATAATTTTTGTTATTTTTATACAAATATCTCAGAGAGGTATATTAGCTTATATATGTATTATTCCTCAAGAAGGTGTATATACATAATCCGAAATATTTTAATATGCAATATTTATGAGTGTGTGTTATTAATTAGCTATTATCTTTATTTGTGTTATGTTTGTAAATAAGGTTATTGTTTATGATGGGAAATGTTGGCTTGGATGTTGGAGTTTGTCGTAATGGCGTGTAGGGCTGGAGCCGCGTGAAGTCAGACAAGTATTACGACACATGTTGAAGGCGGCCTCGATACAGGAAAGCCATTAACTCTACTATAAACTTAGTTCCTTCCAAGTTTTTAAGTCAATAACATCGTCGACGTGGAAAGATTTATTGCTTTTCCCGAGAGGCCTACTTTTAGCGGAATGGGGCAGGTCCTCTCGCCCATTTAGCTCTGATGTGTGTCCCAACACGGCAATATGTCTGCTCCTTTATCATTGTCTTCAGAGACCCGATATGAACTAATAGCATCAGCTTTAGAGATTGGACAACCCGAGAACCACACACACGACATTACGTTCCTTTAAACATATCAATAAAGTACCTGTAGCTCAATACCATCCTAAGATGAGCACGCAACATTATCTAAAGGGGAAAGTAAATCAATATTTCTTGTAATACTGATCTTTATTTGGGCATTAATTCATTTTGAGAATGTAAATGTGAAAAATTGAAAATTCCTTCATATCTTTAGGGATTTGAACCCAGGTTAGAATATGCTACCGGCGATGATTCAGGCCGTTAAACCAATAATCAAATAATCGATTCAGAATAGTTAAATGTGCCAGGAGACGTTGTGGATAGCATTGTGCACTTTTTCTATAAATTACCTGAAGCAGATATAATATCACAGAAAATATTGGTTATATATAAATTAAAAATGATATATTTGAAATAATATTTAAAACAAATAACAATAGTTTATAATTATATTTGAGCGACTTAAATATTTGTTTCAATTTACTTTAAAACATGATACACGTGAAAAAAAACTATGTTCGATTCTTTGAAAAATACTTGCAGTTATGTTGATCTTCTGCCGCCAAAGGGACACCCAACATCCGCTTATTTGAATGATAGGGCGCTAGAAATGAAATGAACTGCGCATGCTCAGTAGACAGCCAATGAGCGTATGAAAAACGAAACTTATCACGATTAAGGCTGAATATATTCTAATGGATGATCTTGGAGAAACAACATTTATTATTATATATTTATTTATTGATTTGATTGATTAGTTTATTAATAAATTAATATTTAAGAGACAAAATATAATACAAGCGATTATATTTTATATATATTCATATAATATAATTAATATATATGTAATAAGTTGAAGTCCTGTTGACTCTTGTAATAAATCCTGTCGATTAACTTTGTGATGATGAAGTGTTGACTCTCGCTATACTGTGTTAACCGAGAGGAACAGTCAGGATGTAGAGTTTTCCAGTACCTCTCTGCACCTTGTAAGACCTTTAAAAGTTCTCACAAAATACAGGCAGTCGTGGTCGAGGCAGAGTGGAAAGCTTGGGAATGTCCACACAAAAAACGAAGACACAGTTGCACTAAGAAAGTTCCGTGCACAGATAAAAGTTGAGCTAGGAGCGAAAGATGGAGATAGAAGAGTTCTTACTAACTACATGTTAGATGAGATCGACATGAGGTACGACCGACGCGGGCTTGCACTGAGGGTGAACTCCCTGTCAAGTGACTGTAAAGGGACTGTATTTATAGGTTAAAGACGGGGGGGGGGGGGGGCCTTATGTGACAGGGGGCCGTTTCTGAGAAAGGGGGCTTTGCATGTCACCAGGTGTGAGAGGGGGCTCTGCATTCCACCACATGTGAACAGTGTGGGTGGTCTGGTCCATTTTTAGACCTTGTTGTGGGCATTCTAAATCTATCTCGATTTTGACGTTATGACTTCTATCTCTTGCTTAGCTCAACTTTTAATCTATTACAGATTTTATTTATTTATCCTCAGTTTGTACAAATTACATTACATATGATGATGTAAAGACACATGTCAATAATACGTATAATCGTTTACAGATGTGTTTCTATTATACAAAATTAAATCTTATTATAAGTTATATACAATATGGGGTTGTTGGTTTAAATTACCATAGATGGGCCCCGGGAGTGAAAGGGTTTATCCGGGTTTAAGCGGGTAAAGCCTCTCTAACACAGGTAAGTAATTAAAATTTATTTTAATTAATTTAAACTGTGAGGGTTAAAAAGGGCTATAACAAGATGATTTGTTTGGATATATAAAAGTGAAATAAAAATGACATTTTTGTTTGATTAAAAAAAAATGATGATTGATATAAAATGATGACATAAAAATTCACATTCTAAGAGAATATTGGCGGGCGTTGGACAGGGTTAGTAGTTGAAGAATAGGCAATTGTTAAGAGTGCACATGTAAACCAAATACTCAGATCCAGGTGCAAAGCGAGGATATAGACTTGAGCTGTCTTCCTTGGCAATGTTTCACTTGCGATCCTATATAAGGGTTACAGTGCTTTGTCACAATTTTAGGATTATTGGGTTAAAAGTTGCTGAAGAAAAGTTATTTATTTATATGATTGAGAAAGGAGTGAAAGAGTCATGCGAGAAGTAGAATTGTAGTGACAGTAGGTAGTCTGACTTGACTCGAAATCAAAGGTTGATTGTGGTCCGCTAGAGCTGAAAAAAAAGTTGAAAGTTGATAAAAGTGAACGCTTTGTGAATGCGTTGGTGATTTGCTCTGCGGATGAAATGAAATAAACTTTTGAAACGTGTTCAGGCCAGAAGTTGGGATTTTTAAATCTGGGGAACTGTGTTTTCAAAGAGTTTGTTGAATTACGAAATCAAAAAATAAATTGTCAAGCAGTGCTGTCGTTTTTCTACGTTGATGAAATATGATTGCGGGTACAAAAAGTGTAAGTGGACAAAATTAAACATGTAATATATAAAATATATAATAAATAATAAAATAAAAATAATTTTTGAAACAATTAGATGTTTTGCAATACTAAAATAATATCATGAAAAATAAAAGTAAATTTGATTAAAGTTTTTTTTTTTTTGAAAATCATGTTGGATTAAAAATTTGATTATATAATTGAAAGGGGTAAAAATAAGAATAATTATTCAAGATTTTATACAAATAACAATATAATTAAAGATTATTATAATGATTAGATAAATGTTAAGTAGTGGGAAATTGAACAATATTGTCTCTTTTGAAGAAAAGTTACAATTGTTGTGTGTAGATCATATCCCATTGGTAAACATTGGTGTCTTTGACTCTCTGAAGCGGGAATATGTGGAATGATCCCTTCGTTTGTCCACAATGCTGGTATGTAGAGAATGATTTCTCTTTCGCGTTATAAAGTCTATATAAGACTTAACCAAATTTTTTAAATTGGTGTTATCAATTAACATGTAAAATGCTTAATGTATGTTATGTGTTGTGATATCTCGTTGGTGAGATTTGTGAGATTCTCGGGGAAATCTAAATGAGTAGTGTGAAACATGTGTTTAAAAAAATGGCGCATATAAAGATAGTGGTCATGAAGATCTGCCTTGAGGGGGAAGAGAGGGCATGTCCAAAGATAGCAGTGACCAAGGGGAGTGACGTCATAAGGGGCGTCCACTTCCTTTTTTTCACGGAAATTCTATTTTTGGGGTGGTCACACATGTGGGATGGTTTTCTAGGTTTGAGATTTACTTGAAACTGACTTTCTTTCTTCTGTTGAAGTTGGCAATTTCCTTGCCTATTTGAAAATATAGTTTTCTCGATGTTCGTAAGTGTTTGTGTTTTCGAAGTTGTTTAGACTTAATAAGATTGTTATACGATGATTTCAGGCTAGAAGTGAGTGAAAGATATGACTTTCGACGTGGACACGCTTTGAGGTGAGATGTGGTGTCACAGGCGTGAAGGCGCCTTTGGCCTGAAAAGTGAAAAGGTTTTGTGGTGTGGCACTGTGACACGAAGTGAGAAATGTGAATGAAAAGGTGTCACGTGAAGTCTTAGTTTGGTACAAATCTAACCTGTTTCACCATGAATAACAAATTTAATAAAGTCATGGGTGGTTGTTGTATGAAACACATCGAGAGAATATTTGACTGTTTGTGGCGACGATATAGAGCTAAGTGGCTCTTGTGTGACTCGAAATTTGGATTTGTGTGTTAAGTCGCGCACTAAATATTGTTTTCAATAGGATAAAGTGATGTGTAAGTGTTGTAACGTTTGTTGAGAGAGATTTGTTGATGATTAAATATGCATGTAAAAGGAAAGATGAGGGAGTGTATTTATCCTCGAATATTAACGATTGTAATCGTTTTGGAAGGCTGTGACTTAAATTAGCTACTGGCGGTGAAGTGGAGTGAATCTTTATTTTAAACTTGTTTTTGGGAAAGATAGTTGTTTTCCCTAGTGGTGTTTTTGAAGATATTGTATCTTCCGATTTTTGCAATTTAAAAAAATGCGTTTCACCTATGTTAATTTATATTTAAAATTTGAATATATTTCCTAAATCGCTGACCATGGCAGTCAAAACGACTCTTGCAAAAGGGCAATGTCGTGAGAGTTACAAATAATTTGTATTGGGCGCTTACTTAAAATGGTGAACATTACCAAATTTTAAGAATTGATAAAGATATTGGTCTTTTGGTATAAAGATAACTAATAAGTAAAACAAAAATAAGTTGAGAATTATGATGAATCAGATTTTTTAAAAATAATAATAATGATTTTTTTTTTCAAGTTGTAGATTTGGATAGTACCATTTTAGATAAATTTTGGATAGACATGTAAAATTAGTAAATTGGTAAAAATGCGTGATGGGCGAAATTTTTTTTTATGAGTAAAATTGAGAGTAATAACTTGAAATTTATAATTTGATTGAAGATTAAAGTAAATTTGATAAATGATAGTGTGAAAGTTTTAAAATTTGAATAAAAAATGATATAAAAAAGGTAAAAATTGATTTTAAAATGCTCAAAGTGAAAATATAAATACAAAATTTATGTTGAATCAAGTTGTGAACTTGAGGATAAAGTTATGTAAGATTTTAAAACTTACCGTTTTGAAGATAGTTCAGTCAGGAGACTTGGTCTTTGGTGGTCGTCCTGCTGTCGGGAAAGTCGCTCCATGTAGATCTTGTAGAAGCTTGTAACTTCTGGAAAGTTGTTTGTCGCTTGTTGCCTTGAGCATTGTCTCGATGATGTCAAGTCGAAGGTGGGGAACTTCTCACAGGGTTTGGGTACATCGCTGCTTGGTTTCCATGACTTGCGGGAATTTCGGGGCTGTCGTTGGCGCGGTCAGCTTGCTCCCGGCGTTGGCGATCTGTTAGCGGGTCTGCAGAGGTCCCTTGGGGCGGCGTTTCTTCCGTAAATATCTCTTTTTGGGGGAGAGATTGCTCGTTTCGTTGGAATGGTCGGTTTGTTCCTCCATCTTTGCTCTTTCTCGCTTCCTATCTGAACGGGCTTCTTACCTCTTCGTTGTGTCATCCTTCGTTTTGGTGATCCTGTCGACTCACTGTAATAAGTTGAAGTCCTGTTGACTCTTGTAATAAATCCTGTCGATTAACTTTGTGATGATGAAGTGTTGACTCTCGCTATACTGTGTTAACCGAGAGGAACAGTCAGGATGTAGAGTTTTCCAGTACCTCTCTGCACCTTGTAAGACCTTTAAAAGTTCTCACAAAATACAGGCAGTCGTGGTCGAGGCAGAGTGGAAAGCTTGGGAATGTCCACACAAAAAACGAAGACACAGTTGCACTAAGAAAGTTCCGTGCACAGATAAAAGTTGAGCTAGGAGCGAAAGATGGAGATAGAAGAGTTCTCACTAACTACATGTTAGATGAGATCGACATGAGGTACGACCGACGCGGGCTTACACTGAGGGTGAACTCCCTGTCAAGTGACTGTAAAGGAACTGTATTTATAGGTTAAAGACGGGGGGGGGGCCTTATGTGACAGGGGGCCGTTTCTGAGAAAGGGGGCTTTGCATGTCACCAGGTGTGAGAGGGGGCTCTGCACTCCACCTACATGTGAACAGTGTGGGTGGTCTGGTCCATTTTTAAACCTTGTTGTGGGCATTCTAAATCTATCTCGATTTTGACGTTATGACTTCTATCTCTTGCTTAGCTCAACTTTTAATATATTACAGATTTTATTTATTTATCCTCAGTTTGTACAAATTACATTACATATGATGATGTAAAGACACATGTCAATAATACGTATAATCGTTTTCAGATGTGTTTCTATTATACAACATTAAATCTTATTATAAGTTATATACAATATGGGGTTGTTGGTTTAAATTACCATATATATATATATATATAATACAAAAAAACCTGTTTTTTACACCTGTCTAAAATACGGAAGTACGAAAAATGTCAATTATTCAGTGATTAGTTCACCTTTTTCTATCCTAATCCATAAAAAACGGCACATCTCTTGGATAGAAAAATAAACTGAGTATATTGCTTTTGCGATATTTGACAATCAGAACATTCGTCTTCTTTAAAAGCTTTGATTTTTTTTTTTTTGGCCATGAAATTAAAAGACAGAATTTGTATATTTTCTCAGACATGTTTGTGATTTAGACACTAATTCGAAAATAGAAACGAGTGAAAAATATTGAGAATATATTTTGATCACTATATATAGTATCTAAAGTTAATATAACCGAAAGATATTTCTGGATATGACTCTTCGATAGTTTAGGTCTCAAAATCGTATTTTGAGAGAATTGATGAGGTAATACGAGAAGAGGTTTAAATTTCTTGAGAAGGAAAAGTGATACATATTGTTTGATATTTTCACAATAATTTATGCTTTTGTTTATTTTTATATTCATTTTAACACACACACTGTCACCGCACACTACTATGAACATTGATTTGACCCTTTTTAGAAAAGGAATTCTTGGCTTTAACACGAAGGTGGGATCCTGAAATTAGTGGATGAAGACTACCCCAACATTCTGCTCGATGATCAATTTGCCTTCTCAAACCTACCCAGCATCTCCCTCTGTTTGTTACGTAGAAAATGAGAGGATGAGACAAATCAAAATATTCCTTTATCAATACTTATTCAAGCTTTAATATTAAATAATATAGTGAAAATATACTGAATAACAAAATGTCAAAAATTGATATAATATTGCTGTATAATGATTTCTATACTATTTTTGTCACCCAAATTATAGGATTTTTATATATAATCGATTTCAATATTAATATAAATTAAATTTTCATTGATTATGTACTATATTACAACAGAGTATTTATTATTATATATTTTTGTTTATGTATATTTAACATCAGTGGAACTTCACATAAATTTGAAGATAGGCCTGAGGACCGAACAATTTAAGGCAAGAGTTACCGACGAGCAGACTACGAGGAAGAAAACTACCCTGAAGACAACAAAAAAAAAACGCATAGGATCTTCTAAAGGTAAAATATTCCATTATTTACTCTTTTTAAACTGGCGAAACCGCTGGGAGGGTTCACCACTGATGAGCCAGGCCCTCCCTTTAATTTTTCCATCGCAGTAAGGACAGTAGAAATTGTTTTATTTTAAAAAGAATATTACGCCTCTAAAATAGTTTTATAATTATATAGATTTATTTTTTATGGAAACCCGCTTGGAAAACATATGCAATACCAAGGTCGATTACTCTGCAAAGCTGCAACATGGCGTAGCAATATGTTAATTAAAAATAAATATTTGTCGCAACAATATATATTAAATATCTTACATTAAAACAACATTTGAACAAATATCATCGAGTTTTTAATCATTTTCATATATAAAGAACGGAAGAGATTATCGGATTGCTATTATTTTCCCTAAGGCTTTCTGTTATAAGAATTTTAATGTTCTAATTTCTTTTTTATTTGAAATTATTTCATATATACAATAAAACATAATTTCTAATACTGAAAAACAATGTAGTTTCTAAATCAAAATTATGTATCTACATTTTTAATAGAAATATATTTAGAATATTTTGAATATTTATATATATTTGATACATTCAAAACTGAATATTTGATATATATGAATTATATATATAAATTAAAATAAAATTATATATATATTTATTCATTTTGATTTTTGAATATTCATATTGTATTTGAAGTGACATTGCAAGACTATATTTTTCCATTACTATATATAAAATGTATATTAAAAATCTAGGATTTCTATATTACATTTCTCTGAATAGAATATTGTTTCACAAGGCTATATACCTATTTCTTATCTGCTGATATTGTATTTCTACATCTGATATAACATTTGATATAAAAACATTGTTATCTTTATTATATATGGAGATGATCTAACATAGGAAATATATATTTATCCATCCTTTTTTATACCTCTTGTTAGATTAGGTTATATTATGACATAGATAGTTGTTATTTCCTGGCCAGTTCTCTCTATATAGGTTCGAATAGAATCTATATTCTAATATAGATTGACAAATATCGCTAAATATTAACCTCAATTAAGATTTCTAATGAATATATTGACTTCGGACATTGTATTATTGCGAGAAAAAGATATCCATAATATATTTATCTTTATAGACGCCTAGGGGATTCTGTTAAAAATATATATAACAAGTTCATACTGCCCTAATTTATTTATTTATTACCAGTTGCAAATAAGACACGCTATATCCCATCTGGATAATTGCGCGTGAAACTATTTACAATATTGCATATTGTAGTAGAGTAGGTAACAGAGTACACTGCCCTTACTGCAATGAAAAATAATCATACGCGTCTATAATAGTTTAGAATTCTCATAACAGACGACGCGCTAATGTATCATAATATAAATCTTTATTTATAACAATTATTTTTGGCAATGTATTTCTTTCCATATATCGTCAAATGTTATTTCTACAGACCTTACTATATTGATAAAAGTTTTGAATTAGAGGGCTTGGCTCAACGGTGATGAAACCTCTCAGCGATTTAGCTATTGATGAGCTAATCACTCTCATTCAAGAACTATTATCATTAAGGTTTGTAGATATATTATTTTTATGATTAATAGGATTATGATATTATGATTAATATTATTGATATATATTATGATTAAAGGAAACACATTGCCAAAATATTGTTAGAAATATTATCGATTGATTACAAATGAATTTATAAATATATTTTTATAATGTGTTCTCTTTCACACACACAAATATTATAAATTTTCTCGTTTCAGTCTTGGTTTCTCGAGAATGAATCACATATTTACTATAATATGAATCTTATATATGTGTAGTTGGGTATTTATAGGGGGACATTCGTCCAATGATTGGTCATCTACTGTCACGTGATATTATTCAGCCAATCAGCGTTAAAGTTAGTGAAGTGATTGTGTAGTTTCTTTCATATAACAACCCACGGAAAACAATACATTCTAATCATATCATTTCTTATAACACCAGATATATACTTATCTGAATATAAAATGATAAAATAAATTTAATTTAAGGTATTAACGCTTGATAAATATAAAAGAAATGAAACTGTTGCTTTCGATTTGTTTTCTTTTTCAAATAAAATAGCTTCCCGTGTCGTACATACTCGTCGTATGTACTCTGTCGTACGAAAAACAGAAAATACTGGAAAGGCCTGACTCATCAATGGTGAAACTCCATTTATCCACCATATCGTTCTAATACTGTTTATTGGACTTTTCTTTATTCGGCACTATAGAGAATGCATTTCGCAATGAACAAATTCATTTCTTATATAGGTAAGTTGGAATATTTCTATCTATTTATATCCGTTTAGGGGTTGGTCAAAATATAGCATTGCGGGTTTGTGGTAAAGATTGGAGTTAAATATCATTATAAATTTAACGCCCTTTATCGATTAAAATTAGAAACATATTTCAAACGATTTTTCGAAATCATAAATATATAAAACTTTTTTCTACAGCCCTAATATTGCAGTGAAAGATGCAGTGATTCGTCTAATACAAGATTTAAGCGGTTTGGAGATTGAAATAGTGAAACCGCTCGAAGGGTTAGCAACGGATGAGCCATAACCTACCTCTTTTAATTTTTAATCATTGGAGTATAAGGAATGTACACAAATAAAATAAGAATATACACTGTATCAATGCGTTTATTTATTCGTTCACATTACAAGCTTTTGGATCTTTACAATCCTTCTACAGGCATGTAGAAGTATTGTGAAGATCAGAAAGCGTGCACTTTACACGAATAAAAAAATGTATTGCTACGGTTTATATTCTATACTTTATAGCCATTTTCTCTTCTACCGTACACAAATTTATAGATCTTTAATTAAAAAGGAATATATTGGATAAAAATATAATTTAAATCACCAATATATCAGTTGGCTTATATTTTGATCCAATATATGCCTTTTAAATTAAAGATCTATTTATGGATTGCCTTATTTCGAAAATGTATAAATATATGTAGAAATAGGGTTTAAATGTATGATTTTTATAATAAATAGTTTTATAAAAAATATATTTGTAATTTCAAAGGATTGAAGTGGCTTAAAACACGGTATAAGACAAATGGTCATTTATATCAAGAGCCTCGTGCACAAGAGGAAAGAAAAAAAGAAACAACGCCCTGGGCAAACAGGCAACTTGACATGGGTAAACAGAGTGTAAAGAAAGCTTTGTCATAGAAGACAGTTGTATGGTGCTTGTTCTCTTTTGATTAATGATAAATATTATTTTTTTCATAATTACTATTTCAGTATTGAAGGTATTTTCAATCTCCCTTTTTTTTCAATATATCAATAATTTTGATTTTCCTAATTTAATTCCTTGATATATAATTTTTCATAATACATATTTTTTTTAGAAGATTTTCATATTAAATTATTTTTTCGAATTTGGTTCTCTGTTGAGATTGTGAATTTTTCACGGATATTATTTTCAATTAATTTAACACAGTTATATCTTTTGATCAAATTCCAAAAAAAATAAATTATTTTAAAATATAATTATTTTAAAAATATTTATTAAAGTGATATTTAAGATGAAATAATACAATGTTATCTTTGAAAAACACATTATTGAATGTTATGGGAATATGTCTAAGAGAGGCGAAGTTTATTTCAACTTTATATCTATTTAACATATTTAAATTTTTACTTAAAAGCAAACCCCCCTAGGTTTTCTGGAGTATACCTTATTACTATGGGATATTGAAGAGAGGCGAGGTCTGTTGAAGATCAACATAAAAAAAAGTAGAAGAGCATATTGGTCAATATGTTAAAAAGGATATAGTTTAATGAAAATAAGGTTCTGTAAGAAAATTAATTTAAAAAAAAACGGCAGAAAGATATAGATATTACAAATAACCTGGTTTGGAAGAAGTTAAGAAAAAGTAAAAATTCGCAGGATTATTCGAGACAAGAATCTGGTTAAGAACGGAAAGGTGAGAACGATTTCTTATTGAAGAAACTTATTAAACTCTAGAAATGCCATTATTCCATATTGAAAGAGCGAATGCTGCCAGTGAATCCAGTTAAAGAAATACACTCTCATGGAATTCGAACAGTAGGATGTTCATTGTGGTATCGCTTGAAATCTAGAATATTCTGATAGCTTTGCTAGGTAGATTAAGTACCGAACTGAATCACACAATGCTACAAAGCTCTTGACTATGATCAGTATGCAATCAACCAACTGATTATTTGTATAAGCATTCAGAAACAAGTAGTACCATCCTTTCTGGTTTCTCTAAGGACCATTTCAAGAGTTCTGGATGAGAGTAAATTAGCCTAACGTATTGACCGTCAATCAATGTTGTTTAGGATTGGAGTCGTATTTCGAGATGTTTAAGCTTAATAGAACTCTTGTTTGCACAGCGATAAATTAATATATAAATTATTTTCTGTATGTATTATTGTTCTGCGTTTATATCTTGCCTTAGATATGAAACCTTTCACTTTTGGGTTATTGGTCTGAAGGAATATTTATTTGATTATCGATCTCCCTTAATATGCATTCGAGAATAAATAATGGCCCAGAGATAAAATCTTATTTTTCAACTTTGAGGGGAGATCTCTCGGGAGCTATTTTCAAAAAAGACAAATGTCGGTCGCAAATAATAAGATTGTCACATGAATATCTGAAACAAATCGAACTCCCTCCTTTGCCAGCACGATATTCAGAATTATCCCAGGTTAACTTTGAAATTATGAGTTGCTATGGATTCATGAAGTCATTCTTAATCTCTGATGAATTCGGACGTATGCAAGAAATGAGTCACCTATTAAGAATATTCTGAAAAACCTTGCTTCTATACATAGGTTCATCTTGGTTCATGATTGTATCAAGAGATTCGAGATTTAATTAGCTAGATCATATTTATAAAAGAAATACGGAAAAATTATCACACATTTCGACCATGAAATCCTAACCTAAAAGAAACTATAAGAATACAAATTTAAGAAAATGTATTTAGATCCTACAGAAGGCTAAGAAACCATATCCTGAGGACAAACAATATATGAAAACCTCACGACATACATAGGCCCAAGATAGTTAGTTTTCTGCAAAAGAAAACGAAGATACTCCCAATTTCACGAAATATATCTAGGTCCTGGAGAAAGCCAAGAAATCCTTCCCGCAATATCAGTGAGGCCATCGAGAGGTATCGGAAAGACTGAAGTCCAATTTGCCCGGTCCCTCTATAATTGGTCGGCCTGCGGCAATCCAGAATTAATAACCAGCGGCTAGGGACTTTTTCTGCAGATCCAGCCAAGCGGAAACCGCCATGCTTAAGTGGGATTTGTGGCTCCCGCACAGGCTAATCCCCGAGCCATCACATCGACTGGCTGTGTGGCGGACACTGGCAGGCTCACAATGACTGGAATAGGGCGTGGGCACACCCAACCTATCTGGGAGTACCATATGTAGAAAGGATGAGGTTACAGACGTTGGGGCACGTAAACTAGTACCTTAAAATAAGCCGTAGTTACACTTTCAAATGATATGTGGTCTACACACATACTACAAATGTGGTTTCAGAAGTTACTAATGTGGCCTCAAACTTGATTTATGCAAACCAGCACTACCTCCTTTCCCAAAGTTACCGAGTCTGACAAATGACGGTATACAAATGATCTCTGACTATTCCACTAACTAAAAGAGTTTCAATCCAACTTATTTAGACATTTTGGTGGCAAACGAAATATTATGTGGTTCTGTCCAAGAATGTTACATGCATAGTGTAGTTTGATGTAGGTTCAGAGGGGATAGTGAAGCCAATTGTGACAGGGACTGGGGCATGACTTGGTGTGGTATGATCTCGGTTCAGATAAGTCAGTGAATTCGGTTGTGGTTAAGTTTCTGACAAGGACTGGGCAAAAGACGGTGTGTCAGAGGGCACAGTGAGCCCGGTAGTAGTTGTGCCAAGGACTGAGACATGACATTGTGTTGAACACCCTTAGAGCCTTAGAATATTTTTTAACGCCTTGCTATATGTTTTAATTTTTGTTTGCTCCTGACGAGGACAAAAGCTTTTTGTCGAAACGTCGAGATAATAAAAAGATTTATACTGGCCGAAGTATCTTTTTTCAAGAAATATGAATGCCGGCCAGGCAGCCTCTATCTTCACGATTGTGTGGTGTGTTACAGGCTCAGAGGGCACAGTGAGCCCGGTGGTAGTTGTGCCAAGGACTGAGACATGACATTGTGTGGTGTGTTACAGGCTCAGAGGGCACAGTGAGCCCGGTGGTAGTTGTGCCAACGACTGAGACATGACATGGTGTGGTGTGTTACAGGCTCAGAGGGCACAGTGAGCCCGGTGGTAGTTGTGCCAACGACTGAGACATGACATGGTGTGGTGTGTTACAGGCTCAGAGGGCTCAGTGAGCCCGGTGGTAGTTGTGCCAAGGACTGAGACATGACATTGTGTGGTGTGTTACAGGCTCAGAGGGCACAGTGAGCCCGGTGGTAGTTGTGCCAACGACTGAAACATGACATTGTGTGGTGTGTTACAGGCTCAGAGGGCACAGTGAGCCCGGTGGTAGTTGTGCCAACGACTGAAACATGACATTGTGTGGTGTGTTACAGGCTCAGAGGGCACAGTGAGCCCGGTGGTAGTTGTGCCAACGACTGAAACATGACATTGTGTGGTGTGTTACAGGTTCAGAGGGCACAGTGAGCCCGGTGGTGGTTGTGGTTCTGGCGCTAGCCGGAGTGTTGGTGCTGGTGGCCTTGGGCATCCTGCTCTTCCTGCGCCGATCCTGCTGCCGAACGCGCCCACCGCCCCTCAGTAAGTCCACTGTACACACATACTTATTACACCCACTCGATCTCAGCAACTATCTAATTCTCATATCTCCGGTATAAGGATAGTAGATCATGATTGTAGAGATTTAACTTGAAAATGAATCTTCAACTTGATATTAATGATATTGAAAATACCCAAAACCTATCACTAAAATATAGCTACCATGGATTTCACACCACCTAATCTTTAAAAATTGCAATTGCATTATCCTCTGAAGGCCCATGTAGTTACAAACTATGCGGGGAATCAACAGAAATATAACACACGCGATATTGTCTAAATGCGTATGTTCTTTTCAACCTCCGCTGTGTATAATGTGAATAAATTTAGTGTAAATAATTATATATATATAGGTTAGAAATATATTGTTTCTAATTTAAAAGGATATAAATTTGTAAATATTTCCGCGGGGATACTGTTATATATAACAACTCTATAAAACTCCTCTCCCGTCAAAATGGACATTCAAAAAGCGCCATCTATTGACCTTCTCCATAAAACTAGTGGACTCACGTGACAAAACCACAACACCAGCTTTGGAAATTTGAGATGCGCCCACTAGTTTCGGGCGAATGGTCCTCTTCAGTCCAAGGTAGATCTCATTAAATAAAGCCCGCCCTGGACAAAGAGGGCTATTTGCCTCAAACCATGTTCTTTAGGTGGGTCCTTCTCGATTTGCCAAATCTGATGTTTTGGCTTTATCATTGACCCGAGTCAGATAATTTGAAGATACGGTCAATAGATGGCGCTTGGTTTAAACGTCTATTTTAATGGAAGAGGCGATCTTTATTTTTATATATGGACTAGCCGAATGACCCGGGCAACGCCCAGGTTTTACCCGATTATATGTTTTTATTCAAATACTATTCGTTACAATTATAAATTGGCACCGTGGATGTCACTCTTGTGAAACGTCCCGCTCTAAACTTTGTGTCTGAGAAGCGATATTTTTACAAAAAGATGATCTGGCTTTTGTTTTCTGCTCGAATGAATGTTTTTCTGTTTGAATTTTGTTCCTGCGTACAAAAAAAAAATGAACTGGTTTCACCCGTGGTCTCTGCTTTTTGGAATTTTTCTCGATATAATTTTGTATCTGATAATCAAACATGATACAGCAATATTGTCATAATCATTTTCTGACTGAAAAAACAACTATTTTTGCCCAGAACCTGTCAATTTTATTTTTTATTGGCTAAAAATCCGATAAATATATTTTCCAGATTTTTCTCTATGTCCTGTCAAAACACGTTTTACATGTACATTAGGTCAGCTGATATTACCTCCCATCTTCACCGCTAGAGGCGCTGCTTGCGAGCGAAAAGGCAAATTTGCAACGCAATTTGCAAATAACTCGAAGAATTTTCGGGATAGAGACCTGAAATTTTCACTATAAGTTTTTCCAGATTCTACTATATATACTGTTAAAACTTCAGTCAGATTAGTTACGTATTGTGGACGTGTATAGCCGATATAGATACTCACATACATACATACATACATACATCCAAAGTCGTTCAAATGAAGAAGAGGACACTTGAGGCATCACGGAACGAGAAGAAAAGACCGAACGTGATGAGCCAAGGTGGAAAAAGAGCAAAATCATCCCTTTCGGGCCAGGAATCGGACGCCAATTCCTGCGATTTCACGTGGACAGAACTGGAAGAAACTATGAGCTCTAATGATGAAAGACTTATCTCCCCCTCCCCCCCGCCGACTTCAAGGCACAAGACCGATCCCGACGAAGTCTCAAGATGTAACTCAGGAACGACGACAACAGCAATAACATCAATGTCACCAGCACAGCTGGACTATTACTTGAAAAGTACGAAACGTGAAGGAATCCAGGAATATGACTCGTCTATGTATATATTTCTGATTGCCTCTAAATGGTTGTAAATCTTTGAAAAGATTGTATATTATCATGTAAATTAATTAAAGAGTTTTCAAATTCATTTGCAATCACTATATCAGTACAAACTAATAAACGGCAAATTATTCTTTCAAATATTTATATACACCCAAAATGGATACCTGTCATGTTCAATTCCTTGATAAATTAATTAAAAATTTTAACACAAATCCATTGATTTTAGCTGGAGATTTTAACGCTCGAAGTCAGATGTGGTTTGATAATATTATTAATCAAAACGGTAGAAGACTTCAACCTATAATTGATTTTCACAATATGCTCATACATAACAATCGAAACAAAACATGTCGAGGATTAAGTATAATAGATCTTACTATTACTAATAGTCATGCTCATGTACTTGTTAATGGATGGAAAACGTTAAATCTTTCGCAAATCACAAACCATCACGCAATCTCATTCGACATTAGTCTGGAAACAGAAGGTTTTTTACATGAAAATAATTCTACATGGTATTTTCAAGAAAAAAGAGCCAATTGGCAAAAATATGAGCAGGCAATCAATGTGTCTAGGATAAATGAGGCAATGATGAAATTAGGTAAAATAGTAAATATAAACGAGATATAAACTGTGTAGTTTCTCTCATAACTGACATATTAATTGAAGCTGCATATGCATCTCTACGAGTAAAACCAAAATATTTAAATAATAATCCATTTAATTGGTGGACGGATGAACTGGAACTTTTTAAAAATCATTTTAAATATGTTCGAAATCTATATTATCGGGGGTAAACGGTCTAATAGACAGCTAGTTGATGAAAAAATGTATAAAGAAATACGAAATAAGTATATGAATATTATTGAAAAAACAAGAAATGTAAGCTGGAGGGTATTCCTGGAGGAAGTTGAAAATACATCTCCTTTTGGTAATACTTACAAAACTTTTAAACAAAAAAATTCTCCTAGGTCTTTTGATTTACCAATTCTAGATGTATCTCAAGATGTGCTCGAATCAGAAATGAAAAATCTTTTATCTTCTCTATTTCCGAATGACTGTCAATCTTCTGACACAAACTATCATAAATTAATCAGAGACAAGAGTTATACTTTTTCTAATGATAAAATCATTTATTTTGATAATATTCAAATCTGTTCAATAATTAAAAAACTTAAAAATGGCAAGGCTCCAGGAATAGATCATATAAGCAATCAGATGATCAAAACGGCAGTTCATCATATATCTCCTGTGTTAACAAAATTTTTCAATGCTTGTATTGGACTTAATTATTATCCGGAGGCCTGGAGAAAGTCAGCAGTAATGATTATAAAAAACCTAATAAAGAAAATTATAAAGATCCGAAAGCCTACCGCCCTATAAGCTTGTCTTCTAATTTAGGTAAAATATTTGAAAGTCTAATTCATATTGAACTTTTAAATCATATTAATAGTAATAATGTTATGCATCCTGCTCAACATGGATTTACACAAGAAAAATCAACAATCTCTGCTTTACAAGAAATAACTAAATTAAGTCTTCAGAAAAGAGAAACAGAAAATACGGCAATAGTAACAGTGGACATCAGCGGAGCTTTCGACAACGCATGGCATCCGGCAATTCTCCAACAATTGGACAAGGCAAATTTTCCAGTGGTACTTATAAAAATAATTAATTCTTACTTTGAAGACCGGAGTGTAGAGTTTAAATATACTAATGTAAAGTGTATAAAAAAGATAAATAAGGGATGTCCCCAGGGTGGTATTATTTCTCCTATTCTTTGGAATATATTACTTAATGATTTCAACTTATCTTTTAACGAAAGTTTTGCTAGAGTAATTGCTTTCGCGGACGATGTGACATTTGTGGTATGGAGTTCAAACATCTATGATCTTCAGTATAATATTACCAAATGTTTAATAAAAATCAAAGCCTGGTATGAAAAGGTAAAACTCTCACTAAGTCCAAACAAAACAGGTATACTCTATCTACATAACTATGAAAAATTGCCCATTAATTTTGATGGAAAAATAATTCAACCATCAGAAACTGTTAAAATTTTGGGAGTTATTTTTAAAAATCATAGACAAAGGAATAAGATTAATTTTGGAACACATGTTGACAATATAATTATGAAAGCTACGAAACTTAAGAATATATTATTCTCATTATGTGCACGTACTTGGGGCATTGATACTCGACGTAGATTGATCTTATATAAAGCTATGATACGCTCTACAATAAGCTATGCATCAAATATTTGGTTTCCTTTTATCACTGCAGCAAAAAGATTCAAGTTGAATTCTATACAATATCAAATTCTTATTAGATGCATTCATTTTTATAGGACTTCATCTTCTTACATCACACATATACTAGCGAAAACCCCTTTACTTTCCGATTATCTTGAATTATTACAAACAAAGTATAATATGACAAATTCTCTCACAGATCGAACACTCAAAAAAACCCCTTCAAAAAGAATTAAGCAAACTATATCTGGATCTAAAATTTAAGTTTTAACTTTCTCAATCTAATGAACTGTTCAAGAAATTCTTTCCAATTGCTGTCCCAAATTTCATTTCTTCTGATAAATTCACTACTTTATTCTTAACTGGCAAAGGACCCTTCTTAAGCTTCCTATTCAAACTGAATGCTATCAATGATCCAACATGTGAATGCCGCTTAGATGTTGAATCACCAGAGCATCTTCTTTTATCTTGCCCTCTGACTAACCAAATTGTATGTAGATACTTTGAAACATTACCAAATTCTCTTTGTGTATATACTCTATCTTATGAGAACTTTGTTAAGTTTAGAACTATTTGTACAATAATTTACAAAACAATACTAATCCATCGTGTAAATATTTAATCATATATATGTAAATAATACTAGCACAGCACAATAGTCCTTTGGACTTCGTGCTTTTGTAACAATAAAAAAAAAAAGACGTCAATAAAATGTTTTAAATTTTACATACATACATACATACATACACTGACCTTTATATATATATAGGGATAAATATACCTCACGAATTCTGTGAGCCCATATTTTCAGAATTTTACAAGAAAATATTTCATGAACAGACTTCGTCTGAGTGAAGAATACTTAATTAACAATTCCGTATTATACAAACTTATCTCACACACAGGTAGCTTCACAAGTCATCTATCTCCGACGGATAGAGTAATCTTATTATCACAAATAGAATAAGCTGTGTGCTCCGAGAATAAAATATTCAATTAAAAACTTTTTTCTATGTACTTTTCTCACACACATGTAGAGAGAGTCACCTAAAAAAGAGTAATCTTATATTTCTAGACAGAATTAGCCGTGGATGCTCCAAATTGAATATTTAATTGAAGAGACCCATTTTTACATCATTTTCTCTCTCTTCTATATGTGGAATTGTTAAAATAATACAACAGGTTTTTGTGGAGATGAGTTTGTTTTTATTGTATTAATGTAATCTCAAGCATTTGGGAATCTCTGCCATTCTACAAGAATAAAAAACGAATAATTATATACGCCGTTAAATACTAAGTAATTATTATATATGCGCATATATACGTACATATATATAGTATATTTTAAACTGTATAATAATGATACATTTGGTATATTTCTTATATCTCCCAATTAGTTAGAGCCGATACTTTATATGATCATACCCATCTATTGAAATGTACACTGTTCCTATTATTTACTACCACCCTCACATTTTGTATATATGCTATATCTTTATTAATATAACCTTTACACCCCTATTTGTATTTAAACTAAAAATGGTGACGTCAAAATAAAGATCCAAAGAGCGGTCAGCTACGGGCCAGAGGGGAGGAAAAAGTTAACTCCTAGCCCAGATGGGGCCCCCTCCAGGGGCTTCTTATAGACGACCCCGGTAAACAGGACAGGTTTGAGCAGGGGGTCAGCGTCAGTATGTTCTACAGTGTGTCCATCGGCAGACCGCTTCTGTCTCTCTCGGTCTTTCTCTCTCCATGTCTCGGTGATAGGCATTCAAGTTTGTGTCATGGCCTCTACCTCTGTCCCGTGGGCTATCCCCGATCACTCTCGGTGCTAACATCCAGCCCTGCCTCTGCTTCTTGTTGTCCGCGTGTGGGAAGAACATCAACATTCGCCTCACGTACACGATTGCTAGTTCATCTATACGTCGACAGGATCATTTGCAACAATTAATATATACAGTTATCAGCGTCATGCATTCTTTCTTAATTCTGTCACCGTTTGCTTTTGGTTCAGTGGTAGAATGCTCGCCTGCCACGCGGGCGCCCTGGGTTCGATTCCCGGCCGATGCATTTTTTTTTACAATTTTTAAAACTCATTTATATTATTAAAATATATGTGCTTTTCCTGTCTATGTACAGATTTATGGTCTATGTACACAAGTATACAAGTATGTATACAAGTTATTTGCAAATTGCGTGGCAAATTTGCCCTTTCGCTCGCAAGCAGCGCCTCTAGCGGTGAAGATGGGAGGTAATATCAGCTGACCTAATGGACATGTAAAACGTGTTTTAACAGGACATAGAGAAAAATCTGGAAAATATATTTTTCGGATTTTTAGTCAAGAAAAATAAATTGACAGGTTCTGGGAAAAAGGTAGTTGTTTTTTATTCAGAAAATGATGATGACAATATTGCTGTATCATATTTGATTATCAGATACAAAATTATATCCGGAAAAATTCCAAAAAGCAGAGACCACGGGTGAAGCCAGTTCATTTTTAGTATGCAGGAACAAAATTTTAACAGAAAAACATTCATTCGAGCAGAAGACACAAAGCCAGATCATCTTTTTATAAAAATATCGTTTCTCAGACACAAAGTTTGGAGCGGGACGTTTCACAAGAATGACATCCACGGCGCCAATTTATAATTGTAACGAATAGTATTTGAATAAAAGCATTTAATCGGGTAAACCCGGGCGTTGCCCGGGTCATTCGGCTAGTATTACATATATATAAAGTTAGTTAGTATCTAACGGCGTTTATTATTATTCGTTTTATGTACTCCTGTAGAAAGGCAGAGAATCCTTAGAGCTTGAGATTTTATTAATAAAATAAATTGTATTATTTTTATTTATATTCATGAGATTCAAGTCAATTATATGTAGAGTGTTATGCATACATAAAAGTACTATCTCTGCAGCATATTATATTTAAAATACTATCCTACCTTATTTTTTCACAAATATATAATTTTTCATTGAATAAATTCATTGGAAATGTGTTTATTTTAATAATATCATCAAATATTATCACTAGAGATCTTACTGCAATGATATAAGATCATCAAATATTATTGAAAAGAAACACATTGCCATTAAATTTATTTGTTAAAAATTGTATCGATAGATAGCAATTTAATTTACAATTATATAAGTTTGATAATAATTGAGCATATAACTTTGATCAACAATATATATATACCGACATATACTACCAACCACAAATATTATATATATTTTTTTGTTTTGCTTTTGTTTGTTTTGCTTATCCCTAGTACACGTAGTACAGGCCATTATAATGGTTTTGGCAATTGACAATTAAATTGGTGGACAATTATAATGGTGGTGGGTAAAAGAAGGCGACTGGTTATATATTGATTAAGTTATAAAACAAAAATAGGCAATGATTAGGCTATTTTATGTTTAAATACCTCGCCTCAAATTGTTATGACGCATGACCCCATCATAACCCATCAACCCCTGTGTTCCTTACAAGCCATTAGTGTGGGTAAACACAAATATGATCAAGGAGATAAATTAATAATACAAACGCTGTGTTATATAATAGCATATTGATGGAGCTTTGTATGCTAATTAGTAAGTGTCTATTAATCAGCCAACCATTTCTCTCCTCCCCCGGGACATGCCAAATTTATCATGAGTCAGTTACTGCCATTTAATATCGAAAAATTAGGAGACTTCCTCTGAATTATATATGTGTACCTATGTAATTATTTATTACAGTATGAAAAACGCTAGGTATAAAACACACTGAAACTCTAGGTGTTTAACTGAACACACAGAAACACTATTTCTTTCTCCTCAATTAAAAATTATTCATTTTGAACTGCGTAATGGGATCTTAAAGATGTGTTTACCTAATAGTTGATATTTTAAGTTTCTATTGAGTGTGGATTTAAGGAGAATTCGAAACAAATATTTTGCCTCTTTTCTACCATTCTACTCGATTTCAAGCAACGCTTTTTTAAATTGCTTTAATCAATATGAAATATATTTTTAGGTCAAAACATTTTCACAATGCCCCACATGGATTGTAGCTTTTATTGATATTTTTAGAATTATTGTATCTGTATTTAATTTTTTTTTAATACCTGAAAAGGCATAGAAAATCCAAAAAAGGTTGCAATGAGGGATTAAAGATGATATCTCTATGTATATATACTGATATATTGTGGGAAATTGAAATAAAAAATCATAATTATATATATATAGGCATAGGTAGCTTCTCCCGTTGAAATAGACGTCAAAACTAGACGCCATCTATTGACCGTCGCCTCAAACTAGCACCCTCGGGTCAGTGAGAAAGCCACAACATCAGCTATGGGGCAAAGTGAGAAGCGTCCACCTGGATACTAAGGTTTCGTGCTAATGGCCCTCTTCAACCAAGGACGTACTTTGCTACATGAAATTCATAAGGTTTCTAATTAAATCATTAAAATTCGCTTAAAGAGGTGTTTAGTAGGCAAAGTGGATAGGCTAAATCAATGACCAAAATATAGATGGAAAGTTTTTCGGCGACGATCACTTAATGGCATCTAGTTTTTACGGGAAAGGCGACATTTGCTTTTATAGATCAATTTCCTCCTGGCAATATTTTCATATATATACAGTGAAATTACCCTTTATTTGTATATATATGAAACACACACAAATCTAGAAAATATCATATTGTGGATGGCGAGACTCCTTTGTACACTAAATAAAAAGGACTAAGCCAACCTCTATGGAGAGTTTATCTTCAAAGATACAAATAAGAGAATAGAAGTACATTCACGCGTTTATGCTGTCTGTCATTGAAAGTGTTTCTGCAATTTGAGGTGGAAGTTCTAAATAAATATTTTTGCTACTAAAGTGGCGTTCTGTATTGGGTCGATTCTAACCGAACTGATGGCTGTGGCAGAATGTTTACACGGTCCACAGAGGAACGGGTGAGTATTACGTACTTATACCGACCGTACTGTGGCTGACGTAGATTTGACATGTCCAGCACGGCAAAGATGACAGGAACAGAGCTCTGTCACATCTCCAGGGATGACGAGAAGCCGCCTCTTAAAGATTCTGGTAAATACTGATCAGCACTTTTATACAATTGACAAGATTCTTCTTTTATTCATAATTCTAATTATTAAAATTAGCGACCTCTTCACTGAATATCTTTCAAAAGATTTATGGAATAGGTTTCCTTTGCCTTCCACTGAAACAGTTATCCAACTTGGCCGGTGTTCTGCCATTCGAAAATTTCTGTTGCCTTCTGTTGTTTCGAGTTATACCCGTCTTCGTTTATATATTTCTGAGTTATATAATTATGCTATCCATTTATAATAATCGTTTTGAAAATAGAGCAATCCATATTTAATACAAAAATGTAATGCCTCGATAAAGGTTGGCGTTCAGCCAGCCGAAATATTGGCAAAATAAATATTATATAAAATCCAATATATGCCTTTTATTATCTAATTTATAATAATGTATAGTGTTTTTTATGTTTTAATATTTAAAATCAATTTTTACACAATTTATAATATAATGGAAAATATATTGGAAAGACCTAACTCCTTAACGAGACGTTCGAAAGAACGAACGTTCAAATATAATAAGCGTTGTTTTGAGAATAAACTGGAAATTTAATAAATATTTTCTGATGAATATTACCTTCACAATCTACACGAATGTGAATGGCATTCTTTCCTATATAGATGTGCAATATTTCAGTCCCATTAATGTATTTATCATATTGGTACGAACTGCGAACACATCAAGGAACAAAGAGCACGTTTGCACAGATTTTGGTTTAACATAGACTCAAATACAAGTAATGATTGAATACCTATTGGATTAGTTACATTCAATAGGCTTTATATATAAGGTATTTTTTTAGATTGGCATTATTAAATATAAAGGTTTTAGACATCCTATCAAATGTCTCTTTATAAATAGAAATGAAATTCAATCATCTTTCTATATATTTTTACGATAATCAAAAAATGATTAAATATGAAGTTGAGTATTAAGAACAGATCAGTTATCAAATTAAATCCAGGAAATATTTCATGAACGAGCCAACTGATGAGCCAGGGCTCCCTGGAACACCATTGTAAGATCATTCTGTAGGCATAAACCAATGTCGAATCATAGGTAACTATAGAAGTAATCAAATGTATCAATACACATACATGTATATAATGCATTAGCGCACCAACTGTTATGAAAATTCGAAACTATTATAGACGCGTATGATTCTTTTAAGAGTTATACAATATCTACTGCTCTAACTGCAATGGAAAAAATGGACCTCCCATTGATTTTTCCATTGCAGTAAGGGCAGTAGATATTGTTTAATTCATACGCCTTTATAATAGTTTTGAATTTTCATACATTTATATTTAGGATTCTTTTTTTGTTGTTGTTGTTGAAGAGAGAGAAAGAAAAGAAAGAGAGAAAAAATTTAGGACCAATATTACTGTATGGTGTTTCAGAGGCTTGCCCCTCCGCCAACCATCTCGAGGTGGCCACAAGCCAGAACTCTCTTCCACAGAGTCATCCTAGGAAAATCCTTCTATTACAGGTAGGTTCGAGAATATGAAGAAGAAGAATTGAATATTTTGTGCATAGTTAGCGCAGACCGATATTGTAGGAGCAGGTGGGAACACTATAATTAACAGTAGAGTAACGCAGTGATTCACACTTTATACATACCCAACACGCGCATAGAAGCTAATGACTCAAATATCACACAATTACGTACAAGGTGCAAAATAATCAATATCCTAAATGTCTTAAAAGTTACAACATTCATTAAGAGATTACCTATAGCATAAAACATAATTTTTCACAAGATACAGCTTATTATTGCAATAACTTATATGGTACAAAATATTCCAGAGATTATTCAATAAAACATACAGAAAAATCATCGTGAAAATTTACATAGTGAATCAAATGCAATGTTTAATCTACAAGTCACAACAAATCCAACGTAATGATCTACAAGTTGCAAAAAATATCTTCATGGTATCAACATCTCTTATACCTATTCTCAACCTGAATATAAATTTGTATCAGTAGCGGATATTCTATTATTCTCCATTATTCTATTAAAAAATTATTCCTGAAGTAGGAAATCCAATGATAAATTTCAAAGTTTAGCATTCAATATAAGTTTAGTTTAGGACATATTTAGTGCATTTTGGAAGGAGTACATTTTATTTTAGAGTCAATGCACCAATAAACAATGGGAAATTAAAAATTCAGGACAAATGTATTCTTACACAATCATTTTTAATATATAGTGATCAACCTCTTTTGAGCTAATATTTTTGCCAATCTTTACTGTATTTTTTATACTTCTGTAGAAGTGTTTATAATACCCAAAAGTTTGATAAAATATGTAATAAAGCAAGAAATTCAAGTCGTATGTTCCTTTAGAAGTGTTTACAATACTCGAAAGCTTCAATGAATTTATAAGAAAGCAATAATATTTTGTTATATACTCCTGTGGATGGGTTTACAATACTCGAAAGCTTTAGAGAATATATAAGAAAGCAATAATATTTTGTTATATACTCCTGTGGAAGGGTTTATAACACCAGAAAGCTTGATAGAATGTATAATGAAGTAAGAAACCTATCCACGAAAGATTTCTTTTAATATTCATTTTTCTTATTGAAGGCTTTCATTCATTTATTATTGTCCATCAAAGACAGCTTGGGTCTTTTAACAACATAGGCTCTCCATTGATTCTATGATTGGTCTTTGGTCTGTATGAATCAAGCTGTTTTGATGGTTTACAACCAATTGGTTCTAAAGTCTCCTTGTTACCCAAGCACATCAATTATTTAATGTAGAACATTGTATAGTAGTTTAATTGGTCTTCATTCTATCTATGTAACCTATACCACTATAGAATTTTTTAAAAGTATTACTTATTATGAATAAATAAATAGCTACACTTATTTTTTCTGATTATTTTAAATATTTTAAGATAACAAAGATAAACGGTTATATTGAAGTAGAAACTAAATTCAATTCCTGTAAGGAGATTATATTTATTTGATTAACGCTCCCTTTTAATTCCCCCACTCAAATAGGAAATTTTCAGTTTTTTTTTTTTGAATTGTTTTAAAGAAAAAGGTAAATAAGATTTTAAAAGACAATTAAGTATTCAACGATGCTAGGGAAGGAATCTTATTTAATTCGGAAAATATTTTAGATACGATTTGCTAAAAAGGTTAATATATCGACATGAATGTGAGAATATTTTGTACAAGAGTTTTCAAATTTAATATTTCACAGAAAAATAACTTTTACAGATACGACTTGAAAATACTGTAATGACCTCGATAATCAGTAATGCTGAACCTTCTCAGCATTTTGCCAGTTTTATCTTCCAGACTGGTAAATTCCACTGTTCATTCTGACACCACATTCCGCGTTTCGTAGCTTAGATGTGAAAGCGGGTGTTCGGTGGATAAGTGCTACGACCGCTACGATCCTGGGATCGAACCCAGCATTGGAAACTTTTTTATAGTTAAAAAATGCTCCAATGGCCCCCGATTCTTGAAAAGGTCCTCACCTGCTATTTCAAATAAACAAACGGGGCTCTGGCACATTTATAGATGCAAAAGTCGAACTGCTTTTCACATGTGTAGACATGTGGTGCACTTACAGTAAAAGCAGTCGCCAACTTCTAATCACCACGATTATCATGGCCTGTACCACGTATACTAAGGATAATGATAGCAAAAGGACGTGAAAGTGAGGTACAGATATCTCTGATATTAAAAATCATAATGACCGTTTCTAATTTCTTATTATTTCTTAAATTGAGTAGACCATCCCCACCTTTTTTTGAATCAATTATAAAGATAAGTCTTTTATTTGTAGGCATCTGATTAAAAACAAAGCCTATAATCATTATTTTACGCTAATTATTGGTAGATTAGATTGTATAAAAACTTCTGGGCCTTCGGGGTTCATTATTGATATGTTAGTTTTCTGCCTAATTTTCATATATTTTCACATTATTTTTGCTCTATGTAAATCATGATGGATGTGAAGTAAGCAGTGAAGTAGGAATGATGCTGCGATATTTCTATAGTTGAGTCAATATACCATCTCTTGACAAGAAAGATGAAGCATCTACCCCCAACTCGGGGACAAGGATAGTAAAAATATATTTTCTGTGATGTCTGGCTATGTCCCGTCAATGATATCAAAAATATCGATGGTAGAGCTGCGGTGTCCGGCATAACTAATATCTTTCTCTTTAAATTTGAATACATATATTAAAATATCAACCAACATTTTGTAAACATACCCTGCATAGATAATTATTTAATATTTACAAATTTTAAAAATCTTGAATTTTATTGTATTTGGGCCATAAAGAAAAGCCAATTTGGTTATAAATCTCGTACAGGTTTATCGGAATAAAGAAAACCGGGAATCGTTATAGTTTGAATTCTCGTGTTTTGAATAAAATAATCGATATAAGTTCACTTGATGTCGAAGGTTGATTGAAGTTGTGTGTAGAAGCCTGACCTTACCTTAGGTCCATCACCACCTGGGGGTGGCCAAGAATCTCCTACGGAACCAGAACAGGTCAGTCCCCACATGTCCAACAATTGCTCATTCACTCTATACTTCAGCAAATAAAATGTACAGGTAAACAAATTATAAGTTAAATTAAAGATTAATGAGGAAATTTACTAAGCCACTCTATAAGAGGAAATGCATGGTATATTGCATTATCCTTAGTTAACCGTTTTCTTTTACCTCTGTTTCGTTGAAATTGGTGAAAACCTTTCTTGGGGAACGTTGTTTCGCGTAACAACACTTTTATTATGTAGCAAATAACTACTGCAAGAATTGAATAATTTTTAAAATTTGAATCATAAAATAAAAATAATAAGGTACATATGTTAACAAAATTATATCAATCGCATTATTTCAAACAAGATTTTTCAACACAGACAGGTCAGGGGTAAAAATCGCTAGGAACGGTCAAAGGTTTCTGAGGAATGGTTCAGGTCTACTGCACCAGTCTTAGAAAAATGGCACCCAGAAAAATAGAAGGAAGGAAAAGCAAAATATTCGTCTTGATTATGAATAGCCCTCTATATTGCTAAATAAAGCTATTGGCAAATTTTTGAACATAATGCGTAAAAAAATATCACACACAATCACATTATATTTATATAGATATCTGTATATTCATAATATTTATTATTTAATTATTTGTGACCATTGACCTGAATGCAAAATTGCATAGGTTATTATTATTAATTTTAAATATTATAATTAGCGATTAAAAATCGCTAGGAACGGTCAAAGGTTTCTGAGGAATGGTTCAGGTCTACTGTACCAGTCTTAGAAAAATGGCACCCAGAAAAATAGAAGGAAAGAAAAGCAAAATATTCGTCTTGATTATGAATAGCCCTCTATATTGCTAAATAAAGCTATTGGCAAATTTTTGAACATAATGCGTAAAAAAATATCACACACAATCACATTATATTTATATAGATATCTGTATATTCATAATATTTATTATTTAATTATTTGTGACCATTGACCTGAATGCAAAATTGCATAGGTTATTATTATTATTATTAAATAGAATGTAACTTGTTGCCTATAACGACTATTAAATCTTTAGTAGGTAAAATAAATGTGTGATCCTTAAATTTTAAATACACCACAGCTGGCGACGAGGATAAAAAAGTAAGTCTAATGATGTCGAATATTGTGCCATTTCCAGTTTTCACCCCAGATCAAGACTCCGAAATTTTCGTGAAATGTTTACGTTTTGCGTTTGCTGCTAATGATACTTCGTTAATTAAACAAGTACCAGTTTTACTGGCGGTGATAGGCTCAAAGTTATTTAAATTGGCCGAAGATTTGGCAGCGCCTGAAAAACTGGAAACGAAGTCATTTGATGAAATAGTCGCACTTCTAAATAGACATCTCGCACCTACACCTAGAGTCATACCAGCTAGATATAATTTTTTTAAATCAAGCCAAGAAGATGAAACTATATCTCAATTTATGGCAACATTGAGGGGTCTAGCAGAGCCTTGTAAATTTGGAAGCATGCTAAATGAAATGCTACGAGATAAATTGGTGGTTGGCGTTAGATCCGAAAATTTACAAAAACGCCTATTGCAAGAAGGCGATGACGCAATATTAGACAAAATTTACGAAATAGCATTATCATACGAAGCCGCAGAACGAGATTTATTATCAATGAAAAATGTAGATTATGCAGATGCAAATGTTCATGATGTTAAAAAATTAAATAGTGCATGTTCTCATTGTGGTAGACATAATCATCTATCAAATAAATGCTTTTTAAAAAATGCAAAATGTCATGAATGTGGAAAAATTGGACACCTAAAGCCGGCTTTTAAAAATAGAAAAACTAAATATGCAAAAATACAGCATGGATCAAAAGCTACTGGAAAAATTAATGTGGTTGAAGCAAGTGAAAATGGAAAATATTTTATTACTCTAAATGTGGACAACAAAAATATACAGTTTGAATTTGATACAGGTAGTTGTCACACGTTAATGCCAATAAATTTATATAAGAAATTGTGGAATAAGAAAATATTTCCTATAAATTTACATCTTAAATCATATTCAAATACGAAGATTGATGTTATTGGCAAAAGAGAAGTGTTCGTAGCAGAGGCCAACAAAACTCTTCCTTTGATTATAACTGAAGCAAATAGGCCTGTATTGTTTGGCACTACTTGGATTAAGTGCTTGCCTGCTAAATTTTTAAAATTCTCGGACATAAATTTAGTCCAAGAAACAACATGTTCCTCTTTGGTAAATAAATTTGCAGAGGTTTTTGGCACTTCAAATGTAGGTGTAATTAAGGATCATAAGGCGCATCTAATTCTTAGAAAAGATGCTAATCCTAGATTTTTCAGGGCGAGAAATGTTCCTTATGTAATGAAAAACGCCATTGAAAAAGAATTGGGAAATCTTGAAGCCCAAGGAGTAATTACAAAAATAGAAAGAAGCGATTGGGCTACGCCTATAGTTCCTATAATGAAAAAGAATGGCCATGTCCGTATTTGCAGAGATTTCAAAATAACACTAAACCCTGTACTTAAAATTGACCAATATCCACTACCAAAAATAGAGGACATTTTTGCCATTCTCGTAAGAGGAATAAATTTTAGTAAAATAGATTTGTCCCAGGCATATTTGCAATTAGAATTGGACGAAAATTCAAAAGAAATGGCCGTAATAAATACACATAAAGGACTCTATAGATATAATAGACTTCCTTTCGGTATTGCTTCTGCACCAGCAATATGGCAACGAATAATTGAACAAATATTGTCCGGCATACCAGGAACTCTTGTCTATCTAGATGATATATTAATTACCGGAGAGTCAGAGGCTGACCATCTTAGAAATTTGGAGGCAGTCTTAAATAGATTAAATGAATATGGCCTCAAGGCTAACAGGGAAAAATGCAATTTTTTCCAAGAAAGTCTTGAATATTGCGGTCATGTGATCGATAAAATGGGTTTGCATAAAACAAATGATAAGATAAGGGCTGGTTTGGATGCTCCAGAACCACTAAATGTAACTCAGTTACGAGCGTTTTTGGGCTTAATTACCTATTATCATAAATTCATCAGAAACGCTGCAGATGTTTTATCGCCCTTATATGCTCTTCTAAAAAAGGGAACAAAATGGCATTGGTCAACAGAATGCCGAAAGGCTTTTAGGGAAATCAAAGAAATCATCTCGTCAGATCAAATATTGATCGCTTACGACCCTAAATTGCCTATCCGTCTGTCGTGTGACTCAAGCAGCTACGGACTCGGTGCTGTGTTGTCTCAAATTGATGTCGACGGAAATGAACGTCCCATATATTTTATCTCAAGGACCTTATCTCAGGCTGAAAAGAAATATTCACAGATTGATAAGGAATGTTTGAGTATAATTTGGGCTTTAAAAAAATTTAACAATTACCTTTTTGGAAGAAAATTCGAATTAATAAATGATAACAAACCCTTGCACCATATATTAAACCCCAAGCGGGAAATATCATCGAACATGTCTGCACGACTACAGCGATGGGCATTGATCTTGTCTTCATATAACTTCACAATTGAGTGCAGGAAAACTGGAGACCACGGCAATGCCGACGGACTTTCTAGATTGCCACTGAAACAATATGAAGAAATAGAAGAAGATGCTGTAAATACAGTTCATATGATTAAACAATGTGAAGAATTGCCGCTCACAGCGAGTCACATTAGGCGAGAATCTTGCAAGGACTCAATCTTGAAAATAGTATACCAGAACACATTGTATGGTTGGAAAGATAAGTCATCAAATACCGAATTGCTCTCGTTTTATTTGCGAAGAGAAGAGTTAACTGTAGAGCAAGGAATCCTACTTTTGGGAACACGAGTAGTTATTCCAAGGAAATTCAGAGCGAAAATTAAAACAGAGTTGCATCAAGGACATCTAGGTGTTGTAAAAATGAAAGCACTGGCGCGAAATTTTATTTGGTGGCCTGTAATAGATCGTGAAATAGAGGAAATTAATAGAGTCTGCAGAGAGTGTAATATAAATAACCATACGTTAAAGCAAGAAAGTGTTCACAGGTGGGAATCTGCTCCTATACCATGGTATCGAGTTCACTTGGATTTCGCAGGTCCATTCATGAACAAAATGTTCTTAATTGTCATTGACAGTTATTCGAAGTGGCCGGAAGTTATTATAATGAATTCCACGACCGCGGGAAATACTATCCGAGTTCTGAGAGACTTATTCTCGCGTTATGGTATTCCTGACCAAGTGGTCACGGATAACGGCCCTCAATTCGTTTCGGAAGAAATGAAATATTTTTTTAAATCAAATGGAGTTCATCATTTGAGGTCTGCTCCTTATTTTCCAGCTACCAATGGTTTGGCAGAACGTTTTGTACAAACTCTGAAAAGAGGCTTAAAGAATATGAGAAATTAAGAATTAAATAAGAGTTTGACAAATTTTCTGTTCACATATAGAACAGTACCACATTCGAGCACTAGGGAAGCCCCAGCAGTCCTTTTTTTAAAGCGGATGCTTAAATGTAAGTGGAACCAATTGAAGCCAAAATTGGAAGTCAAACCAGGATTTAAAAAGGGATATTCCCCTGATTTTGAGGAGGTCGAGGATATCTTGGTCAGAGACTTTCTGGGTCCAAATAAATGGAAGGAGGGAAAAATTATAAAGAGACTTGGAAAGTGTTTTTACACTGTTAAATTGAATGACGGCAGATTATGGAGACGGCACGTATGCCAATTAAGAAAAAGTTACATCGCGCCTAGTCCAGCTTCCGAGATATTTCTGCCAGAGCAACTGATAAATTATCCAAGAAATGAGAGCCGTGCAGGGGATGGTTCTGTGGAGATCCCAGTCTCTCCCAGTAAAGAGAACATTCCCTCCTCTTCAGGAATCTCTGCACCAGAGGAGCCCGGTTCCGCAGCTTCGGCGTCGGACCAGGATAGGACGCCCCAGCGGCGGTATCCTATGAGGGACAGGAGACCTCCCGAGAGATTTAGATTTTAAAGGAGGGGAAGGAGCTGATGTATATTCATAATATTTATTATTTAATTATTTGTGACCATTGACCTGAATTCAAAATTTGCATAGGTTATTATTATTATTATTATTATTATTAAATAGAATGTAACTCGTTGCCTATAACGACTATTAAATCTTTAGTAGGTAAAATAAATGTGTGATCCTTAAATTTTAAATACACCACAATAGGTATTAACAGCTAAGTTTGTGTTCGCTTAAAAATATTCAAATATAAACAAAATACCGGAAATATGCAAAATTTGTATAATTACTCAGTACACTCATAACATAAATATGTATCTTAAACAGAATGTGAAATAAAATAATAATCTTTAATGTTCAATTAAATAAAGAGATTGGTTTTTATATAGATATTTATTATAGGTATATTTTAAAAGTATATTCACATAAGAATCCATATATAAACAAAATATCTCAAATATGAAAGTTTTATATGATAACTCAGTATATATAATTTTATAACAGTAATAAGGACCTAAAAAAAATAGAAAACCAATCTCTAATGTTTAATTAAACAAAGATAAATATTGAAACCTCCCACGAACTAACTTTTTAATTCGCCAATTCAAATTTGTTCGAAAGAGTTAAATAATAGATGAGAAATAAATTGCTTTCCATTTAATAGGAATTTTTGTTGTTGTTGTATTACACTCTTTGGTATAGAGAGAGAGAACAAATATTAAAAAATAACAACATTCTATTTAATAGAAATCAAATTGAAAAAAAAAAAAACATTTCAGTAAAAAAAATTTTCATTTATAATCCAAATATTGATTAACTGGGATAATTTCAATTTTTTTTTAATTCATAATTAAATAGTTGGTGCATGTTGATGATAAAAAATAGATCTCACTTCCTTAGTTTTTACTATATTACTATTATTTACTAGTACTAGAAGTGTGTGTTAATTATTTAGTTAAGCTATATATAACGACTATTTTATAATCCCTCTCTCTCTCTCTATATATATATATATATATATATATTTATTTATATATTTAAACTATAATTGTCTCTTGAATTTAGAACCAACTAAATGCGGCCAAACGCATACAGTACTTTCCAAAAATATTTACCAAAGGTAATTCCAGAATATTTTTAATCTGAATTTTTCTAATACATTAACGAACAACCATGAATATTTTATGGTATTTATTTTCAGAATTGGTGCAGTCATCGCCATGTGTTTCTATGGTAATGGAGTTCAGGATGCTGAACATTTATTCGATTGTCCAGATTTTGATGTGTACATAAAATCGCGTGAGAACGCCCTTAGAGCCTTTAATAATTTTTAACGCCTTGCTATATGTTTTAATTTTTGTTTGCTCCTGACGAAGACAAAAGCTTTTTGTCGAAACGTCGAGGTAATAAAAAGATTTATACTGGCCGAAGTATCTTTTTTCAAGAAATAAAAGAAGAGGAATTTAACATGACCAGCTTAAAATCTTTCATAGACACTAAAGCAACATATGAATAAATTATATGCCTTCAGTTTTTATCCTCAAATTTATTTATAATCATACTGTATATAAATATAACCACATCTATTTACCTATTCACAAAGAGATGTGGTTATATTTATATTACTGTATGATCATTAATATATTTGAGGATCAAAACTAAATGCATTTAGCGCGAGTGTCCCTCAAGGAATTTCGCGATGTTGTGGCTGAAAAAATATATTGATTATACGCTAAAAGACAAATTTATATTATCTACATTTAAATATAAAGCTATAGACTACTCTTTAAAATATTTTGTACTGAAAGTTTGGTGAAATACACCTATACCTGCATACCTAATTTAGTCTTCAGAGATAAAATCAGCAAAAATATATTTTTCATATTATGCTAATAATTTTTTATTTCTGTAATCCAAAAGGAAATACCTCAATGATAATAAAAAAATCTTTGATTTTATTTTCAAAAAAACTTGAAGATGAAAAATATTACATTCGTAAACTTTTCAAGAGAGAAAACACAATTCACAATTTTGTCCTATAAATATTCAATCTCATATCTACATGCCTCTTTACCTATCTATCTAGCCTAACTATATATTTTCTCATATATTTATATTTTATATTTATAATAAAATATAATAAGTTTATCATACTAATTGTATATTACACATAATATTAAAAGGTAAATTTACCGTTGAAAAATATCATTAAGAAATAGTGCATGTGCTTTGGTCAAAGTGTGAGAAACGCTGGTTCAACGGCCAGAATGGCTGAAATTGTAAACAAACTACTCGGGGATCATAATCAATAGATTCAATTCAATCACATCAAAGTACTAGTTTGTCGCTCGAAAAAAATGATGCGTAGAGACTATTTATTTTTTTTTTCTCCCTCCCTCCCCCTGGCATGGGTGAAAAAAATCTAGTTTGTGCTTTAATATTAGGCTTCTTGTGAGTAGTCTTAGCCTCGATATGAAACCCAAACACTGTCTAGTCAAACCTATTAGGATTAATTATATATAAAGTGGAGAGAGAGAGATTCTACTTAAATATCTCATAAGAACCAAGGTAGATTAAATACTTAGACAAGAATATGGTCGGAATATTATCAAAAGAGCAAAATCGTGAGGCTGAGAGTTTCTCTTGTAAAGTTTTTTATTTAGCCGAGATTTAGAGCATTTGAGCCCTTCTACAGGAATATTCATACGTTTAGAAGAGTATAAATGCTTGAAATCTCGGCAAAATGATTAAGTCCCCACAAGAAACTCTTCACAACTTTGTTCTTTTGATAATATACTGCTCCGGGTTCTTAACCAACTTATGATATGGTAGGTGTTGTCAACATGAGGTGTTGTGTGTTCAGGAGGCTATAAATCCAAGGGTGGTACGTCTGGTGCCGCTACGAGGTACGGAGGACCTGAGGTCCCCAAGTAGGGACGAATCTGGACCTCGGACTTCCTACGACATCTTCACCGAATCCTCCATTTAACCATTCTTCAACTGTTGCATATCTTCTTATTTACATATGGCGGCTCCGAGTTACGTGGCGCTATTCATCCAGTTTGGGGTACACATATTGGTGCTGAAGTTAATATCCCATTTATTTATGAAAATTTCATAAGTTGATGTTTATATAGAGAACGGGTCTCAATGTTTATTTTTTTTACATTATAAAGATAACAGTTTGAATAAGTCATTCTCAAACACAATTTGTTTCAAATAGATCATACTGCCCTCTCCTAAATATATATCATATCTCATATCTGAAAAATTATTACAAATTTTATAAAATCAATACACTTTAATATCACGGTAATATTATTGGCTACAACACGAGTATATAGATTTTCGCCGTACTCTATTGTTTCAGATTATCCTAAAACTTAAATGTTATATTCGGAAATTTTATTGACTATATTAAATGTTTGAGCATCGTCTTCCCAATCTAACTTCTTTTAACAGATTTCCTTTCGATATATTACGCTGTGATATAAATACCGGGTAGGTTTTATTATGCAAAGGACTTTATTTTCAGTTACAACAAAAATTTCATCAATATCAGCTTAGTAAAATACAAAAAATAGGTTATTTGTGAGAAATGTCATATCCGATTATAAAGCTATTCAGTATTCTCTCTCTTGGGCAGAAGCAGCAGAGAGAAAAGCTGTCCGTTATAAAACATTTTAGGAAATATTGCTCAAGTAAAAAAAAAAAAGATGAAATACTGTCGAGGGGGAAAATTTCCCGGTGCTACATTTTATGGTCCACTCTCTTCTCTATTTAACACATATAAGATACGTTTGGTGAATATTATGATAAAATACACAAAATCTTTATTGACATTTTAACTTTACGTAAGATTCTCTCTCCTAAGAGATTTTTGGAAAAATGGTTAAAATGATATTGGAGAAAGAGAAATATATATTTGCTGATTTATATAGAGAGAAGAGGGAGAATAGAAATATAAAATAGTTATATATAAACACCATATATATATCTTTAAAAAAAGTGAAAAAGGAAATATTTTTGGTTAAAAAATTATACAAATAAAAACTATTTACTATTCAGAATTTCATATTTATATGGAATATTCAAAAGATATTGATAAGAAGTGAATTTATTGAATTATATTCTATTAACATGAATTTTATATTCCAAAATTAATGTTTAACACTATAATAACATATACAAAATATAATATCTGATAGCATTCAGTCAATATTTGGCTTTCTGACTAAATTGATTATTTCGGGTTAGATTGGGGGAGATGCCCAAAAAAGGTTAAATAAACCTGGAATTGATTAAATTTGTTATAATTGATTTTGAAAAAACTAAATTGCCGTAGGACCAATTGGGAACCGTGATTCAAACAAAAATACAGTCCATATTGAAAGCAGTTAAATTATTCGAGAGAATGCGTAATTCAATTTTTAAATTAAACGTGTGAATTGGTTAGGTGTGTGTGAACTAAAAGTCTTTTCAAGATGAATAATCTGGTGCTCAAAGGTTATTCTTAATTCAAACAGTTTTAGTAACTAACAAAAATATCATTTAAAAATTTAATATACAGATACATTTGTTTTTACTCTAAGTATATATAAGTATAAACACTTTTATCTAAATGCACAGATTAAAATACAAAAGCTACATAAAAATTAATATGAAACTTGTGATTTTATTTCGATATTTGATAAGTATTCAAATGAAAAAAATATAATTTGAAAAATTCTGTGTGAAAATAAATTTAAAGATGTTTAAGTAAGATATTGAGTATAAACTATTCTTTCTGGGTAGGGTTTCGAGTATTAGAGAATATCTCTTTCTTTCTATATGCTCTGAAAATATCTTTTATTGAATATTTTTAATGGAATTTAAATATACAGAAAAACACATCTTGTTATAGCAAATCTCAATGGAACTGAACATTTTGTTTACAAAATCCAGTGTGTTCTTAATATGATATCATTAATATTAAGGATTATTTTAGATTCGTAATAAAATAAGTTTTGTTATACGCCTGTTTTCTATTAGCGAGAATTATGTGTATAATGAGTAAATATATTTTAGTTATGAATTATATTTATTTATGATTCGATATTTCAGCGACTCTCTACAACACCAATTAAGGCTATTATGAGTATTTCTCAACTTTAATGAAAATCATAAACACCTTTGATATGAGAAGCCGAGAAGCGCCTCGATATCGGTGAATAAAGAAAATATTCGGCTGTAAAGTTTGAAATTGTATTAATTATCTAGTTGATATAAGAATATTATAATCACTAACAGGTTTTCTATACTTACAGATGACACTTAAGTATATATTCAAAATATAATAAAGCATTTGAAACTCTATCACGTTATAGCTTTCAAAATTGTTTAGGAGAGACAACTATATATATCAACTTGTATATCAATGTTCTTTCAATAAATATTCAACTTCGTAAATTCATCGGCATATCAGGATCTTCGTTAAAAGAGCAACTTATAACCCAATTCTACTGTTGATATAAGAATTAACTATAAAATAAACTATATGATATGTTTGGGGGTATTTATTGGCATTGTTAGATACTAATATCTACATATATTTGTTTTATTGTCGTTGTTGGGGAAGTTTTCCAAGAAGGGTCTTTCCTTATCTGTGTTGGGATGAGCGCACGTTATTCGGAGTCCTTTTTGGTGCCAATCAACTTGTACAGTCTCCTGTTGTTTAAATTTTGTAAGTAAATGATTTTTCCACAGCCTGTTTGTCTTCCTTTCTACTCACTACACTCAACAATACCTACTCTCTTGTTTCAAAATACAGTTGACAAAATACATCTAATAAACATTTTAGTAATTTATTTTATAAAGAGCATTGTCAAATATTTTATTAGTTACCTGATTTTATATTTTAAAATAAGGCCTATTTTGGATTTTGATACGATTATTTATTAAACCGATATTTCGATGGATCGATCTTCCATCTTTTACAAGGTGTTTTGCTGTGAAGCACGCAGCAGGTCACGTGCCCCAGGTGAGCCACTAGACGTCTTCCAAGCTTATTGGGAGATAAACCATCTAATATATACATTCCAAACATTGTAAATATAATCAAAAGAAAAAATGATATATGTAAATAACTATTGAAAATAAAGAGATATCGAATTAATTAAACAAATAAAATATCATAAAAATTGAAATAACTGTGAAATAAATATACAAATACAAATAAATATACGTGCTTCACAGCAAAACACCTTGTAAAAGATGGAAGATCGATCCATCGAAATATCGGTTTAATAAATAATCGTATCAAAATCCAAAATAGGCCTTATTTTAAAATATAAATGTATTATGGATTGCTTTATATTCAGAAGTTACCTGATTATTACTAAATCGAAAACAACATATAGTACGAAAGTGAAAATACACTCATGGACAAAACTTAAAGAGGTTGTACCTTTCAAAATGTATTTCGGGATCATACAATAACTCTGAAATATATTGGATACATAGTTACCTTTATTGAAGACACACTAGATACAACAAGTGTGAACAAATTTGCCTTTGTCTTCTTAAAAAAAAAAAAAACAGATATTCGGTGACGGTAAAAATATTTGACTTCCTTTTGTTCATGAGTATAAATTGGGTAAGTAAACTAATATGTGAATTTAGGTGACTGGCTTCTCTTAGTTATGATCAGTAATCAAAATTTTGACTTAATATGAGTAAGGAAAGTCTCCCTCACTTTCAGGTAATATATTTCCTGCCTCTCTCTCAATTCAGTGTATTATTTCAAATTAAAGGATGCCTTATCAATATATCTAAACGTTTCTTTTTTTTTTAAATATGGCTAGCGCGCTTTCAAACTACATGATATTTCTTCGGCCTTTACGTTAGCGTACTTTTATAAATATGTTTAGAGAAAAAAGTGCCTTCCTAATCAAATTTTCTCTCAGAGAGGGCGCTTCGTCAAAAGCGATTTCAAGTTACTCGATGAAAATATTCTCTTTCATTATAAATGCCACTACGATATTGTTCACCGTTATCCAATTTTAAGCTTCATTTGTCAGCGTAGAAACGAACATTAGCCTTAAATACTTTTATTCTCAGTTTAAAAAAGCTTTAAAGAGAATTTAGATTGTCTCGAAGCTACAGTCTGAATTATGCTGACGAGGATCAACAGCTATAAACCCTTGGATCTTCATGTTAATTCAAGAAAGGTAAGTGTCAATTTTTCTCAAAATTAATCAAATAAAAGTCCTTCTGATATTTTTTTCCGATAGATGGCAGTTCACCATCAACGTTAGGCTGAATGATTAGAAAGTACTTTCATTATTAAACATCTTTATAGAATAACTAAAACCATCAAAACAAAAGGTTCTTTTGAAACTAAATAAAATAAAACGTTCTACTGCGATGAAAAAATATTGGAGAGCTTTGCTTATCAATGGGGAATTCTCCTAGCGGTTCGCCAAGTTAACTCACCAGGACGCTTTTAGAGCTCGGTGTCCTATATACAAGTAGAATCGCACGACACGGTATTAGGACTCTAAAATCGATCTGATGGATTGAATTGGCGAAACCGCTGGGAGGGTTCCCTACTTATGAGCCAAGCCCTCTCAATATTTTTTCATCGCAGTAAAGACAGTAGAAATTTGAATTTATTTGAAAAGAGAAACAATGATACATCATTGTTTATTTTCTTATATACTTTCATTATTGTTCATTATATTTTAGTTTGCATTTTTTATATTGTTCGTCAATTGATGATTACCCAATTATAGAAGTTATATAGATTTTCGTGGTTATTTTTTTAAATGTGCATTTAAAATTTATGCATGCTCTTTTTGATCCGAGAGTAATATAAAGGAAGGCTTACCGGTATCAATATAAAAAAAAAACACAAAATTATTTCGAGATTTTCTTCTACTTTCTCAGTTTATTGATTAATATAAAAAGTTTACAAACTATATGTACCTCGTGTAAAATATTTTCAACAATAAACAAAAGAATATTAGAAAATATTAATAATCGAAGCACATATAGGCATAAAAATTATGAAATATATAACTTAAAGTCTCTCAGAAGGATGGTATTCATGTACAGGCACCCTTGCACCAAGCTGGCGTGGGCCAAAATCCCAAAACACCTACGTAGTAGGCTTTTTCTTGATTTATCATGAATATGGTTTAGCGAAATATTGTAAAAGAAACTTAAACCAACGTTTAGTTAAATTTTATTCTACTAGTTGGCGCTCGTTCATCTAAAGGCTCACGTAAGCGGTCAGGATATGCCTTTTTTATTTATAATATATAATTCGGATTAATTTTCAATTTTCTAAAATGTAAATAATAATATCAAAATAAATGAAAATATATTGTCCATTGTTAAAACAGTTTCCACGAAACATGTCGTTTGTAAACCTTTTTATTATAATCAATAAACTGATAATGAGAGAGCAATCTCCATCGAAATGTTTTTATCCTTTCTCTATATATATCATGGGGAAAAACGTTTTCTTTAAAATTCCTAAATATAATGCCTATATAAATACCTAAATAGGATCCAACCCTAAGTCGGGGTTGTAGAAAATACTAAATTTATATAAAACATTTCCAATATTCAGTAACTGTTTTTTAAAAAATCGCTTTTTTTAGATATTTTAGGATAGATATTAAGCAAAATATTGGTATAGCACACCTGAAGAACATTTTTGAGGAAATCTTTCTATATTCGAACACTCAAACAATAAATAAAGCTCGAATTTATTGAATTAATTCTTATATATTTCTTTTATAATTGAAGTTCAAACCTTTTTTCATATGTATAATGTCAATTTTTGATGTGCGGTAAAGGTTTATTTAAGTATTTTAAAGTTAAAACCAAATTTTTAATAGTTTCAAAGTTTTATTTTTCGATTTTAAAATGAAAATATTAAGTGTTCAGAAAAAGAGGCAAACAGGATCATGAATGAAAGAAAAGTGTGAACAAATAAATTTTATTAAATAAAAATATAATTGAAGTTGACAACATTTAATACCAAAATCTTAAATTTAGTACCCTCAAAATTGAATGAAATTAAACTCAAAATATTTGGTGTACCCCCATAAAAAGAACCAAACAAAGCTCACGGGAATGAATGCGAACATAGATATAATATATTGAAAATATATAAATAATTGATATTTAAACTATATTCAATATGAAAGACAAAAGATTAACGCTTTTAAATATTCATTTTATTGATATTAAATCAAAATATTTGGAGCAAGATTCTAACAAACTCACGAATTAAAAAAAAAAAAACGAACAAATAAAATATATTAAATTTAAAAATAATTGAGAAGTTGAAATCATTTAATATGAAAACTAAAATTTAATGTGTTCAAAAATTCATTCAATGATATCAAACTAAAATATTTAGTGGCCAGAACCAAACTAAAGCTCACGAATGAATGAGCAGAAAAAAAGAAGAAATCGCCTAGATTGCGTCTTCCGTACATTTCCCCATCATTAGAAAATTTAAAGACGTCTTTTAACACAATGGAGCTCCTCGAGCTGAGATTAATTGTGAAGCTTCCTAATGATCTACCAGTTTCAGTAGCCATTAGGACCTCTGGAAACGACGCATTTTAAGTCGGAGCGATTTGTCCTGGAGTGACAGCAAGTCTAATTGTATTGGGTCGCTACGCCCATCCCGGGCCTCACTCGATTAGGAAGCAATTCTTCTGGGGATTATTTATGTTCTCATGAAGACCATGAGAACTCTCTTGGAAGGTGTTGAAATTAGAGCAAGATTAATACATATATACATTATCAAATTTCAGATAATATAAACAAAAAATAATAATAAATTAGACGAAACGATAATTTATAAAGAATTAGTCTATTATCCTCATTTTTTTCTTGTTTAAAAGACTCGGTTCTCTTACCTACCAATGAAAAAAGAAGAATTCTAGAGACATACGTACTGGTCGAAACATTGAAAGATAATAATATAACTAATACAACAATAGTTGATACAAAATTAACCATTCATTTTATTTATTCATATATCTACCGACAATAAAAAAAAATTGACCAGTGTATCTCTTTTAAAGAGGGGTGTTTCAATTTTAAAAGATTTGTTTTTTCGCTTTATTTATATCTATTTTTAAATGTGTTTTTACAATCGTTAAGAATCTTGACGTTCAGCAACCTATACATATTTACGGATGGAATTTTTCAGATAAAAAACTTTTCATAAAAAAAAAGCAAATCTCTTAAGTCAAAATACACTCAAAAGACTATTCGAAATATTTTGAATATCTCTACAATCTAGCAGACTCGGGTAAAACAGCCACAGTGTCAACGTTAGCATATTCAGAAGGCCACTGATGACTGAAGGTTGCCTTGATTTCACACGAATAACTCTAAAGATTCGTGTGATCAACTAAATCTATCGAATATGCTTCTGGCTCAAATTCATGGTCTCTATGGGAGACTCTCTGTGTCTTCTAGATTGCAGAACCTGTTATTATATGGCTCATAGGTTTAGTCTTTATTTTAAAGAGAAAATTGTCATTCCTTTTATATTGTAAAAGTATTAATTTACCAAAAGAGGCACCCCTACTATCAATATACATTGAAGCAATGCACTTTGTTCATTATACAAGGACAAGCGTAAAGGTGGTGATAAGGAAAGTTGGGCTTTTGCCTCAATTTTCCAAATCTTTATTTCCACTTTTTACGTTTGGTACTGGAGTGATGAAGAAACTGCATTGTTTTAATGCATAATAATAGTAGATATTTTCTTTTTAGTATATATATATATATGTGACAATATAGTGGTAATAATGTGGTGGGGAAAGGGAAATAATCACGCCACAAATTGGTAGAGGAATTTGGAAGCCATCCGAGAGAGAGAGGCAGTGCGAGGGGCTGTGCGCTGAACGACCGTCTTTGTGTCGCACGCCCCCCGCAAACTGTCCAAAAATAGTCCTCAGGAGTTGACGGGCGGGCCCCATTTGCCGCCCCTTTGGAATGTCGCTGCTTTCTCAATTGACCGGACTTTACATCACATGTCTCTCTGGGATGACTCTAGGTTTGTTTTATTATTCCTGGAAGGGTATATATTATGACATATGGCCCCCGTTGAAGAAGGCTGAACATGGTTTGAGTATACTTAAAGCTGGAGAAGCCAGGAATAGAGAAAATAATTTTACAGTTGAAATTAGTTAAGGTAATGGTGACATAGTTTTATGTAAATAAAATATTGTATAGTACACAAGTAAATATTATTTACAAGCAGTTTTACAACACCGGAGGGTTTGATATTTATGGGAAATTTTGAAAATATCAAGGTTATAAAAGGCTATATACAATAAATTCTAATGTACTATAAGGGAAATGACATTGAGGAGTGTGAACAAGGAGAAAGGAAGTCACAAACAAATGAAGAAATTCTGGAGATCATTAAGGCTGGGGAACTCTACACTTTAAGATATTTTTCAGGCGGACATGGCAAGGGGAAACTTGGCATGGGCTTTCTATGCTAAAAGTGTAGAGAACGAGAAATGAGGTTGAGGTTGGTAATTGTGTGAGCTCAGGACTGAGGTAAATATAAAACTACATACAATGTTAGAACCTTGGCGAACAGAGCGAGGGGAAACTTGCCCTGGGCCATTCTACCTTATCTATGTAGTTACTTGTGTAGCGAGTCCGAGGGGAAAAGTCCCGTGTGTAGGTGAGGAAGTCGAATGGACTTATATTTAATTTGCGGAAAGTATGCGCGCACAGTGCCAAAAATTGGGACGAGGACTGCGTTGTCCGTTACAAGTGACAATCTGCTCGGACACGAGGTGTTTGAACCTTCGTGGGAGCTTGTGCAAGGCGATGATTTCGCGGTGGGTTGTACGTAAGACCCATGTCTGCGCGAAATAATGACGGACCGGACAAAATCAGCGACGATGTTTAACGTACCTCCGTGGGAAATATCGAAGGTAGGCTATATCGTGCTGGTTTGGACAATGGACAAACATAGATTTGAAGGCAGGGTCCGTGTGGCGAACGTGTGGCGCGAGAAGAAGAAGCGAACTGTGCCGCTCGATGCAGATTGTTCAAGTGCGAACAAAAAGGGTTTGATAAATATCTAGCAGTTAGTCAATCTGCATCCTGTGACGAACACACCATTGGCTAGATGGTGTGGGTCGGTGGATATGCTAGAGATGAACTACGAAATATTTTATCATAAATGAAGGGCGAAGATTAGGATTTTGAAATTACAATATTGTTTGTAATATAATGTTCGATAATTGATTAATCAATAATTCTATAAAGGTCCTTAGCTGGTATAAGGTTGACAAGGTTGTAAGAATGAGTGGGACATTAAAGGGAAGATAGATAAGAGTCACCAAGGTTGGTTGTAAGCAAGGCTCACGTGGTGGTTGGAATTCTTCGACGCCTGAATTACAGGGTGAATTTTGAGTCGATTAGGGAAAGACATTATTTTTCGTGAGCCGTGCTTACAAGTAGGAGAAGTCATATACAAATAGGTATACAAAAGTTTAGGTGCTGGAAGCATATTTTTATAAATAAATTGATTATGAAAAATCTATTGTTAATAGAAAAATCGTAAAGCATTAATAGGTAGAATTCCAATTTTTTTTAAGAGTTACGTTAAAATGGAAATTATTTAATTAAAATGGCGATTGTTAAATTCTACTGGTAAGGTAACTAATTAAATGAGTTACAAATATCTAGATGAATAGTATGGAGAATAAAATCATTGTTAATAGGCGTGGAGAGAATAAATGGAGTTAATTATGTAAATATTGGGACAATTTACAAGGAATGACTTATTTAAAGAATGAATGGTAGGAGTTAAAACAATTACACTCACGAGTTATGTTGGTTTAGGGCGCAGGTAAGTTCATTGAGCTTCGGGAGAGTTCTGTCTGTGACATTGTGCGTACCAGTGTTGTACATCACAGCAGCGGCAGGGATATGGCGGAGTCTTGTCCATGATGGTGGAAGGTGTCCTGCCCTGGCACGGTGGTCGTTCTTGGGCAGATCTAGTGCTGGAAGAAGTGTATGGCAGTTCCATCTCCGTCGTAGGTGAATACTTCTTCGGAATCACGGTTCAAAGGTTGGCGAAGAAGGGGTTGAGGGCTCGAAGAGGAGTGGTTACAGTTGAGTTGGGTTTGGCCGATCATCGTGGCTTGGCTTCTTGTTTCTTCATACTCTGGTATATGAGGGATTTGTTTCCTGGTCAGGTCTTATCCTGTCGACTTTCAATGTGACAATATAGTGGCAATAATGTGGTGGGGAAAGGGAAATAATCACGCCACAAATTGGTAGAGGAATTTGGAAGCCATCCGAGAGAGAGAGGTAGTGCGAGGGGCTGTGCGCTGAACGACCGTCTTTGTGTCGCACGCCCCCGCAAACTGTCCAAAAATAGTCCTCAGGTGTTGACGGGCGGGCCCCATTTGCCGACCCTTTGGAATGTCGCTGCTTTCTCAATTGACCGGACTTTACATCCCATCTCTCTCTGGGATGACTCTAGGTTTGTTTTATTATTCCTGGAAGGGTATATATTATGACATATATATATATATATATATATGGTAATTTAAACCAACAACCCTATATTGTACAATACTTATAACAAGATTGTCATGTTGTATATAAAAACACATCTATAAATAATTATACGCATGATTGACATCTGTCATTGCATCACCATATGTAATGTACTTTGTACAAACCGAGGATGAATAAATAAAACTATGTAATAGATTAAGAGCTGAGCTAAAGCAAGATGGAGATAGAAATCCAACAACCCTAAATAGGAATTTGGCAGGTCGTTCCATCAAGGTCAAAGGGTGTAGAATACCGCAGACGCCCCACGCCCTTTGCACCCGCTCAAAGTCCATTCTCCCCCCTCGGCAAAGATATACAAGGTATGTCCCATAAGTTCCCGGACTGGGTCCATAAAAAAAAAAGGTAAGATTTTTAAAAAATTTTTTATTAAAACTTTTCAAAGTAATCCCCCCTTGTTTCAACGCACCAGCGCCATCGTTTCTCCCAATTGTCGACACAGTTTTTATAAGCCTCTTTTGGAATGCTCTTCAATGCTAACGGCGATTTTTCTATTATGTCATCCCTGGTGTCAAAATGTCTTCCTTTTAGAACTGCTTTAAGTTTGGGGAACAGGAAAAAGTCATTTGGTTCGATGTCTGGGAAATGGGTGGTTGAAGTAGGATTTGTGTCCCGTTTTTCGCCAAAAAGCTAGTCATCAAGTGCGCTGTGTGAGGGCGAGCATTGTCATGGTGTAGGATCCAGCCACCATTAGTCCATTTTTCTGGCCTTTTTTTTCGAATCGCTTCCCTTAGACGGCGAAGAATGCCCAAATACATTTCCTTAATAACTGTTTGGCCTGCAGGAAGATACTCGTGATGAACAATGCCCTTGTTATCCGAAAAAGCGACCAGCAACACCTTGTTTCTGGATTTTTTTTGGGTCTAGGCTTACCCTAACCTCTCCACTCGGCAGATTGAGGTTTGGTTTCAGGGTCATAGCCATAGACCCATGTCTCGTCGCCTGTGATTATCTTGTCTTTCCATTCTGGATCCGTTCTTGTCATTTCCATCATGTCCTCACAGGTTGCAAGCCGACACAGTTTTTGCTCATTGGTGAGGAATCTTGGGATGAATTTTGCAGGAGTCTTTTTGAGCTTCAAATCTTCGGTTACGATCCTTCCAATCGTTGTTTTAGAGATGCCTGTTTCTTGCTCTAGCTCCAGCAAAGTGGTTCGAGGATTTTCTTTTATCAAATCGGTGATTTTTTTTGCACATTTTCATCAGTCCTATGAAATTTTGGGCGTCCTTGACGAGGATCATCTTCAATGGAAATTCTGCCAGCTTTAAATCTAGAATGCCATTCAAAAACAGTTGTTATCTTTGGGGCGTCATTGGGGAATGCTTTATTAAGCATTTCAAAAGTTTCGGTTGCTGATATTTGAAGTTTCACACAAAATTCTATGCAAATCCTCTGCTTCCATTTTTGTTCCATCGTAAAATCGCCGCAGCGCTAGGTGTGACCTTTAAATAAATTAGAATAACCTTGGCGCGCGCGCAAGTACCGCCTCGATATTGGTACCACCGTGTAGCCAGATATTTTTTCTTTAATAAACAGTCAAATTCATTTACATTTTTCATTTATTTATTTTTTATGGACCCAGTCCGGGAACTTATGGGACATACCTTGTATAAGGCCTCTGCCCTAGCCGAAAATAATAGCCACTACACCATCAGCGTGAGCCCTCGTCGGTTGTATCCAGGTCCACCTCATCGACCATGTAGAACAGTAAGAACTCTTCTAGCTCCATCTTGCTCTTAGCTCGACTTCTATCTGTTCACGGAACTTTCCTAATACAACTGTGTCTCTTCGTTTTTTGTGTGTGGACATACCCAAGCTTTCCACTCTGCCTCGACCACGACTGCCTGTACTCTGTGAGAACTTTTAAAGGTCTTCCAAGGTGCAGAGAGGTACTGGAAAACTCTCCACGCCCTGACTGTCTTTTTCGGTTACTACAGGTTTGACCCTCGGTTATCACAGCTATAGCGAGAATCGACAGGATACCTCATCACAGATAAGTCGACAGGATACCTCACCACAGATATATACAATATTTCAAGGCTATATTCTAAAAGGCTTGGATATAGTATTGGGGAATAAATACCCAAATATATAAATTATAAATTAAATTATTGCAAATATCAAACGTACTGTAAATTCATATACTATGAAACCTATCTTTTATCATCATCAAATAAGACACTGATTTCCCCTTATACAGTATGTATAGAATTTCACTAGGCCCCCCACAGCTAAAAGTTCTTAGAACCAATTATTTTATTAAATAAACAGCTTTTTTGAACTACAAGCAATTGATACTAACATTTAACGCTAATATATATATTTGGATAGATATATCATTAAAATATGAATTAATATTTTAAAAGGGAGGGCATAGTTCATCAGGGGTGAACTCTCCCAGCGGTTTCGCCGATAGGAGAGTTCACTTATAAAAATTGCGCCATTTATCTTTTTAATTATTTATTCAATACAGTATAATATATATATTAAAATAGGTCTTTCAACTAAATGTATTTTAAAAAGTAGCGCAAAATTCAGTACCAAATTTTGTCGATAGATGGTGCTTAGATGATAGCCATTATATTTAATTACAAGCAATATAAGTCATGTAAAACTGAAGAAACGATACTACATCAAGTTGTTATATTTCGGCATATATTTTGAGAAAATCAATATCTTCATTCAATAATACAGTTAAACCTGCCTATAGCGCCCCCTCTTGGGACTCACCAAAATAGGGTTTTATAGAGAGGGGATGCTATAGACAGGTCACTTTTAATGTAAATCGTATCGTATTTCGTATTTAAAATCGGGCGCTATAGAGAGGGAGGCGCTATTTAAAGGGGGCACTATAGACAGGTTTAACTGTATTATTAGTACAATGACATTTAAATACACTGTATTCCATTAAAAAATACCGTTGTGACACATGAAGAAAAAAATATATTTATAATATGTATATATAAAATTGCTTATGTGCAAAAAGGTTTTTTTGTAATTTCAAAGTTTTAGAAAAAATAAACTTTTTGCAAGTAATTTTGAATATTAAAAATTCAGATAATTTCTTTAGGCATTATTTTTTATCACACTTTAAAATATAAAAGATAAATATATTTATATTTTCTTTGACGCTTTTGAAAAATGTCTTTAATCAAAAAATATTTTCTTACCTTAATATGCAAATATTAATTTTAATAAAAGGTTGATACAGAGAAAAATAATATTTGGGAATAAAGAATCAATTATTTAATAAGCAAAAGATCATTTTTAAATATTTTATAAACATACGCTGTAAAAATATATTCATATGACCATAAAGAGCAAAATCTGCATCAAAGCCGCACCTGTATAGATGAGGACCAAATAATGAAACATTGGTATTGGGTTTAATTTGATAAATATAATATTGTGGTATATGTTATTCCACTAGAACTGTGTTCTGCATAGAGATTATGAATAAAAGCTTTATTTTGATGTATTTATGAACAATATATTGTATATATTGCTATTAGAGCGAAATTCTACTCTTCATCCTTACGAGTAATTAAAATTCGAATACTATTTCAATAATTATGTATATAAATATAATTTTATTCTAAAATATTATAACTTTTAGAACAAACACACTACTCTGTTTAGTCGACAGCCAGATGTCGAGGTTTCCCTATAAAAACCTATTGTTGTTTACCTTCCCGTTGGCCGGCTCAAATCCTTCTATAGATAGGTAAATACGT